>OY804602.1:34741090-35192904 GCA_963680895.1 Fragum sueziense
CAAGAGGCCCAGGAGGGCCTGAATCGCTCCACTGGTTAAAGTGGAAGAATTATCCCATGATTTCTTGTAAGCCTTACACAGCGGCAGCCAAATCTTGACATTTGTGAATAAATTTTGAAGAGAGACTCAAAGAACATTCTTGTAAAGTCTGGTTCAAATTGGCCTTATGGTTGAATTTTCTTATGATTTCTCTAAGTCTGATAAGCCCCTTTCTCCCTGCCACGGCCACATTTTTTTGACAAATATAAAAAATTATGAACAAATTTTGAATAGAACTCTAAAGGCACATTCCTGCAAAGTTTGGTTCAATTGGGCACACTGGTTGATTTTTCTTACGATTTCTTTTTTTTAAAGTCTGATAAGCCCCTTCCTCCCTGCCACGGCCACATTTTTTGACAAATGTAAAAAATTGTGAATAAATTTTGAAAAGAGAGACTCAAAGAACATTCCTGCAAACTCTGGTTCAAATTGGCCCTATGGTTGATTTTTAAAGAATTTTCTTATGATTTCTTTAAGTCTGATAAGCCCCTTTCTCCTGGCCATGGCCACATTTTTGGACAAATGTAAAAATTTGTGAACAAATTTGGAAGAGAATGACTCAAGGCACATTCCTGCCAGGTTTGGCTCAAATTTGCCCAATGGTTGATTTTTAAAGAATTTTTTTATGATTTCTTTAAGTCTGATAAGCCCCTTTCTCCCTGCCACGGCCACATTTTTTGACAAATGTAAAAATTTGTGAACAAATTTTGAAAAGAATGACTCAAGGCACATTCCTGCCAGATTTGGTTCAAATTGGCCCAATGGTTGATTTTTAAAGAATTTTCTTATGATTTCTTTAAGTCTGATAAGCCCCTTTCTCCCTGCCACAGCCAAATTTTGAAAAGAATGACTCAAGGCACATTCCTGCCAGGTTTGGTTCAAATTGGCCCAATGGTTGATTTTTAAAGAATTTTCTTATGATTTCTTTAAGTCTGATAAGCCCCTTTCTCCCTGCCACAGCCACATTTTTTGAAAAATGTAAAAAATTGTAAACAAATTTTGAAAAGAATGGCTCAAGGCACATTCCTGCCAGGTTTGGTTCAAATTGGCCCAATGATTGATTTTTAAAGAATTTTCTTATGATTTCTCTAAGTCTGATAAGCCCCGCCCTGCCACGCCCACATTTTTTGACGAATCAAAAATTCACAAACAAGTTTTGAAAAGGGTCACCCAAGGAACATTCCTGCCAAGTTTGGTCAAAATTGGCCCACTGGTATAAGAGGAGAAGATGTTTAAAGAAAAAGTTAACGGACGGACGGACGGACGCACGCACGCACGACGGACACAACGCCATGACAATAGACCGCTGGCCTTCGGCCAGTGGAGCTAAAAATCAATGGACTGTGAAAAATTTTTTAGTATGCAAATCTCAACTTAGTAATGAGTTCACATGTGAAGTTTGAACAAAATTGGTCTAATAGTTTATGAGAAATAGAGTGGACAAAAAATTGAAAAACCGATCAACACACACTGATTTTGCGTTAAATGGCAATTTTCAGCAAAGGGCCATAACTCAGTCAAAAATCAATGAATCATCACCAAAATTTGATATGCACATATTTGAGAGCTACTAAGCATAACTGTAAAGTTTTTTTTGAAATCCGTCCATTAGTATCTGAGAAATTGAGCGGACAAGAAAATTCACTAAAGGGCTGTAACTCCGTCAAAAATCAATGAACCATGAAAATTTTTTTAGTATGCACATCTCAACTTAGTAATGAGTTCACATGTGAAGTTTGAACAAAATTGGTCCAATAGTTTATGAGAAATAGAGTGGACAAAAAATTGAAAAACCGATCAACACACATTGATTTTGCGTTAAATGGCAATTTTCAGCAAAGGGCCATAACTCAGTCAAAAATCAATGAATCATCACTAAAATTTGATATGCACATATTTGAGAGCTACTAAGCATAACTGTAAAGTTTTTTTGAAATCCGTCCATTAGTATCTGAGAAATTGAGCGGACAAGAAAATTCACTCAAGGGCTGTAACTCTGTCAAAAATCAATGAACTGTGTAAAAAATTTAGTATGCACATCTCAACTTAGTAATGAGTTCACATGTGATGTTTGAACAAAATTGGTCTAATAGTTTATGAGAAATAGAGTGGACAAAAAATTGAAAAAAACGATCAACACACATTGATTTTGCGTAAAATGGCAATTTTCAGCAAAGGGCCATAACTCAGTCAAAAATCAATGAATCATCACCAAAATTTAATATGCACATATTTGAGAGCTACTGAGCATAACTGTTAAGTTTTTTTGAAATCCGTCTTTTAGTTTCCGAGAAATTGAGCGGACAAGAAAATTCACTCAAGGGCTGTAACTCCGTCAAAAATCAATGGACCGTGAAACTTTTTTTAGTATGCACATCTCAACTTAGTAATGAGTTCACATGTGAAGTTTGAACAAAATTGGTCCAATAGTTTATGAGAAATAGAGTGGACAAAAAATTGAAAAACCGATCAACACACATTGATTTTGCGTTAAATGGCAATTTTCAGCAAAGGGCCATAACTCAGTCAAAAATCAATGAATCATCACCAAAATTTGATATGCACATATTTGAGAGCTACTAAGCATAACTGTAAAGTTTTTTTGAAATCCGTCCATTAGTATCTGAGAAATTGAGCGGACAAGAAAATTCACTCAAGGGCTGTAAATCCGTCAAAAATCAATGAACCGTGAAAAAAATTTAGTATGCACATCTCAACTTAGTAATGAGTTCACAAGTGATGTTTGAACAAAATTGGTCTGATAGTTTATGAGAAATAGAGTGGACAAAAAATTGAAAAACCGATCAACACACATTGATTTTGCGTAAAATGGCAATTTTCAGCAAAGGGCCATAACTCAGTCAAAAATCAATGAATCATCACCAAAATTTGATATACACATATTTAAGAGCTACTAAGCATAACTGTAAAGTTTTTTTGAAATCCGTCTTTTAGTTTCCGAGAAATTGAGCGGACAAGAAAATTCACTCAAGGGCCGTAACTCTGTCAAAAATCAATGGACCGTGAAATTTTTTTTAGTATGCACATCTCAACTTAGTAATGAGTTCACATGTGAAGTTTGAACAAAATTGGTCCAATAGTTTATGAGAAATAGAGTGGACAAAAAATTGAAAAACCGATCAACACACATTGATTTTGCGTTAAATGGCAATTTTCAGCAAAGGGCCATAACTCAGTCAAAAATCAATGAATCATCACCAAAATTTAATATGCACATATTTGAGAGCTACTAAGCATAACTGTAAAGTTTTTTTGAAATCCGTCCATTAGTATCTGAGAAATTGAGCGGACAAGAAAATTCACTCAAGGGCTGTAACTCCGTCAAAAATCAATGAACCGTGACAAAAATTTCATATGCACATCTGCACTTGGTAATGAGTTCACATGTGAAGTTTGAACAAAATTGGACCAGCAGTTTAGGAGAAATAGAGCGGACAAAAAAGCTACAGACCGACCGACCGACCGACCGACCGACCGACCGACAGACAGACAGACAGACAGACAGACAGACCAACGGACAAGCTGACTCCTATATACCCCCCAAATTGAATTTGGGGGGTATAATTAGTAACCCGCAAAATTACACATGAATTGCCAAACATGTATGTTACTGAAGAGGCATCAAAAAGCGTCATTATGTGGAAATGATTTAACCCCATCCAAAAGACCTTGTTTTAACGTCCACAATAGAAGAGGCTTAAGAAAACATTGAGGCAAAACAAGAAACTGCAGATGATCAGCAGTTTCACCTTTTGCCTCAATATTTTTTGTGCTATATATGTTTTATACACAAATCATACCTTTATCAACAGTTTTTTTCAAAACACATTTACTTGTCTGCAGCAGCTTCCTAATAGAAATAGTCTAAATTTTTGCCGTGTGGTAATGAGCTAAATATGCCTTACCGCCCCTTCCTCGACATCCCCGGCCGTCCCGTCAGACAGTGTGTCACGTGATTCCCCGTGTGTAATTTTACCCGCCTTCACCGAGTCGTACATTATTTTGGAGTTATATGGTTGACATCCAACTATCTGAAGGAAGAAGAAATTTTAACTAGAATATCACTGAAAGTGATCATACCCCCAAAAGCACTGTGTTTGTGCATTTTGACATTTCGTAAAAAAACTGAAAAATGATAAATTGAATGAGAAAAGTATATGAACATTGTATCTTTAACCCTTTCCCAAACAAGACTTGGTTTTGACGTCCCTAATAGAAAAGGCTTGGGAAAAAATTGAAACTGAAGAAGAAACTGCAGATAACCAGCAGTTTCTCCTTTTGTCTCAATTTTGTGAAACACAAATGCCCCCGAAATGGCCTTTTTCGTAAAATGTTAAGTTTTCGTAGAGTAAAGGGTTGATAAGGGTTAATGGATGACCTTGAGGAAGGTCAAATTGCATGGAACAGATAGATATCATTAAAAGGAAGTTGCATACCAAAAATGAGCTTTGCATGTCAAATACTCTTGGAGAAAAGGCAAATGTTAAGTTTTCGGAGTAAAATGTTAAGTTTTCGTAGAGTAAAGTGTTGATAAGGGTTAGCGGATGACCTTGAGGAAGGTCAAATTGCATGGAACAGATAAATATCATTGAAAGGAAGTTGCATACCAAATTTAAGCTTTGTATGTCAAATACTTTTGGAGAAAAGGCAAATGTTAAGTTTTCGGACAGACAGACGGACAGACAGACAGACAGACAGACAGACACGAGAAAAACAATATGCCCCCGATCTCTCGATACGGGGGCATAAAAATCAATGGACTGTGACCAAAAATATAATATGCACATTTCCACTTGGAAATGAGTTAACATGTGAAGTTTGAATAAAATTGCTTTGGTAGTTTATGAAATAAAGAGTGGACAAAAAACAGACAAACTTATCAACACACGCTGTGCTGCGAAAAATGACAATTTTCAACAAAGGGCCATAACTCAGTCAAAAATCCATGAAGCATAACCAAAATTTTATATGCACATTATTAAAGAGCTACTGAGCATAACTGTTATGTTTTTTTAAAATCCATCCAATAATAACAGAGAAATTGGGTGGACAAGAAAATTCACTCTAGGGACAAAACTCTGTGAAAAATCAATGGACCGTGACCAAAAAAATATGCACATCCCCATTTGGTAATAAGTTATCATGTGAAGTTTGAATAAAATTGGTCAGGTAGTTTATGAGAAACAGAGTGGACAAAAATTCAGAAACTGATCAACACACGTTGACGCTGCAAAAAATGGCAATTTTCAACAAAGGGCCATTACTCAGTCAAAAATCAATGAACCATAACCAAAATTTAATATGCACATTTTTGAGAGCTAGTATGCATGCCTGTGAAGTTTTTATGAAATCCATCCATTAGTTACCGAGAAATTGAGCGGTCAAGAAAATTCACTCAAGAGCCATAACTCTGTAAAAATCATTGGACCGTGACCAAAATATTTCATGCACATCTCCACTTGGTAATAAGCTATCATGTGAAGTTTGAATAAAATTGGACCAGTAGTTTATGAGAAATAGAGTGGACAAAATATCAACAAACCAATCAACACATGTTAACATTGCGAAAAATGCCATTTTTCAACAAAGGGCCATTACTCAGTCAAAAATCAATGAACCATAACCAAAATTTAATAGGCACATATTTGAGAGCTACTGAGCATAACTGTAAAGTTTTTTTGAAATCCATTCATTAGTTACTGAGAAATTGAGCGGACAAGATAATTCACTCAAGGGCCATAACTCTGTAAGAAAGCATTGAACCGTGACCAAAATATTACATGCACATCTCCACTTAGTAATGAGCTCACATGTGAAGTTTGAATGAAATAAGAACAGTAACTTTGTGAGAAATATAGTGGACAAAATATCAACAAACCGATCAACACATGTTAACATTGCAAAAAATGCCATTTTTCAACAAAGGGCCATTACTCAGTCAAAAATCAATGAACCACAACAAAAATTTATATACTCATTTTTGAGAGCTACTGAGCATAATTGTAAAATTCTTATGAAATCCATCCATTAGTTACAGAGAAATTGAGCGGACAAGAAAAATCACTCAAGGGCCATAACTCTGTAAAAAAATCATTGGACCGTGACCAAAATATTTCATGCACATTTCCACTTAGTATTAAGCTCACATGTGAAGTTTGAATAAAATTGGACCAGTAGTTTATAAGAAATAGAGCAGACAAAATGTCAACAAACCGATCAAAACATGTAAATGTTGCAAAAAATGCCATTTTTCAACAAAAGGCCATTACTCAGTCAAAAATCAATGAACCATAACCAAAATTTAATATGCACATATTTGATAGCTATTGACCATAACTGTAAAGTTTTTTGAAATCCATCCATTAGTTACCGAGAAATTGAGCGGACAATATAATTCACTCAAGGGCCATAACTCTGTAAAAAAACATTGGACTGTGACCAAAATATTACATGCACATCTCCACTTAGAAATAAGCTCACATGTGAAGTTTGAATAAAATTGGACCAGTAGTTTGTGAGAAATAGAGTGGACAAAATATCAACAATCCGATCAACACAAGTTAAAATTGCGAAAAATGCCATTTTTCAACAAAGGGCCATTACTCAGTCAAAATTCAATGAACCATTACCAAAATTTTATATGCACATTTTTGAGAGCCACTGAGCATAACTGTAAAGTATTTTTGAAATCCATCTATTAGTTACCGAGAAATTGAGCGGACAAGATAATTTACTCAAGGGCCATAACTCTGTAAAAAATCATTGTACCGTGACCAAAATATTACATGCACATCTCCACTTAGTAATAAGCTCACATGTGAAGTTTGAATAAAATTGGAACAGTAGTTTGTGAGATATAGAGCGGACAAAATATCAACAAACCGATCAGCACATGTTAACATTGCGAAAAACGCCATTTTTCAACAAAGGGCCATTACTCAATCAAAAATCAATGAACCATAACCAAAATTTAATATGCACATATTTGAGAGCTACTGAGCATAACTATAAAGTTTTTTCGAAATCCATCCATTGGTTACCGAGAAATTGAGCGGACAAGAAAATTCACTCAAGGGCCATAACTCGGTGAAAAATCAATGGACTGTAACCAAAATATGATATGCACATCTCCACTTGGTAATGAGCTCACATGTGTACGAGGGCTGTTCAAAAAATTCGTAGACTTTTGTTATAACTTTGATGTTTTACAACATTTATCCATAAAACTTCACAGTGTGGTAGAAAAAACCTTTCCCAGTCTGAATAACGAATTTTTGCAAGTTTTGTGCAACCAGAATTCCGATATGGGGTTGCTATAGAAACACACTTTTGCTAAACCGGGGCAGGGGGTAAAATTAATGTCTTCGCTATCATATTTTACAATGTGGAATGGCTTTTCAATATTTCAAACATCAGAAAAAATTAGAACTTTGATGCACCACTATTGACCAACAGAATGACAAGTTATTGTATGATTTTAAATGTTATTATCCAAATAAACAACATTACAAATGAGATGCTTGGTAAACAAATGTGAACGTCGTGACGTCGCTTTGAGGATATCAAAATGTAACCTTTGCTGCATTTTGTCTAGAAAATACAAATATCACATCAAAACTGAAAGTAATCTCACTTTTAAAAATGCAATATGCGCTTACATTGATTTTTCAACTGTATAGTTACATTTTGAGTTTTGGTAGGAACAGAAACGGACTATGCTAGGCTCAGTCATATAGCAGATGCAAAGAAAAGCTAGATGCATATAAGCGTCATTTACGTTCAATGTACTAGTAAGAATATCATCAATATTCATGATTAAATAGTCATGAAAACGATTATTTTAATCTCTAGAAATTCAAAACAAAATGCATAGTATATGATAAAATGACATATAATCAATAACTTTCAATGTTGTGCAATGCTTGAGAGCTAGAAACATTGCTTTTGTTGAGCAAAATTTGACATGACGTCGACGTCATTATTCACCTGTCCCGCTTTGACGTCAGGGGGTGTTTTAAAATGTCAACTAAACACAAGCTGTTAAAGTTAGAAAGTTGAAATTTTCACAGCCTCTTCTCATATAATTGTTTCATCTAAAATGGCTTAAATTGTTA
The DNA here is from genome assembly GCA_963680895.1 of Fragum sueziense. NCBI lineage: Eukaryota > Metazoa > Mollusca > Bivalvia > Cardiida > Cardiidae > Fragum > Fragum sueziense. The sequence continues at coordinate 34,749,265 of OY804602.1, forward strand.
AATTTTGTTCATTTATATAGACGCTATGGATAAAGTCTACGAATTATTTGAACGGCCCTCGTAGTTTGAATAAAATTGGACCAGTAGTTTAGGAGAAATAGAGCGGACAAAAAAGCTACAGACCGACCAATGGACCAACAGACCAACGGACAAGCTGACTCCTATATACCCCCCAAATTGAATTTGGGGGGTATAATTAAGCTGGGATCTGAAAAAGAATCCTTTGAAATTCAGGTAATTGAGATCAACATGAAGACGCGACGGTACGGGACGCGACGCCGACACTAGGGCTGTGACATTAGCTCCCCGGACATAAAGTCCCGGCTCACTAAAAAGCATGTTGTTCTCCTTCTGCTTTCTCAAGACTTGTATCAACTGTTAACATGTAAGAGGAGCTTGGATAAATTACCATCACCTGACAAAATTATTGTTACTAAAACTAGAGATTCATGTGGAATATAATACAAAGAATTGATTTAATTGATTTGGGTTTAAATTAACGCCGTTTTCAACTGCTGTGGTCAAACCGCATGGCTGCATCACCTAGCCGTGAATTGGTGGTATTTCTCTCACCAGTACTACCACAATATCCAAATCGAGCTTCCGACTGCTCTCTCATATAGATGATTCACACCCATTGGTGAAAGACAAATGACTGTCATCAAATGTCAGAATGGATAATGGCCGAGCCAGGGTTTGAACTCATGACACATGGATTCGAACTCATGACCCATGGATTGACAGACTCCGAAGTTACCAACTGAACTATCCAGGCTCGGCAAAATACAATGAAGAAAAGGGAGATGCTTCCAGTGAGGTGGAACTTTAAATCCACATTCAAAACTGATAGAGCTAAAACATATTGCCTACCTCAATATTTTTATTTTTACTCTTCAAATAAGTAGCCATTCCCGCTATTAATCCACCTCCACCCACAGCCACCAGTACTGTGTCTACATCAGGCAGGTCTTCATAAATTTCTACACTGAAATACATAGATGCTGAAAGATAATTGACTACATTTTACATGTTTTGGTCTTTCTGTGCAGAAAGCATTCTGTAAATAGTGACAGAGATGATACCAATGTTTGCCCTCCTTGTGCTGTGTATTAACCCTTCTCATTCTTTTCATGTCAATTTGCGGTTGTGACCAATGTCTAGACAGGCAGTTTAGACTAAGATCAGCCTGTTAACTTTGTGTCTGATCTTAGCCAATATTGCCTGCTTTCTACTCCATTATTGTGGTAAAAACTTGAGCTAATCTTATTGAATTCTCTTAAACTGGTAGTTTGTTTGAAACAAAATTTAAAGTCAGCTGGACATGGGTTAAAAAGAGTTAAATAAATTTTACCCAGCAGTTCCCTGGCCTGCAATAACATCCCAGTCATTGTATGGCGATATGTAAGTCAAACCATTTACCTGAAACAAATGAGTCGGGACCTTAGACTGTGTTCAGACAAGAAAAATGTAAAATTTCATGTAACAGATATTATCCTCTGCGACATTCAGGAATTCGGAGCAGTCTTGATGCTTGTCATCTGGCATTGGATTATCCTATTACCATATGGCAAAATAGAATCTACTAGACCATTCCAAATTCAAAAATGTTGCAGACAACAATTTCAAGTGACTGAAAGTTTCTTGATAGAAAATATTGTAGGAAATTAAGAAATTGCTTGTCACAAGAAATTTCTTCATTTTCTACAATGTTTTCCCAGGCCAAATTATCTTGTAAGGTATCAAAAGGCGTCACTGTGTGGTAATGGACTAAGGCTTACATTTATTGAGCTTAAATCAATACAAATATGACTCTCACCTCAGCCGTGCTTCTTGCCTTTAACTCCGCCTCAACACAATCACCGCCGTATAGTACAAGATCTGCCCCTATAGCTGTCAGTGCTGATTTCTTTGTGTCTGATATAATAGTAGGACAAAATAACTGCAACTTACAACCACAAGCCTTCGCCGCAGTTAACTAAAATGAAAAAGTAGTGATCGTGAATAAATGATGTCTATGTAGAACAAAAATGCTTTAATCCTTTCCCAAACAAGACCTGGTTTTGGTGTCCCTAATAATAATGGATTGGGAAAATATTGAGACAACAGAAGAAAATGCTGATAGCCAGCATTTCCTCTTTTTGCCTCAATATTTTCTATGCTTCATTTTGCACAAATCCAATCTTCATCAAAACCAATTTAGTCTTCAGCAACAGGTTTTAAATAAGACTCGCCTAGAAAGTTGCCGTTCAGAAATGATTTCCTTAAGTGAATAGTCTCGGATTTTGACATCTCTTTCAGAGAGACAAGTAGAAATAATTGAGAGAAAAGAACAATGTTGATCATCAGTATTTCCTCCTTTGCCCTCATTCTTTTCCCAGTCTGAAACATGGAAATTCCTGCAATTATCATTAGTAACATTGCAGTTTTCTATGGGATGCTTTGTCTTAAAATATCTTAAGAAATCTTATGAAACTTTGGTCTACAGAATGCACCTAAGATCTTACACAAGCCATAGCATGGTTCCCTGAAGACGCTGTAGTACAGCCTTTAGCAAGCTTCTCTGGTTCCCGTTCCTTCAGTGTCAGGATTTTGTTGAACGCCCCTCGTAGTTTGAATGAGCCTGTGGTCTGTTCACTGTCTTTTCAAAGAACAAATAACATTATGTTTGTGACACTCTGATTACAATGGCTTGAAGTCTGATTGTTTCAAGATGAGGATTGATAATTATGACATGTACCGAATATGAGCCTTGTTATTTAAGGTAGTCCATCCCTAATTAGATTGGCGCGAAGTCAGAATTATTCAGGTGAGGTCGAAAACAGTCAGCGGAGGAACTTTCCAACGCCAAATGTTTACGATCTCGTTCGAATAGGTTCCGATATGTAACGACGCCGCTCGAAAAAATCCGATGTTTTATGTATCTCAAAATGGCCACATAACGGGTATTCTGCCTTAACCAATCTCCAAACATTGACGCTCTTTGATGTCCAACAATATAAAGAAATTGTGGAAAATGAAGAAATTTTGTGTGAAAAGCTCAACAGAAAGACCAAAATTATGTACAATTTCTTTCATAATGCTGCTGGCAACTTCCTTTAAATAGGAACTGTCCAGTTTTTTTGTCTTTTTGTGACAGGGCTAAAAGGTTGATATAGGCAAAGGACAGACAGTTCAGTGATCATGGCATGAATGTAAGCATCAAAAGACGTTAAATTGCGAGATCATTAATCTCATTTAAATGACAGCATTTTCGATTTGTGTAAATTGAAATGAATTGCTGGCAACAAAAATGCTAATTTCATAGGAAAATCACTATGCTATGGCATATAAACCATATAAGTAAAAGGAGAAAATACTGCTTATCAGCATGTTGGTCTTTTCTCTTAAAAGGTTTTATCCATTTATATTAATTCTAAATACATCTATAGGTAGGGTTATAAAAGTGACAAAGCCATGGCTTGTTTCAGAAAAGCCTGACACAAAACCTCTTACCTAATTTCAAATAAACATCTGCGTTTTCACTCAAGCACTGTGAGAACATGAGAGGAGTTTTCAGTACATATTTCTCGATTCTGTTTCTGGCAGCAGTGATTTCTGAAGGGAGCCTTGCATATTTCTCTGCATCCATTTTCTAGTTTATCTGTAATGCATACAGTTGAAACTTGTTGTGTCTAAGTAATGGGGAATGTTGTTTTACCTTGAGATACCCAGAGTATCTCAAGATTATTTAACCTTTTTTGTTGCTGATTTTATTGAATTGATATTTTGTATAAAAAGGAAAGAAATTGCTAAAAACCAACAATTTCTCTCCTTTTTCAACTACATTTCAATACCTGGTAAGGGTTGCCACTTGTCAGAGGAAATATAATTCAGTGACAAATCTCTGACATTTCCCTGACAAAATTGGAAAATTCCCTGACATGTTTCGTCACAGTAATTTCACGGTTAGTCGCGATATCTTGAAACAAAAAGGCTATGTTGAAATCATTAATTATATGGCACTGCATATAATTTTTTTCAAAATTCCCTGACAATTCCCTGACATTTGCCAGTATTTTCACATTTCCCTAACAGTTCACAAAATTCCCTGACAATTCCCTGACCTTGAAAAAAAATCCCTGACGTGTGGCAACTCTGCTGTTGATATATTTGCTTCAATTCATTCTTTGTCTGACATTTTATTTGCAACTGATGTGGGCAAGACCTGCAGGCCCCGGTTTCTCGAAAAAACTTAAGTACGTTCTCATGCTCAAATCTGAGCACCATGCTCAAATCGCACGAAATCCATGTGAACTTCAATCGAATACCCTTCAACGTTGGAGGATATCCCTTTGAAGTTGAGCATGTTCTCATGAAAATATACTTAAGTTTTTTCGAGAAACTGGGACCAGTTTTTCAGTTGGAATTAAGCATTAATCCAATGTTGACATAACCAGTGTCAACTGTTTATATATTATATATGTCATCATTGGGAACCAACACCCTCCAATCTATTACAGTTCACAGCTGGCATGTTTTTTGCATAAAACACTTGCCAAACGGATGAAAAAAATTTGTTAAAATCATGGTGCTTGTCTTATCGCAAACACCACATTTGTATCCATTCACAAATTCTGCGCATCACCGCCAATTGTGATGGCAGTTGGAAAATCACGGTAATCACAGCCATAGAGTGGAAATACCAGGTACCGTAATAATTCTAATAAATGCACGGGCGTTTATTAGAAACATGGTCGATGGATAAGAAGGGGGTGGGAGTTTATTAGCTCTAGGTATTCTACTTTTATAGGTCAAAATTTGAGAATCAAGTGTCAATTCATAGACTCAAAGTTTTGCAAATCGAATTTGGCAAAGTTTTGTTATAAATAAGGACTGCAAAATATGATTTTTCAATGAAATTCCTTCATTGCAAACAGATTGAAGGCTGGACTAGTGGACATGCTCTTTTTTATTGCTTTTGGAAATGATCTTTGTTTATGACTTACATTATTCCAGAAGAGGAGGATGGGCGTTTATTAGAATCACCCTTTTTCGCTAAAACTGTGCTCAAAATAAGCAGATTTTCAGCCAAGATTTGTGGGATGGGTTTTTATTAGAATATGGGTGTTTATTAGAATAATTATGGAATATATATTCTAAGCTAGTCCACCAAAATCATCATGATTTGCAGTGGTCAAGTGGAAAATTGCTGTGATAAATTGCAGTGATTCCGCGAGTTTATAAAACGCTCATCGATCGCAGCCATCACATTTTTCCACCCAAGATCAAATCACAGTGATACATGAAAATGGGCAAAAAACATGCTGGCCAGCTGTATTGTAGATTTTTATTTCAGATGTTCCTTTGAAATCTTTTATCTTTATTGATTGGAAAGCAAGTTTCTCTGACTCATTTCAATCTCTCTTGATTCTGCTTCCTGGAAATACAACAGTACTCACGCCAAATATGTTGGCAAATGAGAAGCCAAGAACAACCTTTCCTACTGGTCAGGGAACCTCTTCTAAGTCGCAAGGCAGATGCTCTATCTCTCGACCACAGGGAATTTTAGCGATTTTGATGGTGTCTCTTTCTTATTGAATGCAATAAGAAAGAGACACCATCAAAATCGCTAAAATTCCCTGTGCTCTCCACTACAGACACCAAATGATTCATCCCGTATGCTACATCAGCCAATCAAAATCTTGACTTTGTATACCTCGACAATGATTGGTCCACTGTTTTCATGCGGGCATAAGGGCTCTTTTTCAGGACCACAGTGTCTCAGATGGTGTAAAACAAGGAATTTTAGCGACCCCCCTGGTAGCGATATCAAAGAATGGAATCAGGGAAGACAACCACCCTTGTTTACTTTCATGACAAAATGTTGAATCTACCTTTCATTTTTAACTTCTATCCTGTTTTGACAAGTGGAATTAAGAGTTCCAATAGCCTGCTTTAGTGTGTATATGAGCGCATTTGAGTATCTATTAGCGCATTTGTGCGCATCAACTTGAAACATGAAATCAAGTGACAGAATAGGGGAGGTAATTGGCAAACTGCAAACTTCAATAACTTCCTTATTTCTCAATTAATTTCGATGAAATAAACAGTTTAAGTCTTCGTAGACCTCACAGATTATGAGATAGCAACCAAACCAGATAGTCTGATTGATTAAACAAAATTAATTTTCCTTTGATATAGCTACCCTGGCATTGACCGAAAATTAATTTTGACTATAGATATAGATTTAGTGTAACGTTACATATTTACTGCATTTTAATCCATAATTTGGGCTTGGACCCCCCCCCCCCCCCCAAGGCTGGAAAAAAATTGGGCTTGGACCCCACCCTGGAAAAAATCCTCCTCAGGCTCCTGGATACGCCCTTGCTATTTGTTTGGTGTGATCGCTTGAGGACAGCCTGAAACAAAGTCGGCCTTAAAAAAGAACAGAAATATAGATCTAGGAAATCTGTTTTTTTTTCCAGTACAGTGAGTACTAAGATGAAATAAAATACAGGTTATGTGAAAAGGGGGGGGGGGGTAAAATTGTCTGCCTTTCTCTTTTAGAGTCAAAATAAGTTCAAATGATCAAACACCAATTTGTCATGCGTTGAAAATACCAACGAGCTACCTTCGACTTTCTCTCCAGTCGATGTTTTAATGAATTTCTGCAGTTCCTTCTTTACTTTTGTCCTTTTACGGTAAGTTTTACGCCTCTCTTTCATCCCTCATCAACAATCATTAAATTAATTACGATAGTGCTTTTCTCATGGTACCACCTGTTACCTAGACCAATGAAAATGTTCGTTACATTAATTATTGACCAATCATTCGAAGGTTTAGTTTCGTCTCGCTCGATTGCACAAGAAATGTAAACTTCGTGGAAATGCAAAAAACGTAATTCCAGTTTTTAACCAAAAAACTGATTCTGTCCACGCTACAAACGGTGTGTATTGTCAGCCCTGATTTCCTATTAAGTCTTTTACAACATCTTTTAGTTCATACAGTATCTTGGTTTCTTGTCTGAATATGTTTTAAAAAAGAGTCACAGTGGTCTGTCCTCTCTCTTTCTCAAAACTGTTTCTGGAAAATCGAGTTTCACTTTCCCATGGCTCACAAGCTTACATTTCATCATAGTGAAACAGTGATTGCAATTTTTCCTAAAGAGCCTTTTCTGCTGAAAAAAGGAAGGAATTTGTGTACAAAATAGCACAGAAAATATTGAGACAAAAGGAGAAACTGCTTGTTATCAGCAGTTTCTTCTTTTGTTTCAATGTTTTCCCAAGCCTTTTCTATTGGGGACGTCAAAACCACGTCTTGTTTGTGAAAGGGTTAAATAAAGAATAACAAAATATATCTTTATTTTTCAGAGGATAAAACAGAAAAACATGGCATCAAAATCAAAACGTCAGAAAAGTTCAGATGCCTACAAAATGATGTATGGGACATGTCCGGACGATGAATGTCAGGCTAAACTGTACTTCCCATCATACGATAAAAGTATCGAATGCATCAACTGTGGTCAGCGACATGATAAGTCATCAATAAAAAATGTAGCAGAAGTTACAAATTCTAGTGTGGCAGTTCATAATTTACTGAAAAACATTCTACTTGGAAATGTAAAACCAAAGAAAGGAGCGGACAATGTGAAAGTACTTGGTTTGTCAAATTATGTTTGTAAGTTACTGTCACCTATACTCACATATTATGGGATGGATCGAGAAAGTGGGAAAGCCAAAAAGTTGATTGCCATGGGAAAAGGAGAAGTGTTTGATGTCAGTATTTTAGGAGATCGGACATTTGTGATAGAAGAGGAACATCTTGGTGTGAATGGATATGGTCGGGATCGTTCGGGAAGTTTGTCATATCTTGCGGACACTTTGAGTGATATTAGGATGGTTAATGACAGAAAGGAAAATCTTGTTCCAATTCACGCGGATGGTGATGGGCATTGTCTTGTCCATGCTATATCAAGAGGACTTGTAGGTCGAGAATTATTCTGGCATGCACTGAGAGTAAACTTAAAAGCTCACTTGATAGATAATCTTGACAAATATAAACTTTTGTTCCGAGATTTTGTGGACCAAGATGAGTGGGACGATATCATAGACGAGTGTGATCCATATTATTTACCTCCGGAGGACGAGGCCCTCGGCATGCGGAACATTCACATATTTGGCCTGGCTAATGTTTTACATCGACCAATTATACTGCTTGATTCTAGGAGCGGGATAAACAGTTCTGGGGATTATTCAGGTGAGCATTTACCATTTTCCCAAACAGTGATGTTTTTTGACATTCCTCATTGAAATAGCTATTGAAAATATTGAGGCAAAAGAAGAAATTGCTGATCATCAGCAATTTCTCATTTTGCCTCAATGTTTTCTGTGCTGTATAGTACACATATCCTTTGTCAACATTTGTTTTGTGGTCTGCAGCTGCTTTAAAATTGGAACAGTCTTAGCTTTAAGTTTTGCAATGTGGAATAGGATTAACTCTTTCCCACACAATGCCATTTTTGATGCCACACAAGTCAAACACTTTGGGGTAACATTGTGGAGAATGGTCTTTCTCTGGAGCACTTGTATTTATCTTTGTATAAAAACTGAAATATCTGGTGAAATTTTAAATGGGAAACTTTTTTTCGTTTGACAATTTAAGTTATAACTTTTTTGATGCTGAACCCTTATTATCCCATCAGGGTTTTCCCTGAACATGAAAATTTGGGGGTCATTGTGACCCCTTTGCCTTCAAAGTTAGGGGTCATTTCTACTATTTTGTGGGTCAAATGCAAGTATCATAGAAAAATCTGGATTTAAAACTTGCGTCATTAATGTCCCTCAGGTAAATTTCTAAGGGGTCATTTGTTTTGAAATTGCGACAATGACGCATGATTTGTGCGTCATGGAAAACCCTGTCCCATCAATTACTACATAAATGTTGAAATAAAATGAAAATGAGCTCAATCCCACACAGTGTTGCTTTTTGACACCCCATAAAGAAAAGTGCCTAGGAAATCATTGTGGAAAATTAAGAAATTGCTCGTAAGAATCAATTTCTTCATTTCCCACAATGTTTTGTACTCCGAAAGACTAGAAAATGTAAATTTTTAATCAATTGAAAATGCCATCTGTATCATCTTTGAACTTGAACCATTTGCATCTGGTAATGGGTTAACCCATTCCCACACATTGACGCCTTTTGACACCCTTTTAGATAATTTCTTTGGAAAACATTGTGGAAAATGAAGAAATTGCTTGTGGCAAGCAATTTCTTAATTTCCCACAATGTTTCTAAGTAAAAAGACCCAAAAATGTTAAATTTCATTCACTTGAAATTGTCGTCTGCAACATCTTTGAATTTGAACTATTCTAAAATTTTGCTGTTTTAGACAGGATTAAACAATCTCATTTTGTACTTTATAGGTGTGTTCCTACCTGGTTTTGTTGCCCCAGAGAAGTGTAAAGGGAAGGATGGCAGTCTAAACAAGCCCCTGGTTATAGCATGGAGCAGTTCTGGTAGAAACCACTATATACCATTGGTTCCTGTGAAAGGTTGGTACAAGTTTCTTTTTTATTCTTTTTAGCTCACCTGAGCAACATGCTCAAGGTGAGCTTTTGTGATCACCCTGTGTCCGGCGTGCGTCGTGCGTCGTGCGTTGTGCGTCGGAAGTCGTCAACAATTTCTTTAAACATCTTCTCCTCCTTAACCACTGGACCAATCCTAACCAAACTTGGCAGGCATGTTCCCTGGGTGACCCTTTTCAAAACTTGTTTTCAGATTTTTGATTCGTCAAAAAATGTGGGCGTGGCAGGGCGGGGCTTATCAGACTTAGAGAAATTGTTAAATAATTCTCCAAAAATCTTCTTCTCCTTAACCATTGAGTCAATTTCTACCAAAGTTGGCAGAAATGTTCCTTGGGTGACCCTTTTCAGAACTTGTTTTCAAATTTTTGATTGGTCAAAAAATGTGGGCGTGGCAGGGCGGGGCTTATCAGACTTAGAGAAATTGTTAAATAATTCTTCAAAAATCTTCTTTTCCTTAACCATTGAGTCAATTTCTACCAAAGTTGGCAGAAATGTTCCTTTGTTTTCAAATTTTTGATTCGTCAAAAAATGTGGGCGTGGCAGGGCGGGGCTTATCAGACTTAGAGAAATTAATAAATAATTCTTCAAAAATCTTCTTCTCCTTAACCATTGAGTCGAGTTTTACCAAAATTGGCAGAGATGTTCCTTTGGTGACCCTTTTCAAAACTTGTTTTCATATTTTTGATTCGTCAAAAAATGTGGGCGTGGCAGGGCGGGGTTTATCAGACTTAGAGAAATTATTAAATAATTCTTCAAAAATCTTCTTCTCCTTAACCATCATGTCAATTTTTACCAAAGTTGGCAGAAATGTTCCTTGGGTGACCCTTTTCAAAACTTGTTTTCAAATTTTTGATTCGTCAAAAAATGTGGGTGTGGCAGAGCGGGGCTTATCAGAATTTGAGAAATTGTTAAATAATTCTTTAAAAATCAAATGTTTATCCAATTTGTACCAATATTGGCTGGAATGTTTCTTGAGTGACTATCTTCACTATGTGTCGAGAAATTTTTGATTCGTCAAAAAATGAGGGCATGGCAGGGCGGGGCTTATCAGACTTGGAGAAATTGTTACATAATTCTTCAAAAATCTTCTTTTCCTTAACCAATGAGTCAATTTTTACCAAACTTGGCAGAAATGTTCCTTTGGTGACCCTTTGCAAAACTTGTTTTCAAATTTTTGATTCGTCAAAAAATGTGGGCGTGGCAGGGCGGGGCTTATCAGACTTAGAGAAATCATGAAAAAAATCTTTAAAAATCAACCATTGGTCAAATTTGAAGTAAACTTGGCAGATCTGTTTCTTGAGTGACTGTGTTCAATGTGTGTTCATGATTTTTTTTATTTGTCAAAAAATGTAGGCATGGCAGGGCGGGGCCTATCAGACTTGGAGAAATCATTAAACAATTCTTTGAAAATTTTCTTCTCCTTAACCGTTGGACCAAATTATACCAAATTATTCAGGAATGTTCCTTAAGTACCCCTTTTTATTTCTGATTCGTAAAAAATGTGGACATGGCAGGGTGGGACTTATTCGACTAGGAGAAATGATAAGAAAAATCAACTGTTGGGCCAATTTGTACCAGGGATGTTGCTTGAGTGACTCTTTGTAACAATAATATTGTTTGTGAATTTTTGATTTGTTAAAAAAAATGAGTGTGGCAGGGTAGGGCTTATCAGACTTAAAAAAGTCGTACAGAAATTCTTCAAAAATCAATTATGGGGCCAATTTAAACCAAGTATAGCAAAATGCTCATTGAGTTACTCTTTTCAAACACTTTGTTGTAAATTTTTGACAGGTTGATAAATGTTGATGAGGCAAGGAGGGGCTTAAAATATTAAGCATATTAATGCTTGTAATGTATCATTCTGATGTTTCAAAATTTAATTGTAAAAGTTAAATCTTGGTTATAAAAATCAAACTGGAACAGCACATGATATTCAATATTTAAGATGTCACTACATGCCATATGATTGAATACTAATGTGACTTCATTGCATTCATTGGAAATTATGAAACTTTATTAACAATAATTTGATACGACTTATATATTTGTTCACAACAAAATTTATATCATACACAATCAAATACAGGAAGAACTCAGGTGAGCGATATCAGTGCCTTTCAGGCACTCTTGTATATCAAGCCGCTGCCATGATGCAGTTGCTAGTGCATCCAAGTCTCCCGTCTTAGGTCCTGGGATCGGTCCCCGGTCACTGTTAATATTCTTTTAAACAAAATTGTGTACCACCAATGGTTTGATATTGTTAACCAATGTGGGCAAGCAGCAGGAGGCTCGGTAAGGATGTTGTGGTAGAACTGGTGTGAGAAACAACAGGAATACTTGGTCTGGTGTTCCAGCCACAGCGATATGACCAAAGCAGTTGAAAACGGTGTGAAACCACAATCAACCTATCTTTTTTCACTTAGTTTTCCAAGTTCTGAAGGGACTTAACAAACTTTCGATTTAACACATATTGAACTTAGGAAAACCCTTAAATGTATGTACTGATCTAACGGGTAGCAATGTTATGATCCATATATTTTTTGCATAAATGTTATTTTCTTGCTTTTTGGCTTTGAATTCTTCAGACTTGACAGAGTTCATCCAGTATAGTATTGACAAGCCTTCAACTTGTACTAGTAAGGCATTTCAATTATTATCATCATGTGGTCATGGGTAAACCCTTTCCAAAACAGCAAAATTGGCAGTTTTTTTAAACGGTTAACAGTATCCTTCGACACTTTTGAATTCTTTTGTAGGTTTAGGGCCAGCCAAGCTTCCCAAGTTTATGGTACAAAAGGCGTGGGGAATGCCCAGAGATTCAATCTCAGACTATATAGAATTTGATACAAAGTTCTGTTGTTCAGTTGGAGGTGACAAATGTTTAACTGTAAGTACATGTACAGTAGTAGTTCACTTCCTATTACCCTATCACTTTCCCGAACAAGACCTAGTTTTGATGTGTCTAACAGAGACAGCTTTGGAAAACATTGTTGCAAAGCAGAAAGTGCTGATATTTTCTGTGATGTATTTTGTACATAAATCTGATCCTTTACTAACATCCATTGACATCTGCAGCAGCTTTTGAATTGGGACAGTCCATTTTTTCCCCTTTAGGAAAGAGCTATACAAGTAAATTTTCTTTGTGTTACTGTTTAAAACTTTCCTAAACAATACCCGTCCCCCATCTAGAAATTGAAATTTCTTTCTAATGTTCCACTAGAAAATGTTTTTAAAGGGCCTGAATAGGTTCAGATACTAATGTAAATGATGTTGCATGAAAAAGTCTGATGTTGCATGAATCTCATTAGGGGTGGACTACCTTAACTCAATTTTTAGCTCCACTGGCCGAAGGCCAGCGAGCTATTGTCATTCAAACGTATGTCCCTTGTATGTTACAGGATCGTTATTTACGTCAGCTAGTGAGTACGATGGAGGAGATATTTGTTGAGAAGTATGAAGTGAGTCCGTCTTTAGTCGCTGATGTTCATCAATATATCTATAAATCTGCAGGTTAGTGTTAACCCATAACCAGACAGTTAAATTTTAGGGTGATCCAAATTCAAAGATGCTGCAGACAACAATTTAAAGTCAATGAAATTTTACATTTCCTGGTCGTTTTAGGTAGAAAGCGTTGTGGTAAATGAAGAGATTGCCTGTCACAAGCAATTTCTTCATTTTCCATGATGTTTTCCAAAGTCATTTTATTGTGAGGTGTCAAAAAGAGTCATTGTGTTGTAATGGGTCTCATCACCAGACCGCAAATCTCATTTTTTTCTCCCAATCAATATCGATTCAAAATTACATAAATTTCCATCTTATTGGACAAAGTTTATGTTTTAGCCAATTGAATTGCTTGTCATTCAATTTCAAAAACTAAGACTTTGAATTTTACCTGCAATTAGACTAGGTGCCAGGATATTTTTTGACAAAATTTTTCTTGAAGCGTTTTGACATCCTATTCCAACAAACTGAAATTGCATTTAAAAAAATCCTCAAATATCGTGACTTTGAACGACAAATTTCATATTTTTCCCCAAAAATTCCCTGACAAATCCCACATGTTCATCCAAAATACCCTGTAAATCCCATGTGTCTGTATTTTCCTACAGGTATAGTAGGAATGTTACCCAACGAGGTTATAGAGAGAACACAGGTGTGTGTCGGAGAGAAGAGGTTGTTTCGTTGTCTGATGTGCGAGGCCCTGACTGTTTACACTTTGTCCAGAGATCAGCTGGATAAAGGAGGCAGTCTGTATAACCTAGCTGTCAGTGTACACAAGAAACTAGACCACACAAAACTGTACTCATTCCCTGCTGAAGGTAAGCATGATACAGGTGGCGGTCGTCAGTGGTGGTGGCAGAACTTTTTAGCTCTGAAAATTTTATAATTTTACTGGTGAAAGATTGTGGTGACAGTTTATTAACTATTTTACTTTTAACAAGGGTGTTTTATTAACATTATCTGTGTAAAGTATCGTCATATATTCAGTCGTGTAGAAGGCAAATTGCTGAACTAAAATTTGACCTTCGTTTCTTTGTACACGCAGACGGTAATGGCCGCCATGACAGTTTTAGTTTAAATTTTTACTTTTAACTCTCTTAAATAACTTTTATAGTCTTAACTAATAGTCTACACAGTGTGAATTATGTGTATATGAGCCGTCAGAACATTGTCTGTTCATGTGTTCACATGTGAGCTTATTACTAAATGGAAATGTGCATATCATATTTTGGTCATGGTCCATTGATTTCTGACTGAGTTATGGCCCTTGAGTGAATTTTCTTGTCCGCTCAATTTCTTGAAAATTAATTTACAGATTCAAAAAAAAACTTTACAGATTTGCTTAGTAGCTCTCAAATATGTGCATATTAAATTCTGGTGATGTTTCATTGATTTTTGAATGAGTTATGGCCCTTTGCTGAAAATTGCCATCTAGCGCAAAATCAAGGTGTGTTGATCGGGTTTTCAATTTTTTGTCCACTCTATTTCTCATAAACTACTGGACCAATTTTGTTCAAACATCACATGTGAATTTATTACTAAGTTGAGATGTGCATACTAAATTTTTGTTACGGTCCATTGATTTTTGACGGAGTTACGGCCCTTGAGTGAATTTTCTTGTCCGCTCAATTTCTCGGTAACTAATGGATTGATTTCATAAAAACTTTACAATTATGCTTCCTGCCTCTCATATATGTGCATATCAAATTTTGATTATGGTTCATTGATTTTTGACTGAATTATGGTCCTATGTTGAAAATAAGCAATGTTTACAACATTACAATGTGTTGGTCAGTCTTTTTTTTTTTGTTTGCTCTTTTTCTCACTTGATCATTTCACAGTTCATAGGAAACGTACATCTCAAAATGCGCAAACACAGCGCTTTTGGGGGGTATGATCACTTTCAGTGATATTCTAGTTTCAAGCTGCAGTTACGAGGTTTTCGATGAAAAGCAGTGATATCGTTATTGTCTTCTCTGTCTGAGTGTCTGCCCATCCATCACGAAAGAGTATGTCCACTTCATGTGAAGCATATTGTGTCATGCCACACTCCTCTTTAGACTGAATGCAATAGCAGTCTGCATTAATTGTTCAGAGCAACAGATAAGAGGGGTGAAACCATTCTATTTGTTATTTCAAATCAAAACCCTATATTGTAGGTAATCCTTTGAATTGTCTCGATGAGATGATTCCAATGAGTAGTGAGTACCCACAATGTAGGGTTTCATGAACAATAAATGAAATATTACATTTCGAAAAGCCAACACTCTCTCTTATCTGTGGCTCTGTATGTATGTTCTATACCACTGAATATCTTATTCATACATTAGAGTTTTAATTTAAACCCTTTCTCAAACATAAAAAAATTGGACTCTTCCAAATTGATAGGTGCTGCAGACAACAAAATGAGTATCAATAAAGGTCAATTTTGTGAATAGCATAGCATAGAAAACATTGATGCAAAAGGAGAAAATGCTGATCATCAGCATTTTCTTCTTTTGCCTCAATGTTTTCTCGAACCATTTTCTGATAGGGACGTCAAAACCAGGTCTTGCTTGGGAAAGGGTTAATTGATTTTAAATTATCATCTAATATTATAAAGAACATGAGATTTCTTGTCATTGGAGTTTTACCATAATTATAGGTGCTGTTTGTTTATATGACGAGAAGGAAGATAGACTAGCATTAGACCTAGAGAGGAGCCGACCAAAAACTTGTGCCTTTTGTCAAGGGTAAGAGGTTTCTTACATTAGTGTTAGATGTAAAATTAGTGTTAGATGTGAAATGTAAAATTTCATTAACTTGAAACTGTTATATGCTACATCTTTTAATTTGCACAAGTCTAAAATTTTGCTGTCTGGTAATGGGTCAAGAAAAGAATAGCCTACTCTAAAGAGATGAGACCAATTATATTCTTCAAAATTGCTTATAAATTTGGGAGTATAAGATCTGACTTATTTACTAAAACTGCAAAATTGAAATTAAACATTGACTTAAACCTTTCTAAAATGGTACAAATCTACACTGTTCTAATTAGAAAGCTTTTTATGACAAAATTGATTTTGATAAAGATGGTTTGTGTACAGTAAAGCATAGAAAATATTGAGGCAAAGTGGGAAATGCTGAGTTTCAGCATTTCCTTTCGTTGTCTCAATGTTTTCCAAAGCTAATTTCACTAAGGATGTCAAAATAAGGTATTGTTTTGGAATGAGTTAAATATGACCTCTATCATCAAGTCAGGATGTTATGGCACATGTTTATTAAACTTAACCCATTACCATATTACAACTCTTTTTGACTCTCTAAGACAATGGCTTTGGGAAACATTGTGAAAAATGAAGAAATTGCTTGTAACAATTAATTTCTTGATTTCCCATGATGTTTTCTACTGTAAAAGACCAATAAAATCAAGATTCCATTAACTTGAAATTGTGCTCTACAACATATTTGAATTTGGACCATTCTAAAATTTTGCTGTCTGGTAATGAGTTAAACATCTTGATATGGAATTCTAAACTACTGTAATTTTGCATACAATGGTTTGAATCTTGCATCTGCAAGATTCAAACCAACACATGCAAAATTATATGAAAAAATAAGATTGATTTTCACTGGATTACAGAGGTAAAATTTGTAAACAGTTGCCATAATATTGTGACTGAACTATACATTTTTGAAACAACATGAAATTTCATCAACTTTCAGGGACACTTTACGACAAGTTAAGTCAGATGGTAGTGTTTTATACATCGATGGAGACAGAACGACAACTCCGTGTTTGGGCGGTAAATGTCCATGTGGATTTAAACATTTCTGGGCCGGCAAAGAGTATGATAATCTGCCTGAAATGTGAGTATACAGAGGTGCAGATAAGAGGGGGTAAAGGCATTTTGAATTTGTTATTTGAAATCCAAACTCTGTGTTGCGGTTACTCATTTGAACTCCATGTTTGAATGGTATATGTCAATTGTATTATTTTATGGTCCGTCCATTAGTAATTTTTTGTGTTTTCAACTTTGCAACTCCTCCTGATCAGAACTTGGTCAAACTCGCCACAAGCTATCTTCATGGTGTCTTTTTGTGCATACCGCTTACGAAATTCAGATAACTCTTTTCGTTCTTGAATTATCTGCCATTGAATTAAAAAGAAGGTCTTTTTCATGTGTGCGCAACTCCTACTACAGTTTCAACCAGAATTTAATCAAACTTGCCACATTAATTTCCATGGTGTCTAGTTGTACACACTACTTACGGAATTCAGATAACTGTTTCAGACGACAATGTCAGGTTTATGAGATTTTAAAAATCTTTGCGTTATTGGTTAAAAAGACGTAGTGTCACAAGCAGTTTCTTCATTTTTCACATTGATTTCCCTAGCAGTTTTCTTGAGGGTGTCAAAAAGCTTCTCTATGTGGGAATGGATTAGGATATTTAACCCTTTCCCAAACAAGACCTGGTTTTGACGTCACCAATTAAAGTGACATTTCAGAATTTTTTGTCATAAATAATACTTTTATTTTTATCTGAAAGAGCACATTTCCTTATGAAAATTCTGAAAATTTCAAGCCAAAATATTGCACCGTTTACGAGAAATTTATATTTTTGTGTTAAAATTGAACAAATTGTTGAGGACAACAGTTCGGATTTATATGCAATTTATCGATAATGTGTCAACTTTAAATGCATGTATCTCGCTTACTGGCAACAACTTAAAAAAACTAATGGTATTTATACTCATTAGAATACCCAATCTTGGCATCAAGACATACTTTGAAAAATTGAAATCAGAATGAAATGTCCCTTTAAGATGGCTTGGGAAAACATTGAAACAAAAGAAGAAACTGCTGATAACCAGCAGTTTCTCATTTTGTCTCAATGTTTTCTGTGCTATATTATATCCAACTTTCACCTTCTGCTACATTCATTTAGTCGTCTGCAGCAGCTTTGAAACTGGATCACCCAAACTTTTGTCATTTGGGAAAGGGTTAATATTCACTCTTATCTGTAGCTCTGATATATTGTGGTTCTCTTTGATTTAGTTTCCCAATAACTTTACAATGGGGTGGAAAGACAATAACAGAGAAGATACCCTGGTTCCAATACGAGAGTGATCCAACCCTCAACAGTAATGTGTTTGAAGTGGCCCAGGCTTTGGTGCAGAAGCATTTTCCTGGTAAGTAAATAATCTTTTGATTTATTGCACCTTTACATTAAGCTTTAGGATTGGATTGAATGGACTTTTACGTCCCACTCAACTACTAAGGTCATATGGAGACGGGACCTCGGTTAAAAGTCTCATCCGAAAGACTGGAGAGGTGGGGGATCAAACCAGTGACCCCTGTGTTTCAAGTCCAGCGCGTTACCACTGCACCACCTCCGCCCCTACATTAAGCTTTAGGTACATTTTTAAGGAACCAATACTTAAAGCTATTACACTCACCAAAGCATATACTGTATAACACTCATCAAAGCATACACTGTATAACTGGTTTATTTTATGGGTGTAAATTTTTGCGGTTTGGGTCTAAAAACGATGCTTCTATTTTAATTTGCATTCTTTTAATCATCTGCGGCCGCTTTGTATTGGAATATTTTAATCTGGTATTGGGTTAATATATTGTTCACTGTTTGTAGGAGAGTTTGGTAGTGAGAGACTAGTGCAGCGTGTTGTAGACTCGATTCTAGACCAGTCAGCCCGTGCCTTGAAGGAGACCAATGGGGATGACAACAGCAAGGATGTGTTCGGAGATGGCATGGATACATGGTCAGCTGATACTGCCTCAAAAATTATACTCACTGGACAAAAGGTAGGAGTCCCTTTTCATTGGATAAGAAAGCAAACAGAGGCAAGGAGAAATTGTTGATCAGTCAGCATTTTCACTTCTTCTCTTAGTATTTCTCAACGAAACCCATGTTTTGATGTTTCTGTACGAAAGTTCTTAAAATAGAAAACATCGAGAGAAAAGAAAATTATTTGCTGCTTTTTTCTAAATGATTTCTATACTATGAAAATACAAAACATTTTACATTAAGTAACTTTTATACGTCAGCTGTAGCTCATCTTAAATTGGACCTAAGCTTTTGCCATTTAGGAAATAAATTTATTTGTTTGCTCCACTGGCACGGCCGCGGCAAATACCCTTTCTGACAAAATTGTCATCCACCAATGGGTTTGAAATCGTTAACCTAAGTGGGCGAGCAGCTGGAGGCTTGGTAAGGGTGTTGTGGTAGTACTGGTTTGAGAAACAACAGGAATCCATGGGTAGTTGCTCCAGCCGCCGCAATATGACCCTGGTATTTGAAAACAGCGTAAAACCCCAATAAACTCAAACTTGCTCCACTGGCAGAAGGGCGATATGTCTTATGTTTGGGCCTCTGTCAGTTTCGCTGAACGTGGATAGCTCTGTCAGTAACATCAGAGTCTGTCAATTCAGGGGTTGTGAATTTGAAACCCGGCTCGGCTTGTATTCATTCTGACATTTGACAAAGTCATTTGTCTCTCACCAATTGGTGTGAGTCATCTATGTGAGAGAGCAGCTGGAGGCTAAGTTTGGATGTTGTGGCAGTACTGGTGCAAGAAATGCCAGGAATCCATGTTAGGTGTTCCATATGCAGTGATATGACAGTTGAAAGAGACGTTTAACCCCAATAAGTCAAATTAGCCTCTGTCAGCTTGTGCATCCTGTCATTAACTTTTTCTTTGACAATCTTATTCTCAGAAATTACTGGATGCATTTCTATTTAAATTTCACAGGAATGTTACTTGCTCGAGTAAATAATAGAGGACATTTTTCTTGTTCTATGTACGGTAAAGATGTTACATTGTGTATTTCCTCCAGAAAAAGACGATCCACAAAGAAGAATTAATGATGAGTGAAAAGGAGAAAGCTGTTAGAAAACAGATAGTGAGTAATGCATCCAAAACACAGCAGAAAAAGACACAAGAACTGATCGCGAGAAAATCACCACAGAGAAAAATAGTTGGTCACCAACACCAGGGAACCAAGGTATGTTATCTTTTCATTATCTTGAAGACATTGACAAGAAAGGAAAAGAAAATTCTGAAAACCATCTTGGAATATGCTAAAATTGATTCATTTGAGTTTAATGATGGAAGAAAAATGCTCTTCAAACTCTGCTATCAAACATTTACCATTTTCCAAACAAGACCTTGTTTTGATGTCAATGCTTTTGAAAACATGCTGCTATTTTTTTCTTCTTGAAGCACAATCTTGAAATCCGGCACGGTGAATCAACTTATGTGATGTGTATTTACAAGTGTGTCTAATTTGATGCATTTTGTACGGCTAGAAAGTGCTGATTTTTTCAGGGTCTGTAAACCTTAACATCCATTATGTTGTATGCATCAGCAATCTAAATTCTTGTTTGGGAAAGGATCAACACCATCTCTCATCGTAATATATTATATTTTTGATAAATCTGATATTATCTTTCCAGAGCTCCATATCCAAATCTAGTCATTCAACAACATCAACAGGGCCAACAGCCAGTACATCTACAACGAAACTAGACACTACTACTTCATCTATAACACAGGCTGGTAGTGGGGAAAAGAAGGTCAGACTTCAAACTTCTGATGGTAGACAGGTATGTTGTTCATATACGCTAACGGTTAATATTGCAGTGTTTTCTAAATATAAATCTAATCATTCATTCAACAACAATAACAACAACAATAATGACCACAGAGCCAACCGCCAGTACATCTTCAACCAAACTAGACACTACTACATCGTCTGATAAACAGCCTTGTAGTTCGGAAAAGAAGGTCAGACTTCAAACTTCTGATGGTAGACAGGTAGGGCTAAATTCATAGCTAACATAGACATTTTAAAAAACCTCAGCTCTGGATGGCACTGAATATTAAATTGTCTTGCAAATGTGGCAATATAACACAAGTAATTTATAAATGAAGCAATTGAATATTATCCATTACTTTATAAAATCTTTGTTATGCCTGTTCTATGCCTTTACTGTAGGTTTCGGAATAGTCATAGGATCATAATCAAATAATTCTCTTTTGTAGGTAATGTTAACCTTAGTTAAGGAAGTAACCTATACAGAGCTACAGTCCCTTATAGCATAATTACTACATACCGGTAACGACTCCTTTCTACGAAGCCATAAGTTTAAGGCTTTGGAAAACATTGTGGAAAATGAAGAAATTGCTTGTGACAAGCAATTTCTTCATTTCCCACAAGGTTTTCTATCCAAAACACTGGATTTTTTTTTTTTTGAATTTTGACCAATCTAAAATGTTATCTGGTCATGGCTTAAGTAGCTGAACAATACTTTATTGTAGGTAATGTTAACCTTAGTTAAGGAAGTAACCTATACAGAGCTACAGTCCCTTATAGCTGCACAAGTAGATGTACCACCAAACAGGCAAAAGCTACGACTGGGCTTTCCACCTAAAGTATTAGAACCAGAATTCGAGGGGGAAACAGAAAAACCTGTAAAGATTCATCATGGGGATAAACTGGCCTTGGAGGTGCTGCCTGATCCGGAACAGATACGTAAGAACATATATGTAGTTTGCTTTCACAAATTCTAATCACATAATTTGAAAAATTATTGTTTTCAACAATCTTGAATCGAATAAATGTGCCCACACTCTTTCCAAATATATTTGTTAGGAATGGGAATGAGTGCTATGGATGGGAATGAGTACTTGATTAATTGAGTACTTAATTGAACTTCCTTGGTATTGATTATTAATTTCACTAAATGATTAATTGGGATAAAAATAATATCATAGTAAAATTTCCTCAATTATTGATCTTTTGTTTATAATGCTGTACAGTTTGAAAGGTAAAATATGCAACACCTGATCATCTGCCAAATAATTTATCTGTCTGTATTTGCCTGAGGAAAATGGTGATTATACCCCCCACCTACGAAGTTGAGAGGGGTATATTGGTTTCACCATGTCTGTCTGTCTGTCCGTCCGTCCGTCTGTAGACTTTTTCATTTCCGTGCTCTAACTCAAAAATCGTTTGACCTAGGATCATGAAACTTTACACAGTTGTTGCCCATGACCCAAGGAGGTGCCCCATTGTTTTTGGGTCACAAAGGTCAAAGGTCAAGGTCACAATTGGACTTTGTTTATAATCTGTTTCCGTGATCTAAGTCAAGAACCATTTGACCTACCAGTTGACCTAGGATCATGAAACTTTACACAGTTGTTGCCCATGACCCAAGGAGGTGCCCTATTGTTTTGGGGTCACTAAGGCCAAAGGTCAAGGTCACAATCAGACTTTGTTTAAAATCCGTTTTTGTGCTCAAGAAGTTAAGAACCGGTTGACCCATAACACTTTTTTAGTGACAAGGCGCTAGTGGAGGGGGTATTTGTCCGCTTTGCGACAGCTCTAGTTGAATGTAAATAAAGTGGCTTATATTGTGATTAATGCATTGGTATGTCATTTGTAATTTTCTTTGATCAGAGATGGCCCAGTCATACCCCCCACCCACCAGTAGCAAGCAGGTGGCTTCATGGAGCAGTTTTGATGAAGAAACACAGGATCAGAATGCTGAACGATTACTGACAGCCTTAAAAGAGATACAACGAAGTGAGTAACAAGCACTGATTGTGATAAAGAATAGGAAAAGGAAAAACTTGGGAAAGCATTGACGCAAAAGAAGAATAAGCTGAATCTTCCTTGTAAATCAACTCCAAAGTTTCTAATTACTACAAATTGTTGAAAAGTTTTAAGCAGCAGTTACAAGGTTTTTGTTGAAAAGTGATGTAATACTGGTGGTTGAGAAAAGGAGATGAAAATATTGTATCATTTTTTTATACGCCGCCGGAGGCGGACGTATATTGGCGTCATCTTCTCCGTCTGTCCGTCCGTCCATCCGTCCATCCGTCCATCCGTCCATCCGTCCGTCCGTACGTACGTCCACTTTTCTTGTCAACGCAACTCCTCCTAAGTTTCTGGCTGGATCTTCTTGAAACTTGGTCAATGTTATCACCTCAATTGGTAGATGTGCATGAAGGAAGGATTTTATGGTTCGTTGATTTTTGCCTGAGTTATGCCCCTTAAAAACTTAGTCTCTGGAGCTTATTGAAATTGCAGGCTTGTCAACGCAACTCCTCCTAAGTTTCTGGCTGGATCTTCTTGAAACTTGGTCAATGTTATCACCTCAATTGGTAGATGTGCATGAAGGAAGGATTTTATGGTTCGTCGATTTTTGCCTGAGTTACGCCCCTTAAAAACTTAGTCTCTGGGGCTGTCTGGGGCTTATTGAAATTGCAGGCTTGTCAACACAACTCCTCCTAAGTTTCTGACTGGATCTTAATGAAACTTGGTCAATGTTATCACCTCAATTGGTAGATGTGCATGAAGGAAGGATTTCATGGTTCGTTGATTTTTGCCTGAGTTATGCCCCTTAAAAACTTAGTCTCTGGGGCTTATTGAAATTGCAGGCTTGTCAACGCAACTCCTCCTAAGTTTCTGGCTGGATCTTCTTGAAACTTGGTCAATGTTATCACCTCAATTGGTAGATGTGCATGAAGGAAGGATTTTATGGTTCGTCGATTTTTGCCTGAGTTACGCCCCTTAAAAACTTAGTCTCTGGGGCTTATTGAAATTGCAGGCTTGTCAACACAACTCCTCCTAAGTTTCTGACTGGATCTTAATGAAACTTGGTCAATGTTATCACCTCAATTGGTAGATGTGCATGAAGGAAGGATTTTATGGTTCGTTGATTTTTGCCTGAGTTATGCCCCTTAAAAACTTAGTCTCTGGGGCTTATTGAAATTGTAGCCTTGTCAACACAACTCCTCCTAAGTTTCTGGCTGGATCTTAATGAAACTTGGTGGATGTTATCACCTCAATTGGTAGATGTGCATGAAGGAAGGATTTCATGGTTCATTGATTTTTGCCAGAATTATGCCCCCTTCAATCTTAGTCTCTGGGGCTTAATGATATTTCAGCCTCGTGAATGCAATTCCTTCCAGGTTTTTCACTGGATATTTATAAAAACCTTTTTGTGAACACAATTTTTTAAAGGTTTTTCAGTGAATATTTATAAATCCTTGTCAATGTCATTTTTTTGTCTCAAGTTTTATAAGTGGCGGCGTATATTGTGACGATGGCACTCTTGTTGTAGCTGGTGACAGTATAGACACATCAATAGCATCCCTGAATATCATCAGTGAGCTAGCTGAAGGGGATTTGTGTATTAGATAAAATGTTATCATAAAAGGGAGAAAAATTGTTGGGAAAATATGTTGTTGGAAAAGTTTAAATAAATATCACTATTTTTAGCTCCACTGGCCGTAGGCCAGCGGGCTATTGTCATGGCGTTGTGTCCGTCGTGCGTCCGTGCGTCCGTCCGTCCGTTAACTTTTTCTTTAAACATCTTCTCCTCTTATACCAGTGGGCCAATTTTGACCAAACTTGGCAGGAATGTTCCTTGGGTGACCCTTTTCAAAACTTGTTCGTGAATTTTTGATTTGTCAAAAAATGTGGGCGTGGCAGGGAGAAAGGGGCTTATCAGACTTAGAGAAATCATAAGAAAATTCTTTAAAAATCAACCATTGAGCCATGTTGAACCAAACCTGGCAGGAATGTGCCTTGAGTCATTCTTTTCCAAATTTGTTCACAATTTTTTACATTTGTCAAAGAATGTGGCCGTGGCAGGGAGAAAGGGGCTTATCAGACTTAAAGAAATCATAAGAAAATTCTTTAAAAATCAGCCATTGGGCCAATTTGAACCAAACTTGGCAGGAATGTGCCTTGAGTCATTCCTTTCAAAATTTGTTCACAAATTTTAACATTTGTCAAAAAATGTGGCCGTGGCGGGGAGAAAGGGGCTTATCAGACTTAAAGAAATCATAAGAAAATTCTTTAAAAATCAACCATTGGGCCAATTTGAGCCAAACCTTGCAGGAATGTGTCTTGAGTCATTCTTTTCAAAATTTGTTCACAAATTTTTACATTTGTCAAAAAATGTGGCCGTGGCAGGGAGAAAGGGGCTTATCAAACTTAAAGAAATCATAACAAAATTCTTTAAAAATCAACCATTGGGCCAATTTGAACTAAACCTGGCATGAATGTTCTTTGAGTCTCTCTTTTCAAAATTTATTCACAATTTTTGACATTTGTCAAAAAATGTGGCCGTGGCAGGGAGGAAGGGGCTTATCAGACTTAAAGAAATCGTAAGAAAATTCTTAAAAAATCAACCAGTGTGCCCAATTGAACCAAACTTTGCAGGAATGTGCCTTTAGTCGTTCTTTTTAAAATTTGTTCACAAATTTTTATATTTGTCAAAAAAATGTGGCCGTGGCAGGGAGAAAGGGGCTTATCAGACTTAGTGAAATCATAAAAAAATTCTTTAAAAATCAACCATAAGGCCAATTTGAACCAAACTTTGCAAGAATTTTCTTTGAGTCTCTCTTCAAAATTTATTCACAAATATCAAGATTTGGCTGCCGCTGTGTAAGGCTTACAAGAAATCATGGGATAATTCTTCCACTTTAACCAGTGGAGCGATTCAGGCCCTCCTGGGCCTCTTGTGTTGTTTTTTAGCTGGAGACAGTATCGACACATCAGTTGCCTCCCTGAGAATCATCAGTGAGCTAGCGGGGAAAGACTTATGGACATATGTACAGGGAATGCCACATTTGTTTTCTGTTGGGGGATTGCTGTATAATCAGGTTAAACGAGATCTAGGACTGGTGGAAGGAAAACATTGTCAGTTGCCCTGTCTGCCTGGAAAGGTATGTGATAAAATCATCATACATCAATCCTTTCCCAAACAGTGAAATTTGAGACCAATCCAATGTGAAAGCAGTTGCACAAAAAAAATTGAATGATGTCAAAATTAGGAAATGTGTATGTAATAGCATGGAAACTATTGAGAGAAAAGGAGAAATTGTTGATTATCAGCAATTTCTTCTTTTCTTTCAATGTTTTCCCAAACTACTTCTACTAAGGACTTCAAAACCAGATCTAGTTTGGGAAAGTGTTAAGGCAGAGTGATTACTTAAAGCAACAAAAAAACAACAATTGAGTATCTCATAAACCCTGTCGGCCTAGAAAGGTATGTGATGATATCATCAGCTGGGGTTGTATATGTAGCAGAGCAATAGATAAGAAGGTGTGAAACATTTTAAACTTGTTATTTAAATTCTAAATCCTATGGTTGTTGATATTTATTTGAATTGTCTTGATAATCCGATTCAAATGAGTACCAACAGCATATCGTTTGACAATTAATGAAATACTGCACTTTGAAAACCTTCCTTATTCGTAACTCTGACATGGTATAGTCTATTAGTCTGCTGGATAATAGCTATTGTTGATTGTACTTTAATGCACCTTAACTTATCTTTGTAAAAGTTTTTGTAAAGATTTATCAGGAAATAAGTCTTACTTTAAAAGTAGAAAAGAAAGAAAAAATAAGCTAATCAATGCCAGGATAAGAATATTAAGACAAGTTTGTTTAAAAGATTGACCCATACCTGATTTATTAATACATAACTTTGAAATCAGAAGCAACTTTCTTGGATATTTTTCAGATTTTCAGATACAGTTCTACAGAGGACAGACTAGAGTTATGTTTAGAGCCTTACGGCCATTTTCCTGTAGAGCCAAATATAGAACAGAAAGTGAAAGACAGCAGTCTACAGGACGAAACTTCAACCTCGAGAGATGAGGTCAAATTTGGGTCAAGTGGAGCCATACATCATGGTCAGGAAAGGAAGGCTTTTTCTGGTGAGATTGTTTTACAAATTAAAACTCTCCCTAATCTTTTTCACTAACAATCTTGGGGCGAGTCAATTTGAAAGCTCATGCAGACGACAAAATATATGATTATCATGATAGGATGTATGCAAAATACATGTAAAACCAAAGAAAATATTGAGGCAAAATTAGGAAATGCTGATGATCTAATTTTGCATCAATGTTTTCCTAAGTATTTTTTCTATTGGAGATGTCAAAACCATGTGTTGGTTTGGAAAGGGTTAATGTGTGTGATGAGCGATTTTGAAATGTTATTGTCTATCTGTCGGTCCATGATATTTCAAAAATCTTCTTTAAAGGTTGGCCAATTTTCATGAAACTTTGCAGGAGCATTTCAAAGTTTAAATTGTAGCTGTGTCTTTATGTTCGTTATCTACTAGAGAATACATATTCACAAAATAATTCCCTTCTTAACCCTCGTTCTAAACAGAATTTCCAAATTCAGAGGAATTACAGAGAATAAAAAAATATCCAACTTAAATGCATTGAATGCTTGAGGGATAAGAAAAAAAGCCTAGTAATCTTTTCCCAAAGCAAGACCTGGTTTTGACCTATCAGAAATGGTTTGGGAAAACATCAAGGCAAAAGAAGAAAATGCTGATGATCAGCATTTTCTCCTTTGTCCCAATGATTTGTGTGCTATATTATTGACAATTTGTACCTTAGGTTTGTACATCTTTTTTGTCGTCTGCAGCAGCTTTAAAATTGAAACTTCCTAAAAATTTGTTATTTGGGAAAGGGTTAAAAGGGGACCATGGTTTTGTTGTTAAAGAGTCAAAACATCACTACTTGTTTCCCAGGTCAAGGTCATTCAATGATGGCAGCTGATGATAGAATGCCGGAAGATCTAGCGTGTGCGACTCATCGACCACAAGTACGCGGGTTTCACGATCTGTGTCCTGTACCGGGCAAACGGAAAGATTCAATCCCCGAAGAGTCAGAGGATGGCATAGATGAGAAAAGTAAGAGATTTATACCATGGCTAATGATAAGATGGGGTTATGGCATTTCAAAGTGCAATACATGTACAGTCGACACTCGTTATCTCGACATCGGATAAGTCGAAATTCCGCTTAAGTCGAAGTGAAAGTCAAGTCCCATACTAAACGTATGGATATCAAAAAGAATTCTGTAACAAATATAGCCATTGAAATTTAGTAGGAAAAGGATAGAAATTGCTCGTTTCGAGCAATTTCTTTCCTTTTCCTACTATATTTCAATAATGGACACATATGATGCCCATCAAAAATGGTTCGAAAACGTTTTCATCGAAAATAATCAAAATCGGATGAGTCTAACTCCGGATATGTCGACGTATTTTGGCTATCCCTCTGACTTCGACACAACGAGTGTCGACTGTATTTCCTTTATTGTTCATCAAATTCTCTGTTCTTGGTACTTGGTGGAATCGAGATATGGGTTTTGGACTTGAATTAAGGTATCCAACCCCTCAAAAGCACCAAAGAGCCAGAGGCGAAATTTGAAAAGTGCAAATAACTCCTAGGCTGTGTTACATTTTCATTCCAAATACAACCATAAGCATTTTGCACGGTTTAGAATTTTGAATTAATGCATACTTATGGAAATATTTGACAAAAATGTTTCAAATTACCTCCCTTGCATATGAATATAGAGGAAAACAATGTTTGTAAACTAATTTCTTTGTGAAGCATAATCTTGAAATCCAGCATGGTGAATCAACTTATGTGAAGTGTATTTACAAGTGTGTGTAAGTTGATGCATTTCGTATGGCTAGAAAGTGCAGATTTTTTCAGGGTCTGTAAACCTAAAGAGAACTATTTTTGCATTGTTCCCCTTGACCCAAGCAGGTGCCCTGATTTACGGTCGCATAGGTCAAATGTCATGGTCACAGTTCAAAATCTGTTTTAGTACTGTAAATCAAGACTGGTTTGACCTAGGGTGAAGGTTGAGGAAGAATAAAAAAGGGTAGTTTTAATTATGATGTATTTCTGTCAAATTACCTTAAATTTGTATTTTGTTGTAGATTCTGATAAAGAAGAACACAAATACCAGAGACTCGGACCAGGTTATAGTGTACTGGACCCTGGGACAGTCAATACTCATAATGCCAACATAGAAATGTTTAGAGCCCTGGCAGAATCCATCGAAAAAACACTCACAGAAAATATGGAGCAGGTACAGTCATTGTTAGGTCTTTGTGTAATACATTTTTACTTCTCATAAAAACTTACTTGGCGTTTATAGATTTGGGGGTTTGGGGCATACATTTCTTATCTTGCTTGTTTCTATGTCTGAAATTTTAAATCTTTTTAACTGTATGTGATAAGGCCTTATATTTCACATTGCCAAGGTCTTGGGGGAAAAAGCTTCTTAACCATTTGTTAAGTGACAAAATTTGGAACATCCAAATTCAAAGGTGTTGTACAAAACTGAATTGATTAACGATAGTCTGCCAAATCTCTTTGATGAGATGAAAAATACTGAGGAAAAGGGAAAAATGCAGGAATCAAAATTGTCTTCCTTCTCTTTAATATTTTTCATGGCTTTAACTTTAATGTTCATCAAAAGATTTCATTGCCTTAGAAATTGTTAAAAGATAGTGCTTGAATGATAGACACACTATTTCCATCTTATTCAGGATTTGGAAGAAATGGCAGAGAGTATTAAAACTTCATCAAAGTCAGAAACAGTAAAAAGCAATACTATAAAAGATGCAACGAAAACCACAACAGAAGAGCAACAGGAGGAAAAACAAATGGAAGTTGATACAACAACAGTGACACGAATAGACATTGTAGATGCAGCCGGAAAAGACATGGAAGTGGATGTTACTAATGATGTTCAAAAAAGTGCTAGCTTGGGTCAAAGTGAAGCTGCTTTAACAGACTCAACTGACGTTGTGATGGAAACTCATAATGATCCCGATAATGCAAAACATGAAGCTGGTACAATACCAGATGTCACAAAAATGGACACAGCAGAAAGTCTTACAAAGTCAATAAATTATTCAAATGTTACAGACAATAATGATACAATAATGGATACAGAAGTTCATGATGTAAGTGAATCAAACGAGAATATAGTTCAAGATGCTGCTAATATTAAAGAAGTAGTTGAAGATCAGCTTCAAGATATTAACGAATCTGTTGGAACAATTGGAAATGTAGATGAAACAGCGAGTGGAGTCACTGTAAGAGAAATAGGTAATCAAATAGATGATAAAGAAAAAACTTCTTCATGTACGGACAATTTGACTGTGATGGACAAAACTGATCGTGAAGAAACGAAAGTTGATGCATCTAACGAGAAAATGGTGGATAATGATGCAACTCTGACATGTGATGATAATTTGGTTGAGAAGGACAGTGAAAAAGACAGTACTTCAATAAAACCTGAATCATGCACTGAAGAAGAAAATATTGATAGAGACTCTAAAGAAAATACAAAACAAGAGTCAGATAGGTGATGTCAACATTTGACCCATTCCCAAACAGTGACACCTTTTGATGCCCCACAACATGGCTTGTTTTAGAAAACATTGTGGAAAATGATGAAATTGCTTGTGACAAGCAATTTCTTCATTTCTCACAATGTTTTCTACCAGGAATGACAGAACAATATAAAATAATCACTGGATATTGTCGTCTGCAACACCTTTGAATTAGTACCAGTGTAGAATATTCTGCCTTGTAACGGGTTAATCCATGATCGGATATCAATATTCTAACTTAAACCTTTCCCAAACAAGACCTGGTTTTGAAATCCCCTAAAGAAAAGCTTGGCAAAACTTTGAAACAAAAGAAGAAAATGATGGTAGGCAGCATTTTCTCTTTTCAATATTTTTAAGCTACAATTTACAGGAATTCCTGTGTTAAAGTCATAAACAAGATCTATAAGTCAGTCTGTAGCAGCTTTCAGATTGGACTAGTCTACAATTTCGATGTTTGGGAAAGGGTTAAAATTACATGAAAATGATAATTTTGTGAATGAAGATTGTAATCTATAAGATTATTGATTTACAACTATTTTGTGCTATTATAGGTCACAATAATTGACCTGGCAGAGCGTCCCTAGCTTATAGCTAGAGATGTTCTGCCAGGTCAAACATGATGAGCTATACTAATGAAACACTGTGCCATTATGATAATTATCATGTTATTTATTATAATGCTATGGTTAATGAAAGTGCTAATATCATGAAAAATAAAACTTTTTCTTTCCCAAACAAAACTTGGTTTTTAGCTCCACTGGCCAAAGGCCAGCGGGGCTTATGTCATGGCCCTGTGTCCGTTGTGCGTCCGTCCGTCTGTGCTTCCGTGCATGCATAAACAATTTTCAAACATCTTCTCCAAAACTACTTGACCAATTTCAACCAAACTTCACAGGAATCATCCTTGCATGAATCTCTATCAAATTTTCTTCAAAAAAATAATTCTATGTAGAACTTAAATTTTAATTAATTTAATTAAATTGAATTTTCGAAAAATCTTTAAAAATTCTTCTTCTCTAAAACTAATGGACCATTTTCATCCGAACTTCACAGAAATCTTCCTTGCATGAATCTCTACCAAATTCCTTCAAAAGAATGAAATCTGCGCAGAACTTGAATTTTAATTAATTTAATTGATTTATATTTTCGAAAAATCTTTAAAAATTCTTCTTCTCCAAAACTACTGGACCAATTTCAACCAAACTTCACACAAATCATCCTTGCATGAATCTCTACCAAATTCCTTCAAAAGAATAAGATATATGCAGAACTTGACTTTAAATTAATTTAATTGAATTTGCGAAAAATCTTTAAAAATTCTTCTTCTCCAAAACAACTGGACCAATTTCAACCAAACTTCACAGAAATCTTCCTTGCATGAATCTCTACTAAATTCCTTCAAAAGACAAAAATCTGGGCAGAATTTGAATTTTATATAATTCAATTGATTTAAACTTTTGAAAAATCTTTAAAAAAAATTCTTCTCCAAAACAACTAAACCAATTTCAACCAAACTTTACAGAAATGTTCCTTGCATGAATCTCTTCTTAAGGGGGAATGCTCCAGTTTCCTTAATTTTTTCCCAATAATAGAATTTATTTATATTTTGTATGTTTAAATTACATGTTATTACCAATTGAAAAATAAACTAAAAATGGATGGTCAGCGATCTTGTTTGAATTTTATAGGCATTCGTATCACATACCCCTACATCGAAAACATGCCTAATTTCTTGCACCTGCCGAAGGTCACTAAAATGCTAATAAAATGCTGTATATTCATCGTTTAGTCCCGAAAACGGATTTAAAGTAACGACTTACATTTAATAAGAACAGAAAACACAAAATATGTG
Source organism: Fragum sueziense (assembly GCA_963680895.1). Lineage (NCBI taxonomy): Eukaryota > Metazoa > Mollusca > Bivalvia > Cardiida > Cardiidae > Fragum > Fragum sueziense. The sequence goes on from OY804602.1 coordinate 34,781,428, forward strand.
CTATTATAAACGCGTAAATGTATAAAAAAAAAAGCATGCTCACGTGTTCGGTTAGATCAACGAAGCTGGAGTGTTTTGTGTCAAAATTTGCATATTTTTGGAAATATTTCAAGTTCTGCATAATAGAATTTGATGAAACTCCCTCATTGTATTAGGCAACATGTCCTGGTAATAATTCAAAAAGAAAATGTATAGGTCAGCGCACTTATTAGTGAATTACAGCAATTTTTATCAGCTACACATGAATAAAATGACGCAAAATAGTGGTAACTGCATACACACTTACGACAATCTTGCTCTAAATAATCGATTTCCATCTTGAGGAAATTAGTTTCGCATAATAAATACACTTTTACCGTCGAAAATGACAAATTGAAATGATGTGTTATATTATTGAAAATATGGTAGCGAAACATATTGGTACGAAACATTAAATTGTCTACAGTAATGACCGAGTGTTCCGAAAAACTGGAGCATTCCCCCTTAATTCCTTCAAAAAAATAAATTCTGTGTAGAACTTAAATTTTAATTTATTAAATTAAATTAATTTTTTGAAAAGTCTTCTTTTCCAAAACTACTGGACTGATTTTAACCAAACTTCACACGAATCTTCCTTGCATTTATCTCCTCTAAATTCCTTAAAAAAATAATTCCCGTGTAGAACTTAAATTTTAATAAATTTAATTAAATTTAATTTTCGAAAAATTGTTAAACAATCTTCTTCTCCAAAACTACTGGACCAATTTCAACCAAACTTCACAGGAATCTTCCTTGCATGAATCTCTTCCAAATTCCTTTATGATCCGATGAAAAGCTTGGCCGCTGTGGGCTAGGCTTATTTTTTGCTATATGAAACAGTGTAATTTTAAGAAAATTTTAAAAACATTTCTGCTCCTTAATCACTTATTGGATTTCATTCTGGTGTAGCATGAATCTTCTTTGGATAGACCTCTATTGTATTCCTTGAAGAAGTTCGTGGTCTAAATGTCTAAAAGCCAGTGGAGCGATACAGGGCCATCTTGGCCCTCTTGTTGCATTGGCAATAGAGACAGCTTTTGAAAGGAGATAATGCTGGTGATCAACATTTTCCCCTTTTCTCTCTATGCTCTCTATGTTCAGAGAAAAGAAGAAAATGCTTTGGCTCTCTTGTGTAGTGATACTAGCACAAGGGATAAATTTTTTGCTAAAATAGACTGATTTTACCTGTGTAGATTCATAATTCATCGGTATTATTATGAAATCTAGTAACAGCTTCAATCAAGCAGGAGCTTGGGAGGTTTTAGAATTACTCCTATTGTTGAACCAAAGTAACCTTGCGCTCATTATTATCAATATTGCAGACGATTACGTTTGTTTATAAATATTCACAGCGCACGGTAACTTCGGTTTAACAATACAAAATACTATTGTTTCTCCAAAATGTTGTCACAGTTTACATGTTAAAATCGATGTGTATTTATGTATAGCGGATGAGAATTGACCTGGCAGAGCTTTCCATTCGATTAGAATGGGCTGCTCTGCCAGGTCATTTATCATGAGGTATATCTCTAGTCTGTCATTAACTCTTTTCCAAACAAGAGCTTTTGATGTCCATAATAGAAAAGGTTTGGGAAAACATTGAGGCAAAAGAAGAAAATGCTGATAATCAGCATTTACTCCTTTTGCCTCAATATTTTCTCTTTTGTATTGTACACAAATGCTACCTTTATCAGTATCAATTTTGTTGTCTCCAGCAGCTTTTAAATGGACCACCCTAAATGTTTGCCATTTGAGAAAGGGTTAATAAAGAAACTTCTTGTTCTGGATCATTCCTTTCAAATACTTGTTTTGTACCTGAGCTAGGATCTGGAATAAGGTCGCTTCAGCCTTTTGAGCTCAACATGGGTCCAGATCAGCCTGCATATACACGCAGTCTGATCTGGAACCATGTTCTCTTACTGTCTATTCATGACCTATTGCATGCAACTAAAAGAGAGCAGCATTTATCCTGCTCAGGCTGCACATAGGCACAGACTGATCCTAAAGCATGATTGTCAAAAATGTTGTAAGGAACCTATTTCCAGATCCCGCTCATCTGTTTTGACTGATCTTTACTTTCGAAGATCTATGTATTATCTTGTTATGCTTCAATCCGAAATTATGATTCATTGTTGATTGAAAAACATGAATAAAAGCCTTTTCTAGTAAATGAATTTTATTCTTTAAAAAACCCTCTAACTTTTCTCTAAAGACGAAAAATTTGACATGACCAGATTCAAAGTTGTTGCAAATAACAAAATAAATGTTTAAAAATGAAGACAGTAATTTGAAAACTACTGAAAACATTATGGGAAAAAAGGATAAGATACTGGTAATCACCATTAAATGAAGACAATTTAAAAGCTCTAGCATTGAGAAGATTGAGAGAAAAGGATTAAATGATGATAATCAGCATTATCTTCTTTTCTCTTGATGGTTTTCTAAATATTTTTAATAAGAGCGTCAAAGAAAAATTAACCATATGTTGTTGGCTTTTTGTCAAGTTTTTGGTTGATTGAATGTTTTTTTTACTCCACTCTCAACTGCATATGCCCATATGGTTGCTGTTCCTGGAGAACTTAGCCATGGTCTCTTGGCATTTATTTCACAAGTACTACTACAGCATCCAAAACACGCCTCCAGCTGCTCATCTTAGACTCTTCACATTCATTGATGAGAGAAAAGGACTTGCTAAATGTCACCAAGAATATTTCGTCGGTCACATTAAAAAACGTCGTAACTACAGCTTGAATAAGCTGTAGTTACAACATTTTTTAATGTGACCGACAATTTGTTAAACTTAGCTTTGATTCCATGTCCCTGGATTGATAGACTCCGACATTACGGACTGTCCTATCCAGGTTCAGCATGACCGTGACTGAGACTATGTGAGTGTCGAGACATGGCTTAACCTTTTACTGCACAGTGACACCTTTTGACTCCCTCACTAGAAAACGCTTGGGAAAACATTGTGGAAAATGAAGAAATTGCTTGTCACAAGCAACTTCTTCATTTTCCACAATATTTTCTACCTCCAAAATAAAAAAATGATATTGTTTACTTTAAACTGTTGTCTGCAACACATTTGAATTTTGAACAGCCCAAAATTTTGCCGTTTGGGAAAGGGTCAACCCTTTCCCAAATACCAAACTTTTGGTTGATTGATTTGGGCATTACGCCTCTTTCAACCATCATCGGTCGTACCACACAGCTGGAGAATCCAACCATGGATTCTTGGTATTTCTCTCGCTAGTACTACCGTAATATTTTAGCCTAGCCTCAAGCTACTCTCTCACATAGATGAATCACGCCCATTTGTGAGAGACAAGCGTCAGAATTGATATTGGCTGAGACGGGGTTCGAATTCACTACTCCTGGATTTACAGACTCCCACGCTTTAGACTTGGCTATGGGGGCTCAGTCCGTTTTAATTCCAAAGATATTGCAGAAGACAAAATTGTAGTTCATAGTGATCAATACTGTTCGTAAAGTAACACAAATTATTGAGACAAAAGGAGAAAATGCTGGTCAAATCAGCATTTTCCTATTTCAATCTCGACGTTTTCACAAGACTTGTGATCAAGTGAGTTGATAAGTCAATTGATATTATGATAATGGGCCAGTTGTGCACAGCTTTTGGCTTGAAATAGTTTGTCATCTTGTCACCAATTAACATAATTTTTCGAGCCAGGATCTGGAAAATGTCCCTTATATACTGAAACAAAAAAGAAACGCAACTTCATTTTCAATTCCTTATTACGCAAAGACATCAAATCAGATTTAAACAAAACTTAAAGATACACATTTACTGTTACTTACTTATTTTCTTGATAATTTGCTGTAAAAATAACTGTACATACTAGTAAATAAAATATGGCCTTTAATTTTCCTCTGTGCCAAATGTCAGCTCTGTCTGATCTGTATTGGCTTAGATTACGACGGATTTAAAACCCAATATCACATCATTTCGTAAACACTATCTGGCAGTATCTGACCACTTTGAATATTTTACATAGCTTTACACCGCTTCATGATAATCGATTTATGTCATTTGCTGTATGAATCTGTCTTATAAAGTCTATTTACGGTGCGACAACATGCTAAAAGCCAACTTCTGTGGATCATAAGGGATTTGGGCCTACGGATACTAATGTCACTTTAATCCATTTAAAGCAATAACATTTCACCTTGTAAAGTTCACAAAATCTTGTTGGTAGTCAATTTCATTAGTAAGAAAATACCCACTTTAAGGTAGAAGACCCCTAATGAAAAACACCACTTTCTAGATGTACGAAATGCATAAAATTACACACACTTGTCAATACTCTTCACATAAGTTTCACCGTGCCGGATTTCAAGATTATGCTTCAAGAAGAAAATAATGTACAAATATCCTTTTACTCTATATTCATATGCAAGGGAGGTAATTTTGAACATTTTTGTCAAATATTTTCATAAGTATGCACGAATTCAAAATTCTAAACCGCACAAAATGCTTATGTTTATTTTTGGAATGGAAATATACTGAACAAAAGTGAAAACGCTACACCTACTTTGCTACTTTGCTTGTCATTTTTCTTACAACAAGTAAAAAAATCAAATGAAAGTGTTTCGCATTGTTCATTTACTTTGTTGTGCCAAGCACTTAATGTCCTGTGGATCTTAATTATGGGGTAAATAAACGGACCATTTTAATGTGACAGGGGTCCGTTTTTCAGGTGTACAATTTGAACTGAAATTTTACACAATTTAAACCTTCAGAAATCAAAGCAGAAGAATGCAAACCATGTCAGACTGCACGGAATAGTAGTCTGACAAGTTATAAACCAGGAAATGTAAAGAAGTTTGCATAACATTGTTTCAGCGTTTAGAAAATAATGTTTGAAAAGCAGAATGTTCATTATGATCCAGAGCTTGAAAATTTTACAATGTAATCTCCATAGGAAATTGAAATCGCTAATGCATGGACATCTGGGAACAATCCTAGTCGAAGAAAGGGTTCAAAAGTCCCCTGTAAGGCCTGCATGGTGTTGCAAAAAGACCAATCGAAAAAAGTGATACATTTGTGAATACGAAACATTTTAAAGTCCCTATATGTTTATGTTAAAAGGAGGTAATTCGAAAAATTGACAGATTAGACCTTGATCTTCAAGAGATAAGTGAGACTTTTAGTGTTTTTCTGGCAACCCAGATAGGGCCAATTCCGAAAAAATAATGAATCGTTTTCTGCGCATGCGCACTTGTGGTGTTAGATGAAATTATCTCTAATCGCATTAAGGGCTGTAACTCTGACATTAAAGGAGACAGGGCAATGAAATTTCGACAAAACGATTGCTGAAAGCCTGGAAAATAACGTCAAAATATATTTCATGTTATTAGTTCGATACTTTTCCAGAAAAATCAAATCTTGCAGTGTAGCGTTTTCATTTTTGTTCAGTATATAACACAGTTTAGGAATTACTGGCATTTTTCAAATTTCGCCACTGGCTCGTTGGCGCTAATTATGGGTCTTCTACCTTAAACCGAGCGTCAACATAATACGACAAAAAATTGGACGGAGGTCGAAAAAAAACCCAATCTGTTTCGTTCAATTTGGTCCGATATTCGAATGTTGTGAAGTCCATACGAGTCTCCGTTGCAGTCTTAAACCTATCCCGTAGGTGGGGTTAACGTGATTATTCGGTCCTGCCTTGACGTCATATCTCTTGCACGTCCGCCTCGTGCTCAATCGGTTGTGGTCCAACTGAGAGCCAACAACGTATACAGTCAAAAATGTGTCGATTTTTTGCCCCATCAATGTCTTACGACAACATTTTTAACCTTTTTCACCAACAACATCTGTACTGCAGTTAGGCGCTGGTTTTGGCATAGCCTTGCTATGCGTAGCGTAGTGAAAAGTGTGTGAACGCTTTGACGTCTTCTTTGTCTATGTTCTAGCTTGTGTTTGATGAAAATTTGTTTTGATAGTAGTCATCTAGAAAACACGGCAGGGGATAATCAGTTTTTAACAATTTACCATGTATCACGTGATGAATGTACGACATCTGAAGAAAATGGCACTGTATTTATGCGTATGGATGCAGGTATATTAAAAATGTACTCAACAGCCATTAAAAACATATTTTGTCGAAAATATGAAAAAATGGGGTTGCGTATCTTTTTTGTCCTAGTATAGCATTTTAGACAGTCGTGCTTCAAGATCATCCTGTGCCCAATTGCTGTCTGACCCAGATTTGAGCTGACGTCTAACGGTTGCTACAGGTCACGAAGAAGCTATGGGAGACCAACATGGTTCATGATCAGACTGCGTGTATAGGTAGGCTGAACTTGAACCATGTTGGGCTCTATTAAAGCCTTATGGGACCTTTTTCCAGATACTGTCTAGCTTCACTTCCCATGTTGTTCCTAAGAAGAGATTTTTTAAGACCATCGGCGCGCTATGGATAAGATCAAATCAACAATATTTTATCAAAACTTTATTTTTGCAAAAGCATCTATTTGATACATCATGAACAATCAACAAAAACATGAGTTTAAAGCTTTCCCAAACAACAGTAAATTAAGCTATTCCAATGTGAAAGCTGCTGCAGACGTCATAATGGACGCCACTAAAGATAAAATCTGCGAATATAGCAAAGAAAACATTACGAAGGAGAAAATTTTGATTATCAGCATTTTCTTCTTTTGTCCCAATGTTTTCCCAAACCTGTAATATTAGATGTCGAAAGTATGTTTTGTTTGGGAAAGGGTCAAAATATTCTAAAACTCAAAAAAGAAATCTAAGCTTTTTTGCCTGTAAGGAAAATAAAAAGAAACAAGAGATGTTTGTGCCCCTAACAGACCAACATTTGATGAAGCTGTCAAGCAATTGCACCAGACCAATGTTAGTATCTATCAAGTATGAAAATCAACAAAGGACATTAACTCCATAAACACGATCGGAAGAGTTACTGTTCTTATGCACTGCATTTCTTCATAACGATATAGATCTATCCACCTATGAAGTTTCATGATTCTGCTTTGCAAACTTTTGTTTTGCCCCTTGCAAAATTTAAGTATGAAAAATTATTTTATGAGATATATCCAAGTTTCATGATTCTATAGGTCTCGATAAATGACCTGACAGAGCTGTCTATCTGAAAGCTAGAGAAGCTATGCCAGGTCATTTATGAGACATACCTTGCAGTTATTCTGCGGATAAGAATGGTCTACGGACCAGACCACCCGACCTACCGACAGTTGCAAGCCAATTGATAAAAGAATCCCAATTTTCTTCAATAAGGCCACATTACGGGTATTCTACTGCCTGGTCACATACACCATACCGCACCCACATCACTGCCGGAGTAAGTCTAGAACAGGGGCCTGTTTCATTAAAACATTTGAGACGCATTTTTGACTTACCGATGTCTTAAATATCGGCTAAAACAACAACCGCATAACACAGGTCTTGATAGATTGGTGACACGCGTTTCTTGCCCTAAACTTGTCGTAAGTCATCGGTAAGACAAAAATGGGTCTTAAATGTTTTGATGAAACTGCTCCCAGTGAACTCGTGCAGTATCCTTTTTTTGGACGTAATGTGGACTCGATATGGACGCGGAATCGTATGTGACCAGACTTTCACGTAAGTTCTTTAGTATTAAGGTAGTCCATCCCTAATATGGGATTCGCCGACGTCGGAATTATTCGAGCAAAGTCAAAAACATTCGGCGGTGGAACTTTCCACCGCCGAATGTTCACGACCGCGTTCGAATAGGTTCGGATAGGTAACGCCGACGCTCGAATTCAATCCGATGTTTTATGAATCTCAAAATGGCCACATTACGGGTATTCTACCTTAACGGGACTCTTGTGCTTTATTTTGAATGTAACTTTTTGACATGGGCATTCAATGTAGTTTGATAGGTAAACGCGACAGGACAAAAATATGGACGCGATATGGGCGTAGAATCGTATGTGTTCAGTATTTACGGGGCTCTTGTATTTTACAGTGAATGTAACTTCTTCACGTGGGCCTTCAATGTTGTTTGGTAGGTAAACGCGGCAGGACAAAATTCACATTGATATGGCTGTTCACCAGTATGAATATTTTTGTGTTGTTTTAACGTAGCCGAGGCTGCAAATGCTTTGTCACAAAATGAACATTTGTAGGGTCGTTCACCATTGTGTGTTCTTTGGTGAACGTATAGACTACTAGAAATAGTGAATGCTTTACCACACGTTTTACATTTGTGAGGTCTTACGCTCTCTTCACTTTGACCGATTACATCTGCATGTGTTTTCAAATGTCCACGTAAATGTGTTGCGCGTGAAAACGCAGAGCCGCATATTTGACATTTAAAGTCCTTTTCACCAGTATGTATCTTGAAATGAGACTTAAGATGACTTGAGAAGTTGAACCTGGCGCCACAAACGCTGCATGCGTATGGCTTCGCTTCACCTGTGTGTTTTCTTCTGTGAATCTTTACATAACTGTTATTCTTAAAGCTTGCGTGACAGATGTCGCAGCTATATGGACGATGGCCGGTATGCACTTTTTGATGAACTTTTAACTGATATGCTTTTTTGAAAGCGGCGCTACACAGTGAACACTTGTGTAGCCTTTCGTCGGAGTGAACGTTGGCGTGATGTGCGTTGAGCTTTCGTTTAGTCTCAAAATCAGCATGGCAAGTTGAACAAGCGAATGTTGCCTTGTCTGTTTTTGCTCTAGATTTAACTCTAATTAGCTTTTTACGAGATTCCCTTCTTCCATTTTCCTTTTTCTCTCTGTATGTTTCACCATATTCTTCAGTGTCTTTTGATATTTTGCCGTTGGTCTTAGTTACAGTTTTACTTGTTTTCTTTTCTTTAATCGTAGACGCATCATTTTTATCTTCTTTCTTTCGCTTTTTAACAAGTCCCCGCTTTGCATCCTTGAGTCCCCGAATCTTTCCAAGACATGCTTGTGTTGTTGAAAAGTATTCGCCATTATTATATCCATCCATCTTTTGTGTTGTTGGTCGGCTACCCATTGTTGTCTGTTCTATTCGTAGCCTACAAAATAAGAAGTTTTTAATCTTTTCCCAAAGCTCGTAACCTTAAAGTGACATTTCAGAATTTTTTGTCATGAATTTTATTTTTATTTTTATCTGAAAGAGCACATTTCCTTATGGAAATTCTGAAAATTTCAAGCCAAAATAGTACGCCGTTTACGAGAAATTTATATTTTTGTGTTAAAATTGAACGAATTGTTGTGGACAACAGTTCGGATTTATATGCAATTTATCGATTATGTCTCAACTTTAAATGCGTGTTTCTCGCTTATTGGCAACAACTTAAAAAAACTAATAGTATTTATACTCATTAGAATAACCAATCTTGGCATCAAGACATACTTTAAAAAATTGAAATTGGAATGAAATGTCCCTTTAAAACTTTAAACAAATTAAAGCCGTGCTAGAGGACGATTTGAGTTTGATTTTATTGGGGTTTTACGCCGTTTTCAACTTCTATGGTCATATCGCGGCGGCTGGAGCACCTAACTGTGGGTTCCTGGTATTTCTAGCACCAGTACAATCTCAATATCCAAACCGAGCCTCCAGCTGCTCTCTCACATAGATTGGTGAGAGACAAATGACTTGTGTCAAATGTCAGAATGGATACTGGCCGAGCCGGGGTTCGAACTCGGGGCCCCTGGAGCTAGAGGACGAAATAGATAAATTTCTTAACAAAACATCTGCAAGTTATCGCATAGAAAATTTGTCAATTGCCCATTTTCGAATACGGAGAACTCAGAAACAAGCGGTCAGACGTTTTGATTTACCTATCGGCCATATTCAGGTAGACCTCCTGTAACACGTGTTATACAAGATGATTTCTTACGTTAACGTCATATGCTTTTCAGGTTTGTGACGTTGGGATCGACGTCGCGTTTAGTAGTCACTAACTGTTGCAGTTGAATAAGTCGTTTTACGGTATGCCTAACTGTTGTTGTCTCAAGTAAATGTAGCAATACGTGTTACTGGTTTTTAAATGAAAATCTTGCGACCGGTCTGTTTAAATGTGCTTTTTATAGACCCCGAAAAAAATTCGGAGGAGCATATAGTAACCCCGCTGTCCGTCCGTCCGTCCGTCTTTCCGTCCGTCCGTCAGATATTCAAATTTACAGATGGAAATAAGTATTTGTAATTTTAAATCAGATATACAGAAAAATCGGACATCAAATAGGAATGAGACGTTTCTTTTGCCCGTCAAAATAATTTTGACCCAAAGGATACACCGTAATGTATTTCTAAATATACTGAACAAAAGTGAAAATGCTACACTGCAAGATTTCTCATTTCTGGAAAAGTATCGAACTAATAACATGAACAATATCTTGACGTTATTTCCCAGGCTTTCAGTAATCGTTTTGTCGAAATTTCACTGCCCTATCTCATTTAATGTCAGAGTTACAGCCCTTAATGCGTTTAGAGCTAATTTCATCAAATTCCGCATATGCGCATGCGCAGAAAACGCTTTATCATTTTTTTCGGAAGGAGTCATATTTGGGTTGCTTAAAAAGCACTTAAAATCTCACTTATCTCTTGTAGCAAGCTCTAAAATCAAGGTCTAATTTGTCAATTTTGCGAATTACCTCCCTTTTACATAAACAAATAGGGAATTTAAAATGTTTGGTATTCACAAATTTATCACGGTTTTCGATTGTTTTTTTTTTTTTTTTTTTTTTGCAACATCGTGCAGGCCTTACAGGGGGTATTTGAACCCTTTCTTCGACTTGGATTGTTCCCAGATGTCCATGCAATAGTGATTTCAATTTCCTATGGAGATTACATTGTAAAGTTTTCAAGCTTTGGAACATAAAGAAAATTTTACTTTTCAAACATCATTTTCTGAATTCTGAAACAATGTTATGCAAGCTTCTTTACATTTCCTGACTGGTAACTTGTCAGACTACCATTCCGTATAGTCTGGCATGGTTTACATTATTCTGCTTTGATTTCTGAAGGTTTGAATTGTGTAAAATTTCTGTACAAATTGTACACCTGAAAAACGGACCCCAATCACATTAAAAGGGTCCGCTTTTCATCCCCGTAATTAAGATCCACAAAACGTTTAGTGCTTGGCACAACCAAGTCAATGAACAATGCGAAACACTTTCATTTGATTTCTGTACTTGTTGTTTTTAGAAGAAACATGGCAAGCAAAGTAGGTGTAGCGTTTTCACTTTTGTTCAGTATATGTATTTTGTATTTATGTCTAAATATCTACAGTTGGCGCCACATCGTATGGCACATTGTTTATATACTGAGAGGCAAAAGAAAGTATACACTTTTCTTTTGTCAATATCTTTCTTAATTTTCATCATATCGGCTCGAAATTCTTTATAATTTGTTTCTAAGCATAGACCAATAATAAAACGTTAACAAATTTGACCTGAAATTGCTTAACTATCCTTAATCTTGCTACATGCTGATTTTGCAAACTTTGCACGTGCGACTTAATGGAGCTTAAAATCTTGCTGTTAATCCGTATTTGATTTTTTCCTTCCTTATCACAACAAATTACAAGCTTAAATTTTCTGAAACCATATAACACAAAATTTGGTGGCTAGCATAAATCAATCAATATGGCACCTTTTTGCATTACGACCAATTTTTCTATGACACAGCATGATATGAAAGAAACGTGGCACTTTAAACACTTAGTAAGGTGAGTAGGAACATTTTGTGCAAATTCAATCAAAATCCGTCAAAAAATTTAGTAGGGGTTGTGTCAGATAACTTGTTTACATCAAGTCCCCTTTTGCCATGACGCATTGTCATATGGAAAAGTACTAACAATTTTCGCATGGTACTAGGTGACGAGACCCTTTCTATGAAAATTCTATCCAAAGCCCTTCATAAATGCAGTGTTGTGTCAACGTGAATGCTTGCATTAATTAATTGGTTAAGTCCCCTTTCTCGATGGCGCTGTGTGATATGAAAAACCTTTCCAACGGAAAGAAGGTCAGACAGACGGATAGACAGAGGAGGTTACATCATAAAACGACTACCCTCGGTGGCGTTTAAAAATCGTACATGGTCTGTTAATCATTTTCTCAGAAAACGTGGAAGAACTAGGGTGTATACTTATTTTTGCCTCTCAGTATATTTTGTTCAAATGTATAGCGGACGATAATTGACCTGGCAGAGCAGCCCATGCTAATCGAATGGAATGCTCTGCCAGGTCAATTCTCGTCCTCTATAATTGAACGTTAAACAAAACATACACACGTGCCATACGATGTGGCGCCAACTGTAAGTAGGGCACAAAATACATCATAGCAAAACTTTGTGGCAATAGGGATCAATTTTATCAAGTAAACAGTGACGTAATTTCGGACAAACAATATATTTCGTCGGTGTTAATCTAAAACGTCGCAACTACAGCTTGATTGAAACTAAAGATAAGAGATTTTATAACAACACCGACGATTTATCAAAGCATACCGGTAAACCCAGTCTATTTTCAGCACAAAATTCATTTATTGCTATTCCGATTGAAAATGTGTAAGACAAGCATTTTTCTCGCAGACGGACGGGCGATGTGTGAAACATACGTCTACATTTTAATTTTAAAAACAAGATTAAACCTACCTTTGCTTTTATCGCTGTTCCAACTGCTTCCAAAATTGCGCCTCGTGTCCACTAGCGCGCACGAGCTATTACAGAGTACACGTGCTTCAGTGTACGTTGTCTGTAGGAGATATGGCGCACGAAAAGGGTCTAAAGACATGATAGCGATATACCTACAGTAAAAATTAAGGTACATCGCTAAAAATACCGCTATAACGTCATATTCTAGCGGTACACCGATAAAAAATATAGATATGCCTACAAAATAAGGGCAAACTGCCATTTCAATTAAAACCATACCCATAAAAATAACGATGTACCGCTAAAATTACCGGTGTACCGCTAATTATTTTTTACCCTTCTGCTCGGAACCTCAATAGGAAATCAAATAGCCCGTTACATCAGCTCCTTCCACAAGCTATATCTAGGGCTAAAGTACAAACTCTGTGATTGGCTATCTAAAAATGGAGGTATACCGATAAAAAGTAAGTATACCTATATTTTCATCGGTGAACCGCTAAAAATAAGACGGTATACATAGCGGTATTTTAGCGGTATACCTCTTTTTATTGTAGGTATAGCGCTATTGTATCTTTATGACATTTTCTTGCACCATACATAGACGTCTAACCACGTGCTGAATCATTACAATGTAATAGAAATAAATACTATTAATGTGCTAAAAATAGAATGGTTTTACCAGATTAGATTGTTCATACGACGCTATTGTTATAAAAGCTCGCACCACAGAGGATCTAAATCGCGGAGCCATTGGCTTTGCCTCTGGAAATTACGTAAAGTGGCGACTGGAGCACCTAACCATGGATTCATTGTATTGTCCAGCAAGATTAACCCGGGACATCTGCATATGTAATGACCCCACTTCGGCTTTGTTTTGTTAACGCACTCAATTAACGGACTTTGCACACGAAAATTAAGTTGTCCCGGGTTAACCTTGCTGGACAATACTTCTCTCACCACCACCATCACAATTTTCTCTCCAAGCATCCAGCTGTGTAAGGTAGTCTACCCCTAATGACATTCGCGGGGCGTCGGAATTATTCGGGCGAAGTTAAAACTTTCGGCGGTGGAACTTTCCGCCGCCGAATGTTTACAACGCGCCCGAATAGTTTCGGATACGTAACGACGCCGGTCGAAAAAGCCCATGTTTCAAAAATCTCAAAATGGCAACATTACGGGTATTCTACCTTGACTTCATCTTATAGCGGACGAGAATCGACCTGGCAGAGCAGCCCATGCTAATCGAATGGAATGCTCTGCCAGGTGAATTCTCGTCCGCAATACTTGTAGTTCAGTCACGATAATATGACACGTTTACATATTTTACTTATGTAAACAAGGGAAAAACGTTCTAAATTTCCAATAATTTTGCATGCGCTGGTTAGAATCTTGCAGGTGTGCGACACCTGCAAGATTCGAACCATCTCTTGCAAAATCTCAGTAGTTAAGAGTTCGATATAGTGCTGCTAACAAAGGATTTTTCTGTAAAATTCGAACCATCAGTTGTGAAACCACAGTAGTTTGGAGTTTGATAAATCTATTGTGTTGCTTACGTAAGAAAATATTTGTAAACACGTGCCATAATATCGTGACCGGACTGTTGGTAGGAGAAAAGCAGAAGCTATAGACTCCTTTCATCTATGTTTGACTCCGTACCCGCAGAACACTTCCATTAATGCGAGTCTTCTCAGATGAAAATTCGCTCGTTGATATTTGGATGTCGCTATTTACAACAGAGCGCTGTCCAATTCAAAAACAAAAGAAAAGTCCGACACAGCGACATAACTTGTGTCGGCATTGTGTCTTATTGGAAACTTGTCCATTGGAGAAGAACATGGTTCTTTAGTAGACTGCATTACACGCAGGTTGATCTGGGGCCAAGTTGATATCCCTTCTTAATTCAATCCTTCCCAAACGAGCCATGGTTTTGACGACCACATTAGCAAACGAGCAGGAAATATTGAGACAAAAGAAGCAAATGCTGATAATCAGCATTTTATCCTTTTGCCTCGATGTTTTCTGTACTATAATCGAGCGTGGTCTGCATTATTTGGGTTTTCTATTCGATTTTTTTATAGAAATATCCAAAATTCTCCTGTGATCAAGTAAGAAATTGATCTGGAAGTGAACATGTATTGATCCGATAGATTATCAACGAAATAAAGAATGAATCGTGTCTGGAAATCGAGACAAAAGAACAACACAATATTTCAATACAAAAATTGCTTTTAATTCATGTAAAATTCGGTTTTAAAATCCTGGACAAAAACCTTGAAATTATGCATAACACACAGTCTACGAGCATTTTAACACTTTCAAATGAGCCGGGATCTGGAAAAAGGTCCCTTAATACATTTTAGACAGCCATGGTTCAAGATCACCCTGTGCCAAAATGGAGTCTGGCGGGGACCCATGCTGCTCTCATATGGTTGTATATGTAACAGGACATGAAGAAGCTATTGCAGAAAAACATGGTTCTAGATCAGACTGCGTGTATACACAGGCTGATAATAAACGTTTTGGTCTCAAAAGCCTTTAATGACCTTTTTCTAGATCCAGTCACAAATGTATTTAATTCACATACGCAGTGTTCTCCCCAGCCTAATAAGCTGTATCGGCCCCACTACAGCTTCATGTGAATTAGTGTAATGCCACTACAGCTTCAAAACTACCCCTACAGCTTAATTCCTTCAAAAAGGTCACAAAATAGGGGGATTTGTAGACTTTTCATGTCAAAAAGTGATCAATAATGCATCCTTATAAGATAAAATGTAATAATTCTGTATAAAAACAAAAATGGGAAAAGAAGAAATTGCTCAAATTGAGCAATGTCTTCTTTTCCGATTTGTTTTTATTCTCAATTATTTGCATGAAAACATTGCATTTCAAGATTTACCAATTAAGTTATAATTTGCCACTACGGCTTCAAATTATTCTGGGGAGAACCCTGTACGGTTTATATGGCAACAATCTTTAGGTGCTAAACCCTTTCCCAAACATCAGAAATTTAAGACAAGTCTTAATTGGAAGCTTTTGCACATGACATAATAAACACTGAGAAAGATAGAGCATCTGTTAGTTACAACATAAAACATAAAAGGAAAAGGAGAAAATAATAGTTTCTCTCCCATTTCCCAATATATTTCCCAAAGCTCTCTTTAAGGGACGTAAGAACCAGTGATTATTTGGGAAAGGGTTGATATAATGATGCTAATGATGTTTTGTACATTATTACATGAGCATTAACTTCACCCTTTCCTAAACAAGACGTCCCCAACAGAAAAGCCTTAGGAAAACATTGAGACAAAATAAGAAAATGCTGATTACCAGTATTTTCTTCTTTTTCCTCAATATTTTCCATGCTGTGTCGAAACCAAATCCAATCTTTTACAACATCAGACACATTGACAGTATTACATGTCTCTTCTAAAACCTATTCTATCATCTACATCAGCTTTGAAATTGGCAAAAAATCTGTACTTTGGGAAGGGTTTAAAACTACAAATGACATGTCATCACTGTGCAGCAATTTTTGATTACGTTCATAAGGTAGCGCTGTTTCACAAAAGATGTGAATTTTGCCCTAAATATTATCATATCTGATAACATCAAATCATTATTAACAAAAATATTAATTCATAAACCTTTGTCTTCACTTTTGTGACTGATAATTTGGGGGTATGATTAAACAATGTGGCTGTTCAAAAGATTCATTGATATTTTGATAACATAGGCCTATAAGGTTTAAAGGCAGCATATCATCTGTGTTATTGCAAAACCTAGTAACAACAGCTTTATTAAAGCTGTATTATGAGGTTTTGCAATACTTGTAACAGCAAGGATATACCATATTTATGACAATTAATGACCATATTTATCTGCGGCATGATTTGTTCATAAACAATTTGGGACTTTTTTTTTTTCAAAGTGCTTAAAATTATGAAACAAAAATTAGGTGATATGTATTTGAAAAACACTCAAATATTGACCAATAAAAACTACAAGTAACAATTCTTAACACAATTAACTGGATGATGTATTGATTCTGTCAAAAAATATTTCAAAATTTTGCATCTTTGCTATAAAGTAGCAGATTTTGAATGTATTAAAGATCTTTATTTTGAAAGAAAATTGGGGAGAAAGAAAACTACAGGCTCAATATCACAGGTACTAAGAATTCATTTTTAGTTTATTTTTCTTGTGTTTTCTGATGTACTGGATAAATCAAATTTCGAGCAGGACTAAAACAAGCAAATCTTTGAAAATTTGTTCCAAAATAAAAACTGGAGCTTAGATTAATCTCATTAAGAATTCATGAAACCTCGTAACTAACATGCATTATGACTCAAACTTATCTATATAATGAAATGACACAAGTATAGCACCTATCGTAAAATTTAACTTGAACATTTAGTACGTGACTATTGTAGGTGCATTTATCCTACATGACTTTACAATAAGTTTGCATGAAGTCCTACACTTTCTGTATGTCTGACGTATAATTCATTGTGCAAAATATTTGAAACTCAAAATTTGTGACTTTTTGAAAAACAAGACATATAAATGGCTACAAAAATCAACAGCAAAGTATTTTTTTAATTCTGTTGCTGTTTTAACAAACCCTTTCCCAAACAAGACCTGGTTTTGACGTCCCTAATAGAAAAGGTTTTGGAAAACATTGAAACAAAAGAAGAAACTGCTGATAACCAGCAGTTTCTCCTTTTGTCTCAATATTTTCTGTGCCATATTTTACACATATCCTATCTTTAATAACATCCATTTTGTCACTTGTGGCAGTTTTTGATGTGGATCACCCTAAAATTTTGTCGTTCGGGAAAGGGTTAACTGCATTTTGAAGTTCATCTTGTAGCAGGTCAAAGGTTAAATTCAAAACCAAGCTAACTACGCATATCTATATATCTTTATAAGTAGACAACTTTTGCATTCACCTGTGTCAAATATAAGTTGTGACACTTTTAAAGCTAGTTCACTACATTCATTAAGCAGTACAGAATTCAATATTCAACATAAAATTTACATATATCTGGACATAGTAGGTTTGATACAAACTCATTTGGCACAAACTATCTATTACATATGACAACTTAACCCTTTCCCAAACAACAAAACTTTGGGGGGATGCAAGTGGAAAGCTGCTCAAGACGAGAAAATTCATGTTAAAAAGGAAAGGGTTAGTGTACAGTATGGCACAGAAAATATTGAGGCAAAAGAAGAAACTGCTGGTTATCAGCAGTTTCTTCTTTTGTCGCAATGTTTTCCCAAGCCTTTTCAAATAGACCCGTCAAAACTAGGTCTTGTTTGGGAAAGGGCTAATTAATACAAAATCTAAAACTACATGATATTTAAGTTCAATGGCAGAGAACAATATTTACTTTTATCTATTCCAACACAATGACACTTTTTGATGCCTCACAAGATAAAGGCTTTGGATAACATAGTGAAATATGAAGAAATTGCATGTGGCAAGCAATTTCTCCATATATGACAATGTTTTCTACCCAGAAGTTTCCAGCAATATCCATATTTTAACAATATTTGAAAATCTATGATGACAGCAAAATCTTTAAAACAGATTATGGTTATATTTTTTCATCTTTAGCTCTACAATATACCATTTTTTATAACTCATCATGCATTTTTTGCAAAAGTTTACAGATGAAAATGTACTTATGATTAAGCAAGAAAGTGATAGTTTTATAAACACATTGTGGTTATATATACACCAGTCATTGGTTATCAAAGCGTTAGAATTTGACCCCAAACAACAAAATCATAGGATAGTTGTAATTGAAAGGTTCTGTAAATATACATAATTTGCATGTTACAGTATGGAAAGCTTTGACATAAAAGGAGAAAAATGCAGGTTAAAAGCATTTTCTCCACTCCTCTACATGCTTTCAAAGGCTTTATAGCGTAGGGATATCAAAACCAGAGGCGGTATTGACCAACAAGTCTTATTATTTGTAGTGTACCTTTAAAATTCCACAACAACCAATCAGATAGGCAGAGACAAACATCTCATCCAATCAGATGGCTTGTAATGTAATGAAGATTAAGACATTTAATTTAGACATGTTGAATAAAACAGCCCCTGATCTTGTCAGGAAAAAAGCTTATTTGTTACAAAAATATCACATGTCAAAAAATATCTAATGTTAGTAATACTTCAAAGCTACTGACATAGAAGAACACTGAGAATACACTATTTTGACCTACTTTAAAACTTCAGAGCTCCTAGTATGAGAAAGCAATGGCTTTCTTAATAACCCTTTGTCAAATGGCTATATATTGCTGCTTTTCAACTAAAACCTAATAACTACAGTTTGTTTTCAGCTGCAGTTACGAGGTTTTCCTTGAAAAGCGACAATATTTTCTTTTAATTTGGCAGCTGCTGCAGACAAGGAAATTGATGTTTTTTAAAAGTACAAAATCATTGAACGATGGCACATTAAATATTGAGACAGTAGGAGAAAATGTTGGCTTTCAGCATTTTCTTCTTTTGACTCAATGTTTTCCAAACTCAAAATCCACATCTATACTGTAGGTACTGATAGTAATCCTCTCATTGGGACAGCTCCAATCAAAGTGATTCAAACTAGTACCTTCATTACATGTTTTGGTGGGTTAATTACTTTAAGTACGCCCATAAAAAACCAATTGCTCTTTATCAATTCTGATATTTTTGCAGCAGGCTTTATAAATAACAAATTAGAAAGCCATCACTCTCTCTTATCGCAACCCTTTCCCAAACAATAACACCTTTTGACGCTCCTGTGACTTAAAGCTTTGGAAAACATTGAGACTATAAGAAATTGCTGATGACCAGCATTTTCTTCATTTGCTTCTTTTTTACTTTGCTTTTTTTACACAAATATAGACTTAATTACCAACTATTTCATCCTCTGAAGCAGCTTTGCGATTGGGACAGTCTACCTTTTTATGTTATATGTATTTGGGAAAGGTTAAGCTCTGAAAACAAAAAACACAGCATACATGTATACTCGGATTGGCACTTGGTAGATATGTTTTTAAAACTCATCATGTCTTGTGAGGGCCTCACCAAAGTCTGTTGCCTGACTTCCCACAAACACATCATACTTTGCTAGAATCTCTTCTTTGGTAAGTTTTCCATCCTTTGAAAAGAAGAAAAATACATAATAATTGTTAAAGATGTATGAAAGTAAAATTAAAATTCACAAATATCAATGCCAAGTTCTTCAAACTTTCAAATTGAAAATTTCAAAATTAACTCTTTCCCAAACAAGACCTGGTTTTGACCTCCCTAATAGAAAAGGCTTGGGAAAACATTGAAACAAAAGAAGAAACTGCTGACAACCAGCAGTTTCTCCTTTAGTCTCAATATTTTCTATGCCATATTTTACACAAATTATATCTTTAATAACATCCATTTTGTCCTTTGTGGCAGATTTTGAAGTGGATCACCCTTAGTTTTGCAGTTTGGGAAAGGGTTAAATAACAGTTGATCTGATTGGGGTTGAGACATAATATCACATCCAATCAGATAACCTTAATGAAATTTTCAATACAAGTACAGGATAGATTAAGAAATATCTTTTTCAAATAACCCAAAGTCAAATAAATGCGTTTTATGGCTTGTTAATATGCTTATAACAAAATTCAAATTTTCAACACCCAATAGTTGTCTTAAAAGTTTTACCAAGCATTTTCCTCTATATCATTATTAAAGACAACAAAACCAGGGCTTGTCTGGGAATTTGTTAAACCATTACCAGACGGCAAAATTCTTGACCGGTCTAATATCAAAGATGTTGCTGTCAACAATTTGAAGTGGATGGAATTTGTCATTTGTCATTGTCATTCTGTGTGGAAAACACTGTGGGAGATGAAGAAATTGCTTGTCACAAGCTATTTCTCCATTTTCCACAGTGTTTTCCAAAGTCTATATCTTGTGGAGCATCAAAAAGCAACAATGAGTGGTAATGGGTTAATAAAGAAATACCAAACAATAAATATGTGATTCTACCATTTCACCACTTTTTAGTGTGTGTGCCTTTTATCCATGTAAGCACTCAAGATTCATTTTTACCAAGCCTTGTTCAAGAAAAGCTCTGCAATTTTAACAGAGAAGAGAAAATAAATGGGACTTTATGAATCTTCATTTCATTCTTGCATCCTCAATGTTTTCACAATGTGCTTTTCTCATTTAAGGTTGTTAAAATTTGGAATTATGATAATGCAGAACGAATTATGATATGCAGAACTACATCTTAGCCCATTCCCAAATGACAAAATACTAGGTTAGTCCAATTTAAAATTTACTGCAAAAGAGAAAATGGTGGTTTTAATAAAGTCTTAAAATAGGAATTAAGCAACAACCATCGTGTTCCAGAAAATGTTGAGGCAAAAGGAGAAAATGCTGATTATCAGCATATACTAGATTTACCTGAATATTTTCCCAAGCCGTTTTGTTTAGGGACAACAAAACAGGGTCTTGTTTGGGAAAGGGTTCAACAAAATTGTGTGAACAAAGATGTAACAAATGTTTTAGTAAAGAATGTTAATACCAATACCTCCAAATTTGACCATTCTGTTACCTAAATTCATATATTTATTTACTATTAGAAAAAAGCAAGAAATTTCCACTTTTACCAAAGACCCTTGTTTAAACCCTTTCCCCCAACAAGACCTGGTTTTGATGTCCCTGAGAGAAAAGGTGTGGGAAACAACGAAACGAAAGAAGAAAATGCTGATTATCAACAATATTCATTTTCTGCCATATTTTGTCAAACCATTTACTTGTGAAACGTAAAAAAGCGTCAATATGTGGGAATGGATCAACTGTCATTATACCCTAAAAATTGAAAAGATCACTGAGCTACGGCCTGGGAAAGGGGCCTTTCCAGCATTTGTGGCTGAAATGAATTAAGATCAGCTTGTGTGTATGTACTGTCTGATCAAGATACATGCTGTTATTTAACCCTTTCCCAAACAAGATCTGGTTTTGACGTCCCTAATAGAAAAGGCTTGGGAAAACATTGAAACAAAATAAGAAACTGCTGATAACCAGCAGTTTCTCCTTTTGTCTCAATATTTTCTGTGTCATATAATCTGTGTCACTAATCTTTTCTGTAATAACATCCATATTGTCATTTGTGGCAGTTTTTGAAGTGGATCACCCTAAAATGTTGCTGTTTGGGAAAGGGTTAAAAACTTCTTGGTGACCAGTTGTGGTAGTCAGATACAAATGTAACTACATGGATCCTGATCAGAACTGACTTAGACCTGGGTCTAATCCTTGGTAATCTCAAAGGCTGTAATCCATTCCCAAACAAGGCCTGGATTCTTTTCCCTAGTATTTTCTATGCTATAATTTAAAAGAATCTCTGCTTTTATCAATAATAATTTTCTCGTCTGCAATTGCAAGATCCTTTCAAATTAAACAAGTATAAATTTTGCTGTTTCAGAATAGTATATAGGCAATTCTTCCATATCTCAAATTGTTTGTTTAACCCTTAAACCCTTAAACCTTTTGTCCCTGAGACAAAAGGTTTGGGAAAACATTGAAACAAAAGAAGAAACTGCTGATAACCAGCAGTTTCTCCTTTTGTCTCAATATTTTCTATGCCATATTCTACACAAATTCTATCTTTAATAACTTCAATTTTGTCATTTTTAGCAGTTTTTGAATTGGATCACCCTAAATGTTGTTTAGGAAGGGGTTAAACCTATTACCAGATTTAAGACTTATTCACGTTCAAAAACTGTGCAGACGACAATTTCAAGTAAATGAAATTTCACAATATTTTGTCTTTCTGGGAAGAAATTTGCAACATTGTGGAACATGAAGAAATGAAGGACAAAATGTCACAACCAATTTCTTAATTTTTACGATGTTTTCCAAAGCATTTACCTGATGGGGTGTCAAAAACCTTCATTTTCTGGGAATTGGTTAATTAAACATAGACTATTTTAGTCTGCATTTCTGTCATGTGGTAAAAAGATAATAATTTGTAATCAAACATTGTGACCCAAATCATGCAGTAGCATGGGTTAAAACATCCTCGGAAACCACAGTGGTCATAGCTCACGCTACATGACCCCTGGGGCACTTGGCCACTTAAACTTTGAATTAGCTGCAGAAAATCGATACGAAACGCGTGAGTGCAAGGCCCAATCAAATAACAGCTCTCATAAGTCAATGCGTTGTCAATTACAACCAAGATGGCTGCGCTCATGATAAAATGTAATGTGTGCGACGAGATAAAAAATTACAGATCGCTGACATGTCATACAGCTTTAAAATAAAAAGATGGGGAAAGTTTCTCTTTGGAAGTTTTTTAAACTTGAAACAATAAAATTTTCACACGCACAACAATAGTAATTCTCCATATTGACAACATACCCGAAGCGATTTGTCAATCTCCTACGCAGTTATCTACCCTGAATCAGGATCAAATTACGTACCTCTGACGTAATCACTGTTTAGAGGTTTGCGATTTGTAACGGCCAGTTTGATTGGTCTACTCACCCATCATGAAATGATGATGGAACCAATGAAACGGCGGCATTTGGGAGCGGCTAATACAAAGTTTTCCTGGCGAAGTGCCCCAGGGGTCATGTAGCATAGCTATGACCGCGGGGTTTCCGAGGATGGGGTTAAAAGGAAAGGAGGCTCATATACTTTTTTTTTCAAAATAATCAACTGAACTCATTATCAGATGGCAAAATATTTGTTCCAATTTGAAAGGTGTTGCAGACAACAACTTCAAATTTTAGAAATTTTGCAGGCTATTTCTTCATGTTCCATGATATGAGATAAATTCCAAAGCAAATTCCTTGCAGGGTATTAACCCTTTCACAAACAAGACCTGGTTTTGACGTCCCTGGTGGAAAAGACTTGGGAAAACATTGAAACAAAAGAAGAAACTGCTGATAATCAGCAGTTTCTCCTTTTGTCTCAATATTTTCTGTGCCATATTTTACACAAATCCTTTCTTTAATTACATCCTCTTTGTCATTTTTAACAGTTTTTGAAGTGGATCACCCTAAAATTTTGTCGTTTGGGAAAGGGTTAACCACTGATACTCAAGTCATGCTAGATAAATACCAACAGAAAGTGTCAAATTTTTAACCCATTACCACACAATGACTCTTTTTGACTCCCCACAAAATAATGGCCATGGAAAACATTGTGAAAAATGAAGAAATTGCTTGTCACAAGCAATTTCTTCATTTTCCACAATGTTATCTATTCCAAAATGGTAAGATTTTTACAATTTCATCAACTTGAAATTGTCGTCTGGAACACCTTTCAAATTGGAACAGTCCAAAATTTTGCCATCTGGTAATGGGTTAAGAGAACTCCAATCATTCAAAAACATTCGAATTTCACTCATCTTCATTTCATCATGTTCTCAAAGTTCTGTAAAATCTGATTAAAAAATGCTCAAATGCTAACATTTTATAAATATTGCCTTGTTTCTTTGTTCTTTTTTTTCAAGTCATTTGTCTATTCAATAAGCAGACAAAGTAAAACCTGGTTTATAATTTAAAGATGTTTCATTAATCAGATATGATCTTTTATTTCCATGACAACATAAAGGATGGGTTGCAATAAGGGGTCAAAAAATAGATTTTCTTTAAATTTTGTTGATTGATAGGGTTACATAATATCTTTAATTTGTATGTGTAAAAAATCTTGTTTCGGTTTATTTTCCGAGATATGGGTAAATAAAGTGGGTGGGGTAAGATGGACTGAAACACAGTAGGGGTAATTCTAAGTCAATTATCTTTCTTATTTTTAGCCCCAGATGCGTGAAATTTTGTATGCGTGTCTTGTGATATATGCGTTAAACATTTATGGGCTTACATTAGATATTCCATTTATATCTTTTCCGTAATATTCATTCTTCTTTCTTTCGCCAAATTTCGCTATTTTTTAACGACCATCTTTACCAAACTATCTCCACACGTTTTATTTGAAACACGATTTTTATGAAACTTTACAGATGTGTTATCCAGATATTGGTGTAACTTTGTGTGAAATTTGAAAGAAAAGCTTTGGCCCGTTGTTGAGATATTTGACCTTGACCTTCAAAATAACATCAAATTCGGGAATGTCCGTTAAACCTACGCATTGTTGGGAAAATGGTTAGGGTTGAATGGCATGTGACAGCCCATTCATAAAAGAATGCATTTCACACATGATTGGGGTTTTTATTGTATGATTTCACCGTTAAAATTGATATAATCAATATAATAAACTTGGTCACCTCTCAGAGTTACCTGGTCATTTCATCTAATGAAATCATTGATAGACAGATATTTGTTTAAGGCATGTCTATACATTTAACATTATTTTCTTTTTGTTGATATTATATAACATTATATAAATATTTAGCTTAAGTTGATTAATTGTAAGCACATTTGGTCATTTAGTAAAATCATTCACAATGCGTCTTCTTTATAACCACATAAGAAATACAGTCTGAAAATGATTAGTTTTCTCCTAGCAAATTGATAATTCTTGTCCATCATGAGATGAGTGAATGAATATAAACTCTTAGACAATTCAAGTTGCATATAAAGCTTTGGTAGTTCTAGCAATCTTAACATAATGCTAATATTTAATTTCACTCACCTGTGGTAGTAATATTAATCACAGCGCTTTCCGCGTAGACATGTTTTATGTGCAATATTTAGTTTGATAAGAAAACTGAGAAGTAAAAAGAATTTCTTTTCTTTTCCATTCTTACGAATTGGTTGTACGATACAAAAAAGTAAATATCGCTACGAAACTCATTAGGAACAATAAAAAGAAACCATGTTTCCAATCCTTATGAATAAAATTGGCGCTTTAACTATCACATTTTGGCATTTCCCGAGTTTTGAAGTCATTTTGAAGGTCAAGGTCAAATATCTCAATAACGGGCCAAAGCTTTTCTTTCAAATTTCACACAAAGTTACATTAATATTTGGACAATAGATATGTAAAGTTTCATAGAAATCGGGTTTCAAATAAAACGTGTGGAGATAGTTTGGTAAAGTTGGTCGTTAAAAAATAGCGAAATTCTTCGAAAGAAAGAAGAATGAGTATTACGGAAAAGATATACAAGGAATATCAAATATAAGCCCATAAATGTTTAACGCATATATCACAAAACATGCATACAAATTTTCACGCATCTTGGGCTAAAAATAAGAAAGATATGCGACTTAGAATAACCCCTACTGTGTTTCAGTCCATCTTACCCCACCCACTTTATTTACCCATATCTCGAAAAATAAGCCGAAACCAGATTTTTTACACATACAAATTAAAGATATTATGTAACCCTATCAATCCACGAAATTTAAAGAAAAATCTATTTTTTGACCCCTTATTGCAACCCATCCTTTGTTCAAAAAGATTAATTAAAAACTTTGTTTCACATCCATTGTAGACCACACTGCAACCACCTTTGCAAATATTGAAAACTATCACATATCTGAATCAGTTCATTTTAGTCAACTTCTTTAAACCTTAACCAAATGCCTACCTTTAGGGTCATGAAATTCAAAAGCTGCTGCTGGAGCATATGGCCATGAATTCCTGGTATTTCTCTTACCAGTACTACCAGGGATAAGGACTAACAGGGGTTCAGTTGCCCATGGCCCCTAATTTTTGGGCTGGGCCCCTTAATTTTTGGAGAAAATGCCAATGCCTTAATCATAATGTTAAATAGCAAATATTAGGCTAGCTGGGCCACTAGATTAAAATCACCAGTCTTTATCCCTGGTTCTACCACAATATCCAAACTGAGCCTCCAGCTGCTCTCTAACATAGATGATTCACACCCATTGGTGATAGATGAATGACTTTTTGTCCAATGTCAGAATGGATAATGGCCAAGCCAGAGTTCTAACTCATGACCCCTGGGTTGACCGACTCTGACGTTACCAACTGAGATATGGCTTGGCATCTTTACAACAAACTCAGGATAATGACATGATGGGGAAAATAAACATAACAGTTGTACAACAGAAACTGCAGTACCAGACAGACAAACAGACAGACAACACAGTGGATTGTACATGCAAAATTGACTAGACAATTGATGTCTTTTGACTACCAAAACTTATGTGTTATTGCACAAATTCACAAAGAATTTCTTACAGTACAATTTTTCAATAAAGATGGAATTAGCTGGAGGGGAAGCTGTTGAACACATAGAACAAAAGCCTTGACAGAAGAGTGTTACATGAAAATCTTCAATATACAGAAGGGTGTTACATGAAAATCTTCAACATACAGAAATGGAATGGGTGAACAAACAGATTAATAGTAAACATAGTTAAATATTTAAATATCTAAACCTTCCCAATCAATAGTAGCTGATTTTGACATGACTTTTGGAATGCATAACTATTGATAGTTAACAAGAAAATGTTGAATGAATAACTATTGATAGTTAACAAGAAAATGTTGAATGAAAACTATTGATAGTTAACAAGAAAATGTTGAGACAATTTATAAACAAGTCATCCATTTTCGTCAAATTTCTGATATTAGCTGGGCCAGGTAGAACAGCTAAAATCCCCAAATTAACTGATTCTGATGTTACAGACTGAGCGGTCTGTAATTAGGATTAATAAATTTGTATTAATCATCAAGTGTTGTGAGCTCTGTAATCATGGGGTTAGACAACAATTTTATCCTTTCCCAAATGGCAAAAACTGGAGACTGTTCAAATTTGAAAGCTGTGACTGACAACAAAGTTGATGATGATTAGATAGAATTTACATACAAAATAGCTCAGAAAATATCAACCCTTTACCAAACAAGACCTTGTTTTGACGTCCCTTATAGATAAGGCTCAGGAAAACATTGAGACAAAAGAAGAAAGTGCTGATAATCAGCACTTTCTCCTTTTGCCTCCATATTTTCTGAGCTAAATTGTACACAAATCCAACCTTAATTAACATCCATATTATCCTCTGCAGCAGCTTTCAAATTAAATCACCCTAATTTTTTGTCATTTGGGAAAGGGTTAAGGCAAATGGAGAAAATACTGACGTTTAGCATTTTTCTTCTTTAGTCTCAAAGTTGTCCAATGCCTATTTTCTCAGGGACGTCAAAACTAGGTCTTGTTTGGGAAATGATTAAGACATAAGACAACTAAATAATATATTCATGCAAGTTAAGCAACCAAACAAAGCAAAAACCCATGCAAGCCTTATATTTCCCTTCTCTTTAAAGTGTGAGAACTTAATTTCATCAGACCAACCTTATCAGACTGCTCTGCTTCAGTTTCATAAATTAAGTGTTTGGCTTCCGCCTCAGAATGGTCATAATTTGGAGGTATTATCCATTCTTTAACTTCGCTTCTGTCCATTTTATCGTCTTTGTTTTTATCTCGATAGTCCCTGAATTGATCTCGTTCATTTTTCACCCAATCAGGTTCCTCAGAGTCTTTATTCGGCCACATATCTCCTATAATCGGCACATTAATAGAAACTCATTAGGAAAAACATAGATAAAACAAACATATGTATGAAATGACCCTTGCCTTAGCACATAAATGTTAAATAGAACGTTTCTGTGCTAATTTAGGCCATTAAAAAACACTGGGCATTTGCAATACAAAGCTCTATCATTAGAGTAGACCAAAATTTTTGCAACAATCATTTCTTGGTGGAGTAACCATAAGTAGCCACCTCAGATGATTTGAGCAACAGATGTGAGAGGGTAAAGACCTTCTAACATTGTTATTTCTATTTCAAGCCCTATGGTAGGGATACTCATTGGCCATGGGACCGTTTTGTCGAGACAATTCCAATGAGTACCTACAACACAGGGTTCAATAGAAATTTCCAGGTATATTGCTTTTTGAAAAGCAATTAAGCAATTACCCCCTCTTATCCGAAGCTCTGGTAATCTGTTTCTTGTGAAGTGAATATAGGCTGAAACAAGAGCTTTTACATTGCAGCAACCAAGTGTAAGACCACAGTCTTGGTAATTGCACAGTCATGTATATTCAAGTGATTTCACAAAATATTCCTGTTTACCATGAGACAATATTAGCCAAAGAGGTCCTGTATCATTCTACTGGCTCTTATCAAGTTTCAAAAAATTTACAACCTGACAAAGATTGAAATAATTCAACAAAGAAATATTTTTCAAAAGTGGTATATCACTGCTTTTTAACAAAAAGCTTATAACTGCAGCTTAAAACAAGCTGCAGTTATAAGCTTTTTGTTGAAAAGCGATAATATTAAAAATCATCAATTTTGCTTTTTTTTTATATATGTTTACCCATACATGACTGTGTCATTACCAAATATCTGCCCAACAATATAAGAGGAGAGTGCAAAACTGTCATACAGACAACCTATCAGGTAAGAAAGTGGCCTAATAACAAACAAGAGGCCCAGAGGGCCTTATCGGTCACCTGAATCAAATGAGCAGACACAGTTAAGGAAAATGTTAAAAGTTAACTAATAGCGCACCCCCCAGCACCACCATTTCTTGACAGTTTTTTTTCTCTTGTACAAACTTATTTAAAGACTCAAATACCAAATGTGAATTCAATCCAACAATAGAACATTTCTTAATATGTACCCTATTTACCCCCTTTTGGCCCCTTTTGGGGCCTCAAAGGGAGATAACTCCATGATTTGTATAAATCTGAAGCGGCTTCCCAATGGGATGCTTCCTGCCAAGTTTGGTAGAAATCTGTCTCAAAAAAATGTAGAAAATGTTCAAAGTTTAGTAATAATGCGAACCCCTCCCATCCCCGATCCCCAGCACGACCATTTATTGACAGATTTTTTCTCTTGTACAAACTTTGTAGTCCTTGCCCTAAAGACTTTAACTTCCAAATGTGTATTCAATGCAACAGCCGGTTCATGAGAAGAAGATTTTTTAAGATGTAACCTATTAACCCCCTTTTTGGCCCTTTATGGGACCTCAAAGGGAGATAACTCCATGATTTGTACAAAATCTGAAGCGGCTTTCTATTTTAGGATGCTTCCTGCCAAGTTTGGTTGAAATCCGTCCAATGGTTCTTAATAAGAAGTCGAAAATGGTAAGTTAACTAATAATGCGACCCCCCTCACATCCCCCATCCCCAGCACGGCCATTTCTGGATTTTTTTCTCTTGTACAAACTTTGTTGTCCTTACCCTAAAGACTCTAAATACCAAATGTGAATCCAATCCAACAGCCGGTTTATGAGAAGAAGATTTTTTAAGATGTACCCTATTTAACCTCTTTTAGGCCCCTTATGGGGCCCCAAAGGGAGATAACTCCACGATTTGTACAAATCTGAAGCGGCTTCCCATGGGGATGCTCCCTGCCAAGTTTGGTTGTAATCCGTCCAATGGTTCTCAAGAAGAAGTCAAAAATGTTAAGTTAACTAATAACGCGACCCCCCCCCCTCACATCCCCCATCCCCAGCACGGCCATTTCTGGACGGATTTTTTTCTCTTGTACAAACTTTGTTGTCCTTGCCCTAAAGACTGTAAATTCCAAATGTGAATCCAATCCAACAGCCGGTTCATGAGAAGAAGATTTTTTAAGATGTACCCTATTTAACCCCTTTTAGGCCCCTTATGGGGCCCCAAAGGGAGATAACTCCATGATTCATACAAATCTGAAGCGGCTTCCCATGGGGATGCTCCCTGCCAAATTTGGTTGTAATCCGTCCAGTGGTTCTCAAGAAGAAGTCGAAAATGTTAAAAGTTAACGCACGACGGACGACGCACGACGCACGACGCACGACGACAGACAAAACACGGTCGCAATAGGTCACCATGACCTTCGGTCAGGTGACCTAAAAATTGTAAAATTCCATTCAAATGAAATTGTCGTCTGCAACATTTTTGAATTTGGGATCACCTAAAATCTTGTCCACTGGTTATGGGTTAAACAAAGAGAGAGAGAAGAATAAGACGATACAGGCTGATCTTGTGAGTTATATACAGTCTGCTAGATCATAATTTTCCAAGATTAGCATGTCACATACTAAGATTTTAAATACACGACTGTTAGTAAGCTGTTGATCATAACTTAACAACTTTTTTTATTAACTTCTTATCAAACAAGCCACTTTCCTCACTTGACGAAACCCATGCCTTTATAACAGTTATGCACTATACCCAAAGATCAGACCACCCGAATCCCTACCCGATCAAGATCTGACACCCCCATCAGATGCTTGGACTCTTCCAAGCTATTATCATACTCCTCCGGGATCAACCATTGTCGCACTTCCTCCTTGTCGAGATAATTGTCTCCATTACGATCACGGAAGTTTCTGAACTGCTCCTTCTCCGAGTTGACCCAGTCCGGGTATCCGTCGTGATCGCCATCTTCTTCGTCGTCCCCATCATCATCTTCTTCGTCGTAAATGTCGGCTACAGGATTTAATCCATTACCAGATGGCAAAATATTAGACTGGTCCAAATTCAAGATGTTGCAGACGACAATTTTAAGCGAATAAAATCTCACATTTTTTAAGCCTTTTGGGGAAGAAAACATTGTAGAAAATGAAGAAATTGCTTGTCACAAGCAATTTCTTCATTTTGCACAATGTTTTCCAAAGCCATTTTCTTGGGGGAATCAAAAGGTTTCTCCCAAGTGGTAATGGGATTAAACATCATTTTCAACTCATCTTATTCAAACAGCTTCTAGCATCATATAAACATAATAGAGCGAATCCTTTGATCAAAGTTTCCTACAACTTGCCTTTCAAAATGAGGTAATTAATCCTCTACTCTGTTGATTTATTCTTTCTTAAAACAGAAAAAACTAGAACTGTCGCAAAGCGGACGAATACCCCCCACTAAAGCCTTGTCACTGAAAAAGTGCTATCGGTCAAAAGGTTCTTGACTTAGAGCATGGAAACGGATTTTAAACAAAGTCCAACTGTGACCTTGACCTTTGACCTTGATGACCCCCAAAACAATAGGGCACCTCCTTGGGTCATGGCCAACAACTGTGTAAAGTTTCATGATCCTAGGTCAAACGGTTCTTGAGTTAGAACACAGAAACGAAATTGTAAATTTTGACTACTTCCAGTAATATTGACTACTTCCCCCCCCCCCCATTAAAAAGTTCAAAGTGGCATAACTCTAAAACTAATCACTGGATCAAGATGAAAATTGCAGGTGCACAACTTCATATGATAGGAAACATCCTGGTAAAATTTCAGAAAAATTGGTCAAAAACTGTGGGAGGAGAAGAGGACACAAGATTATGTCCACGGACGGACGGACAGACGGACAGACGGACAGACGGACAGACGGACGGACGGACGGACAGACGGACAACCTGATTCCAGTATACCCCCCCATAACTTTGTTGTGGGGGGTATAAAAATGATTGTTCCGATTTGAAAGCTGCAGCTGGTGACAAAGATGATGAAAAAGATAGGATTCAAAATTTTGTGCAGACAATAATCTGGCACAAGAGCTTCGCAAAGCGGCGCATATACGCCCGAGAGGGGCTTGTCAGTAAAACTGGCCATTTTTTCGATTCAAGGGCAGTTAATTCAAACATGAAAAGTTATCAAAAGCTTTTGTTTGCACAACAAGACACCATAGAGATTCATTGTGGCTAGTTTGATTAAATTCTGGTTGAAACTATAGGAGTTGCACACAGGAGAAAATGGACATTTTTGAGAAAATGGGCATTTTTTCTTAAATTCAAGGGCAGATAATTCAAGAACGAAAACAGTTATCTAAATTCCGTAAGTGGTGTGCACAACTAGACACCATGGAGATTCATTGTGGCAAGTTTGATCAAATTCTGATCAAAACTGTAGGAGGAGTTGCGCATACAAGAAAATGGGCATTTTTTTAATTCAAGGGCAGATAATTCAAGAACCAAAAGAGTTCATTAAATTCCGTAAGCAGGATGCACAACTAGACACCATGGAGATTCATTGTGGCAAGTTTGATCAAATTCCGATCAAAACTGTAGGAGGAGTTGCGCACACAAGAAATTGCTAACGGACGGACGGACGGACGGACAGACGGACGGATGGACAGACGGACAGACAGACGAGCGGGGCCATAACATAATACGACCCTTCGGGCGTATAAAAAAGGAAACAAGAGTGCCATGGTCACAATATACGCCGCCACTTATAAAACTTGAGACAAAAAAATGACATTGACAAGGATTTATAAATATTCACACAAAAACCTGTAAAAAGTTGTGTTCACAAAAAGGTTTTTATAAATATCCAGTCAAAGACCTGGAAGGAATTGCGTTCCTAAGGTTGAAGGGGGCATAACTGAGGCAAAAATCAATGTACCATAAAATCCTTACTTCATGCACATCTACCAATTTAGGTAATAACATCCACCAAGTTTCATTAAGATCTAGCCAGAAACATAGGAGTTGCCTTGACAAGGCTGCAATTTCAATAAGCCCAAGAGACTAAGTTTTAAAGGGGCATAACTCAGGCAAAAATCAATGAACCATAAAATCCTTCCTTCATGCACATCTACCAATTGAGGTGATAACATTGACCAAGTTTCATTAAGATCCAGCTAGAAACTTAGGAGGAGTTGCGTTGACAAGGCTGCAACTTCAATAAGCCCCAGAGACTAAGTTTTTAAGGGGCATAACTCAGGCAAAAATCAACGAACCATAAAATCCTTCCTTCATGCACATCTACCAATTGAGGTGATAACATTGACCAAGTTTCATTAAGATCCAGCTATAAACTTAGGAGGAGTTGCGTTGACAAGGCTGCAACTTCAATAAGCCCCAGAGACTAAGTTTTTAAGGGGCATAACTCAGGCAAAAATCAACGAACCATAAAATCCTTCCTTCATGCACATCTACCAATTGAGGTGATAACATTGACCAAGTTTCAAGAAGATCCAGCCAGAAACTTAGGAGGAGTTGCGTTGACAAGAAAAGTGGACTAACGTACGGACGGATGGACGGACGGACGGACGGATGGACGGACAGACGGAGAAGATGACCCCAATATACGTCCGCCTCCGGCGGCGTATAAAAAAGTAGGTCATCAACAATTTCTTCTTTTGCCTCAATGTTTTTCCAACCTCTTTGAATCAGAGGCATCTAAACTAGGGCTTCTTTTTGTAAAAGGTTATTATCGTCCAGACGTCCACCCCTATTGAAATTCATGAAACATCAGAACTTTTCGAGCGACATCGTTAACATTTGTTACATTTCCAAACCTCTTTGGACGACATCGTTCCATTCCAACGCCGAATGATTATGTCATGAAGCCAAATAATTCCAACATGGTATGAATCTCATTAGGGGTGGACGGTCTTAAAGGAACATAACATTCAAATTACATTTTTTCAAAGTATGCCTTGATGCAAAAATTGGTTATTCTAATGATTATAAATGCTATCAGTTTTTTGAAGTTGTTATTTATAAGCGAAAAATACGCCTTTAAAGTTGAGACAGAAATGGCAAATAACATATTCACTGATGGTGAACTCAGCCAAAGCGATGGACGTTTTTCGCTACAACAAGGTACAGATATTTTGCGTTTAAATGTGAGTTTAAAGATCTGATTGGATAGTTTTTCTAATAACAATGAATTTGTTCTAATGATAGACCGGGTTTAACCATATGTATTGACAAACCGTCGGTGTTGTTATAAAATCTTGTAACTACGGCTTTATTGAAGCCGTAGTTACGATATTTTATAACAACACCGACGGAATACAATGCAAAACAAGAGGACCATGATGGTCCTATATCGCTCACCTGAACCACAATGATATAAGCAACACTTTTCTTCAATTCAAAAAATATTTATGACTTTTAGACTGAAAACGAACTTATGGTCAATAACATTGTGAAAATCGAACTCATCCAAGATTTCATCTTGCCCAACATTGTGCCCAAGATTTGTCTTGTTTGATAAATAATTGTAGATTCTGGAGTATAAACAAGGACGAAAACAGCCGAAAACAGCAATTTTGTCAAATTCAAGGGCACATTACTCTTGACTTCCTAGTCAGATCAGGCTGAAAATCAAACTCAACCGAGATCTTATGATATCCAACATTGTGTCCAAGATTTGTCTTGATTGGTCAATAATTGTAGATTCTAGAGTGTAAACAAGGTCTAAAGCAGCCGAAAACGGCAATTTGATCAAATTCAAGGGCACATAACTCTCCACTTTTTGTCAGATTGGACTGAAAATCAAACTTATCCAAGATCTTATGGTCTCAAACATTGTGTTCAAGTTTTGTCTTAATTGATAAATAATAGTAGATTATAGAGTGTAAACAATGTCAAAAACAGCCGAAATCGGCAATTTTATCAATTTCAAGGGCACAAAACTCTCATCTTTCTGGTCAGATCAGACTGAAAATCAAACTCATCTGAGATCTTATGGTCTCCAACCTTGTGTCCAAGATTTGTCTTGATTGGTCATAAATTGTAGATTCTAGAGTGTAAATAAGGTCGAAAACAGTCAAAAACAGCAATTTTGTCAAATTCAAGGGCTCATAACTCTCAACTTTCTGGTGATCAGATAAGACTGAAAATCAAACTCATTTCAGATCTTATGATCTCCAATATTGTGTCCAAGTTTTGGATTGATTGATCAATAATTGTAGATTCTAGAGTGTAAACATCATCGAAAACAGCCAAAAATGACAATTTTGTCAAATTCAAGGGCAAGTAACTCTCGACTTTCTGATCAGATCAGACTGAAAATTACACTCATCCGAGATCTCATAGTCCCAAACATTGTGTCAAAGTTTTGTCTTGATTGATGAATAATTGTAGATTCTAGAGTGTAAACAAGGTCAAAAACAGCCGAAAATGGCAATTTTGTCAAATTCAAGGGCACATAACTCTCGTCTTTCCAGTCAGATCAGACTGAAAATCAAACTCATCCGAGATCTTATGGTCTGCAATGTTATGTCCAAGATTTGTCTTGATTGATCAATAATTGTAGATGCTAGAGTGTAAACAATGTCAAAACTAAGTATTTTTCGCATTCAAGGGCAGATAACTCCTGCATTTCTAGTTCGATCTGACCCATAATCGAACTCATCCGAGATCTTATGGCCATACATGTTTTGACCAAGTTTGGTCAAGATTAGCTTATATTTGTAGATGCTAGAG
The DNA here is from genome assembly GCA_963680895.1 of Fragum sueziense. Lineage (NCBI taxonomy): Eukaryota > Metazoa > Mollusca > Bivalvia > Cardiida > Cardiidae > Fragum > Fragum sueziense. The sequence continues at coordinate 34,817,184 of OY804602.1, forward strand.
TGTAAACACGAAATTGTGAACGGACGGACAGACAGACGGACAGACAGACGGACAAAAAGTGACCACAATAGCTCACCTTGAGCACTTCGTGCTCAGGTGAGCTAAAAACATCCCACGCTTTGGCCGAGTTCACAACCAGTGATATTAATTCGAACAGTTGTGGACAACAATTTGATTAATCTTAACACAAAAATATATATTTCTCGTAAACGGCGCAATATTTTGGCTTGAAATTTTCAAAATTTTCATTAGAAAATATGCTCTTTCAGATAAAAATAAAAGAAAAATTAATGAAAAAATATCTGTGAAATGTTACTTTTAGTATTCTTGACATACCTATATATTCTTCTAAGCTGATAAAGCCGTCTCCATTTTTATCAATATCTTCTATAGTTTCCTACAAAATTATGTACATTATAATATATTTAAGCCAGGATCGAAAGAAAAAGGTCCCTTATGATGTTTGAGAGCAACATGGATCCAGATCAGCCTGCATTTACATGCAGGCTGATCGAGATCCATGCTGTTCTCTAATACATAGACAGAATTTCTAAGGTTTTGGCATTTTGGGTAGGGTAAGGGATTCATCAATAGAGATCAATTTTATACAGTAAACAGTGACTTACAGTCGGACAAATACAATGATAAAACTTTATCTAAATAGGTATAAACTGATCTATTTTTAGAACATTGCAACAATATATTCACAAAATTGAATCCTATTCTCAGATATAAAATATTCAATACCGGCCCAAACTATGATATGGAAGGAAGACAGACAATGGCATTATGACAGATTTCTTTCTCATAAATACTTCTTTTCTTAGGAAAATTAGGCTCAGTGAAAATTTTAAGAATACATAAAAACACATTGTGTGGGAAGGGGTTAAAAATGTTGCTCTAAAGAAAACACTTAATATATGTCCTATATAAGTCATTAACAGCAATAACTGAATTAAGCAAAAATTTGAAAAAACAATTTCTTTTTTGTGTTTAAAATTCGAACTCACTTCTACAACAATATCTTGCATATGTTCAGCCTCTTCCGGATGTAAAAAGTCAGCGAACTCTTCTTTGGTCATTTTACCATCATGGTCATGGTCGGCAGCCTCAAACTTGCGTTTGTCTCTCGCGACCATCTTGGCGAAATCTTCATCCTGATCAGGTTCTGAATTGAGAAAAAAACATTAATATCTTTAACCCTTTCCCAAACGGCAAAATTTTAGGGTGATCCACTTCAAAAACTGCCACAAATGACAAAATGGAAGTTATTAAAGATAGAATTTGTGTAAAATATGGCATAGAAAATTTTGAGACAAAAGGAGAAACTGCTGTTTATCAGCAGTTTCTTCTTTTGTTTCAATGTTTTCCCAAGCCATTTCTATAAGGGACGTCAAAACCAGGTCCTGTTTGGGAAAGGGTTAAATTGATTGATTGATTGACTGAAGTTTAACGCCCCTTTCTACTGCTATGGTCATATCGCAGCAGCTGGAGCACATAATCATGGACTCCTGTCATTTTTCATACCGGTACTACCACAACATCCTCACCAAGCATCCAGCTGCTCGTCCACATAGGTTAATGATTATCAAACCATTGTTTGGAGACAATTTTGTCTGAAATGATATTTGCCGTGACCGGGGATCGGACTTCATGAGTGAGAGTCTTGCATGCATCATGTTCGTATCCGAACACCTGTTGTGTTTAAGACTACCATGTAATTGCTCCATCTATAACATCATTTTAACCCATTACCAAACGACAAAATTTTAGGGTGGTGCAATTTAAAAGCTACAGCACACGACAAAATGTATGATGTTAAAGATAGAATTTGTGTAAAATATAGCACATAAAATATTGAGACAAAATGAGAAACTGCTGATTATCAGCAGTTTCTTCTTTTGTCTCTATGTTTTTCCAAGCCAATTCATTTTGGGACGTAAATTAACCATTAAGATTATTTTGTATGCATCATGTTCATAACCAAACACATACACTCTGCCTGTAAGACTCCCATGTGATTACATTATCTTTAACCCTTTCCCAAACAAAACCTGGTTTTGATGTCCCTAACTGAAAAGGCATGGGAAAACATTGAGACAAAAGAAGAAACTGCTGATAACCAGCAGTTTCTCCTTTTTCCTCAATATTTTCTGAGCAATATTTCATGCAAATCTTATTGTTATCAACATTTATATTGTCGTTTGTGGCAGCTTTCAAGTTTGAATACCCTAAAATTTTGACGTTTGGAAAAGGGTTAATATCTTCACCATGAACCATCTATTGTCTCTCAATAAAGTTAAAAAATAAACTAGAATAGGCCCCCTATTCTAAGAATAGTTGCACTTAACGCCTTCCCAAACAAGACTTGGTTTTGACGTCCCTAATTGAAACAGCTTGGGAAAACATTAAGGCAAATGAAGAAATGCTGATAAACAGCATTTTCTCATTTTGCCTCATTATTTTCTTGGTTTTATTTTTCACGAATTTTTATGTTTTTATCGTCCATTTTGTTGTCTGTAGCGGCTTTCTCTAAAATTTTGTCCTTTGAGAACAGGTTGAAATGCCTTTCATTTTGTACCCACTATGTTCATAATGAAACACTCTCCATCTGTTAGACTCCGAAGTGATCTTTAACCCTTAAGTCCTTAACCAAACTGCAAAATCTTAGTCTGTTCTAATTTGAAAGGCATTGCAGACGAAATTTCAAGTTGGTGAAATTTTAAGAACCTTTCCATTTTGGGATAGAAAACATTGTGGAAAATGAAGTAACAAGCAATTTCTTCATTTTTCACAATGTTTTCCTGGCATTTTTCTTGAAGGGTGTCTAGAAATGTCACTGTGCGGGAATAAGATATTGAGGGAAAAGGACAAAATGACTTTTATTTTGTACGCACCGTGTTCATAACCGAATACCCTCTGCCTGTAAGACTCCCACGTAATTGCATTATCTTTAATATCGTCACCGTGGTCCTTCCACTGTCTCTCTGTATCGTCCATCACATACTTCTTCTGTACATACTTAATCCATTGTACCAGTTCCTCTTCTGTTACGAAGCCGTCCTTGTCTTTGTCTATCTTGTCTACTATCAGCCTGTTGAAATAAGTTATCACCAAAAATTCTAAATTGTCTTAATCAAAATTACATTACAAGCCATCTGATTGGACAAGAAATATGTCTTGGCACATCGGATGGCTTGTTGGTGAATACCTCCCCTAAGCTACAGACAAGAGACCCTTAGAGGGGGTGATGACTATTTAAAATGCAAAATATTGTCGGTGCTATGACAAAATTGCGTAACAAATTAGTTACACAATTTTGTCATTTTTTTTATAAATGCTTTCTACTAAGTATGTAGGAGCGCATATCCTGTCAAAACGGCGTTTTTCTACACCTATTCAATTTCTACACCCTTTCAATTACCATGTGACAAAATTGCGTAACTCGATTTAGCTGACAAAAAAGCGTTATAGGTAGACAAATTATTTACACGAGAGTAATAAAAGGCTGAGAAATGGCATTCTCCTCTGTATTTCTTCTACTTTGACCAATAAATGAACTGTAAGTTATGTTCAATCACCTTACTTTACCTTAAAGAAGCTGAATTGTTCATGTAGTTATTGAGTTACGCAATTTTGCTGGCATATTTTTTAACATTTTTAAAGCGGCAAAAACGTTTTTGGCTCTCCTGAAAAAAATGGTTTTCAAGCAAAATTTCTATTACGCAATTTTGTCATAGCACCGATGATATCATTAATTGTTGGTCAAACCCTATAATATTGTGGGTACTCATTGAGACGATTCAAATAAGTACCCACAACATAAAGCTTAAGTTCGAAATAAATAAATTCAGAATGATTTTACCCCCTCTTATCTGTTGCTCTGATAAATGATTAATAAATAATCCCTTACCAAAGACACAAAATATAGGTATTTATAGGTATTTGGGGCAAAATGGGTGATAGGGATGGGCACCGTTAGATTTTAACCGATTCCGATACCTACTCGATACTTTTTAAGCGATTCCTACCGATTCCGATACCAATTACTTTGCATTATGAGCATGGTGTAATTTGACTGTACTATAGTAACCCAAATATTTTGTAAGATTGACTGACTAAAAATAGATTATCATAAATTAGCAATAATGAGCGTTGATTGGCTGACCGAAATAGAATTGTATCTAAAAATAACAATGGAAAACCCATTGAAAACATTTACTCAAATTTGACGGATTCGGGTCATCAATTTTAATTTCTCTTTATGGACTGTTGTGAGGTGTTCAATCATATTCGACGTAATGTCAACCTTATCTTTAATGATTTTCTTATAGAAATTGCAGAGGCCTTCGCCACCCAAGTCCTCGAAATACAACCAGGTTTTAGCCTTCTTTGTGCGATTACCCGGCATTTTGAAAAGTTACACGTGGATGGAATAAACAAATTCGACCAATACCTCGCGTTGGGGTATTCGATATTCACTTGCCTAGAGGGATAAGCCAATTGGCGCAATACCCCGGCATAACTCAGAACACGGGAAAAACCAAAATATCTTTTCAGTTACGAAAAAAATCATTGCGGTAAATGAACTTCAGAAAATACCTAGACTCTATATAATATTATTAAAAAGTAACAAAAAATAATGAAAAAAAAAACATTCAAGGAGAGTAAACTGGCAGAAAGAAGGGGAGAATAACTTTAGACGACGCATGATGAAAGCTGCAAAGCGCCCCCTTTATGCTAATTTTTACAGTGATCTGACCCGATCTGATTGCGGGTTGGGCTTTGACCGTTTTAGGGAATGTAAACCACGCCTTCTTAACCTTGTTTCATCATCACTCAATCGGTAAGGTGACAATCAAATAGAATTTTCGAAGGAAGTTTGCATTTTGTGGGAGAGTTATCGGATAGATGGAATAAATCGGGGAAGATTGGTGAAAAAACACAACTCAATATTTGTATTTTTTACTATTTTTGTGGTCCCGAATTCTTCAATTTTTTAAACACCTGACCTTAATTAAAATGTGTGGCACAAATATACATCGGAATCGGATGTAAGAACCGGTACCTTCAAAATGAAACGATACCAATTACTCGGGACATCATGGAACCGGGAGTAACCGATACCTGAGTACCGGTGCCCATCCCTAATGGGTGATATTATAGGTTTTTGAAGGTAAGGTCCAGAAATATAGGATAACATAGGTATTTATAGGTATCTATTATTTTAAGTTAAGTATAGGTTACTAGGCACCCTGAAAATGAAATATTTCACATATTTATCAAACCCCATATTGTGGTACCCAGTAGAATCGTCTTGTCAAGACAATTGAAATGAGCACCTACAACATAGGGTTTCAGTGACGGATCCAGTATTTCTGTGAGGGGGTCAAATATATACAAATAGGGGGATTCGTTTTACTATTATTACACAATTTGGACTGAATTTCTACATGGAAATGAAATAATCTGGCTTCAGAGGGAGGTTTGTTTGAACCCCCCGAACCCCCTCTGGATCCGCCACCGGCTTTGGATTTGAAATAAAAGATTTAGAATGTCTTCACTCCCTCTTTCTTATCTTATCTCAATGACATGATTCCATTCAGTACCCACAACATAGGATTTGATGAACATTTAAAAATATATTGCATTTTGAAAATCCATTAACCCCTCTAATCTGTAGCTCTAATACACTTACCCGAGACGTCTTTTACTCTCCTCAGGGTCAAGGTCTTCGAATTCTTTAGCTTCCTCTTCTCCGAGAAAAGCGTCATGGTCGTAATCTGCATCATGTTCTCCGTCATGATCATGTTCTTTTTGACTGAGTTTCTACAATATAATAAAGTCGTTGCTTTTCAACCAAAATGTTGTAACTGCAGCTGGTTGTAAGATGCAGTTACAAGATTTTTGTTGAAAAGCAGTGAAGTAATCCTTTCCCAAACAAGACCGAGGCTTGACATCCTTAAAAGAAAAGGCCTAAGGAAAACATTTTAGACAAAAGACGGAAATGATGATGACTGGTCAGCATATTCTCTTTTTGCCTCAACATTTACTCTGCTACATTGAACACAAATGTAATTTCTATCAACATCTATATTGATTATCAGCATTTTCTTCTTTTGGTTTGATGTTTTCCAAAGACTTCTCAATGAGGTCCATCAAAACAAGGTCTTGTTTGGGAAAGGGTTAAACGGAAAATTCTACAAGCATGAAGATGTTTGATCACATTAAAACACAATGGCGCCTTTTGATGCCCAACAAGATAAAGAGCTTGGAAAACATCATGGGAAATGAATAAATTGCTTGTGACAAGCAATGTCTTCATTTCCCATCATGTTTTCTGACCAAAAAGACCAAATCAAAGGACTGAAGGTCCTGAAAGTCGCCATAAGGATGTTACCATGATATTTTGGAACTTTGAATATTTGTGATCAATAATTCAGAATTTGAGACAAGAATAACCCGATAGTATTGTTTACAGGCAAACAGATGATAAGAGATCACAAAAGCTCACCCCCAAGCACTTACTGATCTAAAACAGCTGAATTACAAGCTCCTTTTGTTCAGGTTGCTGTTCAATTTCAGATGCTAAGCCTTTTCTATTTATTAAAGAGTTCTGTTTGGCAGATTCTAAGCAGAATCTGACTGAAAGAATGTAGTTTTACAACACTTTTAACAGTATGTCATATTGTGATGGATGCAACACCTACACGTCGATATCCCACCACTATTACCACATCCTCTCAGAGCATCCAGTGTTTTATTGCACTTAGGTTTATGATTATCAACAATTAACCAAACTGCGAAATCTTGGGGTGATACAATTTGAAAAGAGTTGCAGACGACAAAATATATATTAACCCTTTCTAAAACAACAACATTTAAGGGTGGTCCACTTCAAAATTTGCTACAGAAAGCAAAACAAAAGTTAATGCAGGTGTAATGGATGTACAATATAGCTCAGAAAATATTGAGATACAAGAGCTGTCACTGTAAGATGACAATGCCCCCGACACCGCTTTGATCGTCATAAGGTCAAGGTCATCCAGAGGTCAAGGTCATCAAAGTATGTGCCTTCAAAATGTAAATGTGCCAAGGAATGTTGTACTAAAATATGAAGTGAATATGTTAAGTAAAAAGGAAGTTATGGCCAATGTTAAAGTTTTTTGCCAATGTTAAAGGTTTTGGACTTTGATCGTCACAGGTCATCCAGGGGTCAAGGTCATCAAAGCATTTTCAACACATATTCATGCGTATTTTCGAGTTCAAAGTAAGAACAACGACCGAATTCTTCAGTATATTTTTATTACTACGAAAAAAACAACAACATATGTTAATGATGATAATTACATTAGAACTCAGAGTTTTTGTTGAAAAAGAACGCAAACGAAATGGACTACCTTTTTCAATATATGAAAAGGCCATTAATATTCATAATTTCTAACTCATTAATATTCATGAAAGCGCACTTGCTAAGGGTGCTGGGGATTGAGTTAAAGGTCAACTACTACCTATATTTTAATTTTTGTAGCGTGAAAAGTAGTTAAAAAACATTTTCACGATTCCTGTTTAAAATTTACCCCTCCAGTTAATAAGATAGAACATGTAGACAACTGACATATCTAAAAACCCGACTAGAGTGATTGTTATTGATAGATGTCAACATGAGACGTCATTGGAGTTCAAAAACAATAACAGCATTTGTTGATTATCGTCGTCATTTATGCCAGTTGCACATATATTACCCATTTAAACTCGAAAAATGTTAAATATGCTGATCAAGATCTGTTCAAAATGATAGAATTCAATTTAGAAGTTATTGAGAAAGGAAAAAATCATTTGAATACAAGCAATAATGAATGGGTAAACAAATACTGCATGGAAAGTACACGTGCTTGACCTATGTTGATATACGAATTTGGTCATATACAACGGTATACAGCACAGAGAGGCATGTGACACTCAACGCCCACCCACTAAAACATGTATCTCGTGGGGCATTAGGCATCCACGAGGATCTATGAAAACATATTACCTTATTTAGGACAAGAGCCGTCAGAGACGGACAGTGCTCCCCGAATAAGGCATTGTCACAATAAATGTATGCAAAGCAGAGCTAACATAAAGCTAACAAATGTTAAGCCCCCTTTTTGCATGACATAATTTTTATACCCAAATTTAACATAGTTTATTGTCAAGGGCATCTGATTTACTACTCAAATATGAAATTTCATCAAATTCTGACCATTAGACTAGGAGAAATAAGAGAAAACTGTATTTGACCTTAAGTCCCCTTTTCCCATGACGAAGCCTCGAATCCAAAAACCGGGAAAAGTACATCGGCATTATGTCATAGGGAGTTCACATGGTAAGTTTTATTCGATTTGGCCCAAGGGTTATGGAGAAATCACTTCGGACGGACGGACAGACAAAGCGGCGACTATATGCTCTCCCTTCGGGGAGCATAAAAACTCGTAATACGTCACCACATGAATAAACAAATTGCACGTGCGATCATGACATTTTATCGCGGTCAAAAAAATCCGACATCTTGACTGCAATGTTCAACGCGTAAACGCTTTCGATTGTGAAATGACCGTCAATGCATTATAGTGAAACCCATTTTCAAACGATTTATGAGAAAACCAGAAATCCTTTCATTTGGTCGTAATTGACCTTTAAAATTTATAGAATCCTCGGCGTACTAATTTTGCAACTCAAATTTACTTTTGACATCAAGATATCCATTATGAAGTTTTCCTAAGATTGTGTTTATCTTCAAAAGGAAAAATATAAGTCAAAGTATTACATTAAACAAACAATAAAGCTGCTTCTTTTTAACTGTCTGCACTACTTTTTGGTGTCATTGGGTCCGGTGCAAAGAGATAGAGTAAATCCCAGAAAAAAGTAGTTCTTTGCCTAAACCAGTATACAGACACCCTGTACACTAGATCACCATATACACCCTTCCAGCTAATCGCAATAAGTCTGCCATTTTGACAAATGGCGACTTAAAAATGTAAAATTTGATTCAGTTTGAGCCGGGACCTGGAAAAACATACTATCATGGCTTATAGCATTTGAGAAAGCCATATTTCAAGATCTGTTGGTGCCTAAATGGAAACTGGTAGAGACCCATGCTGTTCTTTTTCGATTGCTATAGGTCATTCATATTGTTGTCTGCAAAATCTTTGAATTTGGATCAGTCTAATATATTGCCATCTGGTGATGGGTTTAGATCTGTCTGCACATAACAGGCCCGTAGGAACAGGGGGCTAGGGGGAGGGGGGGGGGGCTTAGCCCTTCCCCCACATGTTAGCCAAAATTGCTGAGTTTTCCTATTCTTACACTATTCTTACACTGAAAATTTAAGGAAAATCCAATTTAGCCCCCAACCCCATGTTCAAACACAGGGGCTTAAGCCCATCCAATATGAAATCTTTATATAGATGCAACCCCCAAAGGGCAGGAATCTTTATCTATGAATTGCAGACATGGTGAAGAACATGTTTTGTCAGACATACGGCCTGACAGTATTGAATAATCTGTCAGATGGAATAAAATTTGGTCAGACCAAAAAATTATTCATTTTATTGCAGATCAAAATAAATGTGAGACTATCTGACTGTTACAAAGGATAAAATTGTCATCTAGGGAAATTTCATCAGACATGTCTAACTGTCGGTCAGTCTTGACAATGACTGAGAATTTACTTACATGACCAATTGTTCTGTCTTTATGTTCTTGTTTTGGTGGAAGTGCTGAACACCAACACGATGTCAGCAGGGCAACTGTCAAACTAGTGGCAAGCAGTCTCATTTCTGTAATAATAAATACCAAAATTTTTATATATAAATTTAAACTCTAAACCATTGGTATGCTTTTAGCCCTCTCCCAATCAGTGATGCTTTTTGATGTAACTAACAGAAAATGTTTGAAAAACATTGAAGCAAAATAAGACAAGAGGACCATGATGGTCATTAACGCTTTCCCAAACAAGACCTGGTTTTGACGTCCCTAATTGACCAAACGCCAATCGATAGATCGCTCCGCCCCCAATATCACGTGACGTATCGATTCGGAATCTAGGACAACGAACACATGGCGGATGTAAACAAGCTGAAGGATTTACCGGCCGGTATCGGTACTTTCCAGCTATTTGTTCTAATATCGACGATGTTTCAACAACCCTGATAGGGAATGGAGTTTTCAAAAGAATTAAGCTACGCTCATAAGGTTAAATTTCGAAGAAAAATGACAACAACATCGCTATAAAGGCGAGTGTGATACGGAATGCAGATCAACACAAAGCATTATGAATGTGTTGGTTGACACACAAAAGAAAGCTGTTACAGAAGCTTTCTTTGGCTGCAAAGGTTGTTATTATTTCATTTCAATTAAATGAAGATATTCCTTGCGCTTCGCCCCAACATTTAGGGCATTTAGCACGCATACTTTTACTGTTTAGGGTTATTTTACAAGTGTACCTTGGTTCGGCAGTAAAGAAATTCGGACATCAAGATCTTCCTCCACTATGTAGACTCTACACGTATTTGTGTAAGGAATCAGTGAAGCGTAAACGTCTTATCATATAGACTAAGCATTTCATTTAATTCTTTCCCAAACAATGACGCCTTTTGAAAATCTTAACAAGGTTTGTGAAAACATTTAGACAAAAGGTGAAAACCCTTTCATCAAAAGCAAAAATTTTGGATGTGCCAGTATGATAAGTTCCTCACTATCAATAGATTGATTTTTTCATCAGCATATTTTCCCAAACTTGTCTTAATCAGGTAATGTTGCCTATAATGTGTGTTTGGGAAAGGGTTAAAAAGTAAAGCCCTCATTCATCTTCATAGCAAATTCCAGCTCTATCATTTGGCAGGGCTGGGGGTGAGGGGGTAGGGTAACTGGGACAAATGACTACCTTTATTGTTCAAAATAGAAAAAAATATAAGAAAACAATGAGGCAACAGAAAATGCTGATAACCAGCATTTTTTCCCTTTGTCTCAATGCATTTTACTTTTATTAAAATTTCATAAATTTTGTCATATGCAACAATGTTCAAATTGAACCAGTCTGAAATTTTAATGTTTGAGAAAGGTTTAATTCACTTGACCCACAAAATCCTGTCAGAGAAAACAGGCCTGTAGGAAGCAATTTCAAAAGGGGGGGGGGGGGGGGGGGGGGGGGGCTGAGTGCGGGTGGGGGGGGGGGGGCTAAAGCCCTTGTCCTGAATATGGGGGGGGGGGGGGGGGGGGGGGGGGGCTAATTTGGATTTTCCAAAATTTTCCAGTGTAAAATTAAGAAAATTTGGCATTTTTCGCCAACTTTTGGGGGGGGGGGGCTTAGCCCCCTAGCCCCCCTGTTCCTACGGGCCTGGAAAGCGACTCCTGCACAAGTCCTACACAACAGTGACATAAACCAAGGGGGTCAAGGATTAAACCAGAACCTGTTTCAACAATGGTAATTGCAAAACCAGGTACCCTGAGGCCTGAACAGGAAGAGGCGGTATTTTATGACTGATTTTGGTGATAAATTTTTTGTTGGAAATGAAACTGACTTTTTATTCAATACAAGTAATTGAATACATATACAAAACAAGCAATATTCTTTTATTTTTAATACATGTAGGTATTGACAGTAACAAACAGACAACAGAGACACTATGAGGACTTTCTTCTGTTCAGAATGTTCTTGATCTTTAACTGTTCTCCTGGCATCTTCATATCCCAGTATTTATTGAGTCAATTTCTCCTTTCACATGCTGTTTTAGGCACCAGGGACAGAAATTCTTCTAGTGATACAGCTGGAAGTAAAAAAAAAGTTTTAATTCTTGATGTCATTCATTCTTGTAGGCATTCCATTTTTAAAAGGCTTTACATGTATAAACATTTGGACAAAAGAAAATTATGCAGATAATTAGCATTTAAATGTTGGGATACCATGATATTGTTTGCTTTTTGTTTTAATCAATGCTTTCTGAAACAAGACATGGTTTTGAGATCCCTAATAAAAATGGTTTTCGGAAAACATTGAGAGAAAAGAAGAAATTGCTTATAACCCACATTTTCTACTTTTGCCTTGACATTTTCTGTGTTTTTATAGATTTTGTTCTCTGCATCAGCTTATAAATTGGAACAGTCCAACATCTTTACATCTGATCCCTATAATGTTTTAGTTATGTTAAGGTAGTCCATCCCGAATGAGATTCATGCAAGGTCATAATTTTTCGTGACATCGTTAAAAATGTTAATGAATCCCAATCTATTTGGGCGCTGTAAAGATCTGACAGTTTATATTGTTCCACCGCCGAATGTATATACCACAGCCCGAACAATTCCGATGTTGCATAAATCTCATTAGGGACTGACAGTGACTACCTTAATACTAGGCTTCTTTGGACTTAGGTACTTATTTACAAATTAATCATATTCAGTCCATGGCTCAGACACAACATAGCTGTCTCAGTCTGTTTGTAGTGTCTTAACAAAAGGATAAAAAGTGTATAGCTTCATATTTTTTTCAAAACATTGCCTGATCTGATCACCTAAATGAAATAAATTTTCTTTTATATGCATAAATAATTATAAAGCATTCATTTTTTTTCTTTTGAATACATGTTCACAAATGATATAAATATGTGTGTATACATCAAGCGCGGATCCAGATATTTTTCCCAGGGGGGATTCCGATCTTTAACCCCTTTATTCGCCAAATTTCAGGGGGAGTCAGGTCCCTGACCACCCCTGGATCCATGCAGATACATGTCATACCATGAAGGACTAAATATAACAAATGGTTTGTCGTAGCATACAGGGACGAATGGCGCAGCTTATATGGGACATAACCTGCAATCTTTTTGATAACCCCTTTTTTCGCCAAATTCCAGGGGGAGTCATGACCCCCTGACCCCCCCTCTGGATCCGCACATGTACATGTGATTGGGTTTTGTCCTAGTGTTTACCTTGTGATTTCTTCAAGCCCAAGCCTCTTTTTTATTGTCGGTTCTGAAAGGGCTCGTTTCTTCGCAGGCAGCCTTTTAGCAAAATTCTTCAGTCAAATCTTCTGGTAATGGATCTGGGTAATAATTGTCTTTTGGACTGCCCCCTGTGAAGTGCTGAAGATAGAAAGAAGGGAAACTTTAAGTAAAAACGCTTTCCCAAACAGCAATGTTTTATATGGTTCTGACTTGAAAGCTAAAGCCGGAAAACAAAATTAAGTAGTTTACTTTACGCTCATTGTATATCAGTCCAAAACTGCTCGTGTTTAGGAAATGGTTAACCAATTCTAATTCACAACAAAAGCCGAACTTGAACCGACACCGCAAACAAACAGCAATGTGATTTTCCTGAACAATTTTCAGGTTGAGCCTGTCATGAGGACGTCCGTATGTTTAAATCCATCCGATTCTTATGCATTTTTCGAGATTTTCCCCGAAATCTCGGAACGACACACCTTGAGTACGATCCGTTAAACGACAGTCTGGTTACAAATGCACAATCGGAATCGCTTCACAATTTTCCATCGTCGAATTCACACCATAGTAAACAATATGTCCAAACAAAAAACAGTATATTACTTTCTTTGCTTTAAAAATGCGTATTATCGATATCGATGATGAAATGTCCATTGTCCTAGAAGCGTGGTTTGTTTATTTTACGCTGAGGTCGTGACCCGGTCGTGACCTATTTCCTGGTCATTCATTGGCTAATCGATTTTTTAGACTGGGAGTCGGCGTTTGGTCAATTGAATAGACTTGGGAAAACATTGAAACAAAAGAAGAAACTGCTGATAACCAGCAGTTTCTCCTTTTGTCTCAATATTTTCTGTGCCATATTTTACACAAATCCTATCTTAAATAACACCCATTTTGTCATTTATGGCAGTTTCTGAAGTGGATCACCCTAAAATTTTGTTGTTTGGGAAAGGGTTAACAGCTCGCCTAAACCTAGATAGCACGAAAATGACAATGTTGTCAAGTTAGAGGGCACATACCAGTAATTTAAGATGCAAGATTATAATCAAGCTGAAAATTGCATTCGTGATCTTACACTTCTTGAATGGTCAATACTTGTGGCTGTATAACAGTGAAAACAAAGTAGAAGAAAACGAAAATTTCGTCAGAGTCAAGGGCACAAATAACTCAAATCATGATCAAGCTGTAAAGTAATCTCTTGAAAGTTTTTACAGTCATCAATATTATGTCCAATTAATTGAATTCTATTGGTCAGACTCAATATTTGTGACTGCTAGAGTGAAAACAGCAATTTTGTAAATGTCAGAGCATATTATGTAGGATGGTCCTCTTGGGTACCACGGTACTTAATGGCGTTCGGAAAAATAAAAAATGAAAGGGGACATGAAAACATTCCATGATTTCTCTTTTTAAAGTAAATCAAATGCAGTCGAAATTATAATAAAAGTAATCAACGGAGATTAGAGCAAATAATTTTGCTTATAGTTTTGCTAATGCACGCAGTTGGTAGGCGATACTTCGTCCGCAAATGAACACTGTTTTGAATACCGCGGTACTGTAAAAGACACAGTACCCAAGCGGACTACTATACTGCTACAGTGTTCTCCCCAGCCCAATAAGCTGTATAGGGCCAGCTTCATGTAAATCAGAGTAATGCGACTACAGCTTCAAAATTGTCCCACAGCTCAATTTCTTCAAATTGATCATCAAAAAGAGGCATTTTGGGGTATCTTCTGTCAAAATCTGATAAATAATGCATTTTTATAATTGCAAATGCAGTAATTGTGTACATATAAAAACATGATAAGAAAAGAAGGAATTTGCTCATTTTGAGCAATATTTCTTTTCTATTCTCATCATGTTTTTCAAGGTTTACCAATGCTTTCATAATTTGCCACTACAGCTTCAAATTATTCTGCAGAGAACCCTGGATATCCAGTCATAGAAATTAGGATATAAATTTACAAGCAAGTAGGGCTAGTAAGTTAGAAAATTTCACAAGCCCGAATAAAAATTCACTAGCCCAAAGATACATTTACACTCATTTATAATGAAATCAAGTTCATATTCCCAAACAAGAGGACCATGATGGTCCTATATCGCTCACCTGAACCAAAATGATATAAGCAACACTTTTCTTCAATTCAAAAAATATTTATGACTTTTAGACTGAAAACGAACTTATGGTCAATAACTTTGTGAAAATCGAACTCATCCAAGATTTCATCTTGCCCAACATTGTGCCCAAGATTTGTCTTGTTTGATAAATAATTGTAGATTCTGGAGTATAAACAAGGACGAAAACAGCCGAAAACAGCAATTTTGTCACATTCAAGGGCACATTACTCTTGACTTCCTAGTCAGATCAGGCTGAAAATCAAACTCAGCCGAGATCTTATGATATCCAACATTGTGTCCAAGATTTGTCTTGATTGGTCAATAATTGTAGATTCTAGAGTGTAAACAAGGTCTAAAGCAGTCGAAAACGGCAATTTGATCAAATTCAAGGGCACATAACTCTCCACTTTTTGTCAGATTGGACTGAAAATCAATCTTATCCAAGATCTTATGGTCTCAAACATTGTGTTCAAGTTTTGTCTTAATTGATAAATAATAGTAGATTATAGAGTGTAAACAATGTCAAAAACAGCCGAAATCGGCAATTTTATCAAATTCAAGGGCACAAAACTCTCATCTTTCTGGTCAGATCAGACTGAAAATCAAACTCATCTGAGATCTTATGGTCTCCAACCTTGTGTCCAATATTTGTCTTGATTGGTCATAAATTGTAGATTCTAGAGTGTAAATAAGGTCGAAAACAGTCAAAAACAGCAATTTTGTCAAATTCAAGGGCTCATAACTCTCAACTTTCTGGTGATCAGATAAGACTGAAAATCAAACTCATTTCAGATCTTATGATCTCCAATATTGTGTCCAAGTTTTGGATTGATTGATCAATAATTGTAGATTCTAGAGTGTAAACATCGTCGAAAACCGCCAAAAATGACAATTTTGTCAAATTCAAGGGCAAGTAACTCTCGACTTTCTGATCAGATCAGACTGAAAATTACACTCATCCGAGATATCATAGTCCCAAACATTGTGTCAAAGTTTTGTCTTGATTGATGAATAATTGTAGATTCTAGAGTGTAAACAAGGTCAAAAACAGCCCAAAATGGCAATTTTGTCAAATTCAAGGGCACATAACTCTCGTCTTTCCAGTCAGATCAGACTGAAAATCGAACTCATCCGAGATCTTATGGTCTACAATGTTATGTCCAAGATTTGTCTTGATTGATCAATAATTGTAGATGCTAGAGTGTAAACAATGTCAAAACTAAGTATTTTTCGCATTCAAGGGCAAATAACTCCTGCATTTCTAGTTCGATCTGACCCATAATCGAACTCATCCGAGATCTTATGGCCATACATGTTTTGACCAAGTTTGGTCAAGATTGGCTAATATTTGTAGATGCTAGAGTGTAAACACGAAATTGTGGACGGACAGACGGACGGACAGACGGACGGACAGACGGACGACGGACAAAAAGTGACCACAATAGCTCACCTTGAGCACTTCGTGCTCAGGTGAGCTAAAAACAAAGGAAGAATAATTTCCAAACGATCTGAAATATACAACAAGTTTCTCCTTAAGAGTGTACTTCATTCTCAGATTTGAATAAAGTAGGGAATGTCCGCATCTCTTAAAAAAGATTTGGGGATCTTGAAAAAATGTGATGGAATATAACTCCATGGATGCAATAAATAACTAGACAAGATCTTATTCTACAAGAAAATTATTTCTTCCTTAGCCAGAAGCCTTCATTAATGATTGTATTACAAGCAACATATTCATAATTACCTTCCTAGTTGTTTCATGAGTAATTTCGTTCAAATAGTCCAAGAAATAAGAAGGTAAAAATTTTAAAATCATTTTGGGGTTGAACTATGTTGGGTACAAATGTAGAGAAACAATTCTCTTTCTGCATCTCAAAACAAAATATTGGAATTTATTCTGTAACAACATAATATACTCCTCACAAAAAGTTAAGCAACAAAGATGCTTTTCTTTCTCAAATGTGCTTCATCACATCTAATGATCTATGTTTTATATAATACAAAGTTGGGGTCTTATTACACAAATTACGTTGAATGATTGGGAAAATCATCAAACAATAACAAAGTTACAGATCCTCAAAAACCGTCCCGACGAAACAATGGTGCAAAACGTCACTCGCCAGCAGTTCAGAATGTGTAAAAAGTTGTTTTCCGGCCACTTCAGGCCATGATCGAGCATCAAGTACCTGGTATGACCCCTACGATGTTCAACACACTCCCGAACACACCTTGGCATCAAGCAGATTTGTCTGTCTAATGTCCGCTGTGGATTGATCCTCCATTCTGTCTGCAAGACCTGTTGCAGTTCATCCAGAGTCTGTGGGCGAACATGCTGACCATAGACACGCCCTCAAAGAATGTCCTATGCATGTTCTATCGAATTAAGGTCTAGATACATAGCAGACCGGTCTATATGTCTGATGTTATTGGTTCACAGAACTTCAGTCACAATTCCAGACCAATAGGGACAGGCATTACCATCCATTAACATAACAGTTGAATCTGTTTACTGTGCAAGAAGGATGATAACAGGCGTGATGATCTCGTAAATGTACCTTACACCAGTCATTGAACCTCGTCTGATGACAACCAGCTCTGTTCTGTGGCAAACACTGATACCTCTCCAGACCATCAAACTCCCACGTTCATATTGGTCATGTTCAGCGATGTTACAGTCGGCAAACCGTTCATTACCGTTTCTCCACACACGTGTCACACCATCATTAGAATCGAGGCAGAATCTTGACGAGTCAGTTAAGAGTTTGTGACGCCAACGAGTGACCCTCAGTTTTGATGTTGATGTTCCAATATTAATCTTTGCCGTCGATGTTTTGGGGGAAGTTTGATCCGTTGAAGTGGTATCCAGGACCTTAGACCTTCTGTGTTAAACATGTTCCTCACGGTTTGGATGGAAATTCTGTTTCCTGACACCCTTTGAAGATCATTTTCGAGCGATCTGGCCGTTGTAAGCCAGTTCCTACGGACTAAGGTTGCAACATATCGGTCTTCACAAGGTGTTGTTACTCTTAGACGACCTGGATGTGGTCTCTCTGACATCTGTCCAGTTTGATTGTATCGGGTTATTGCTCTTCAGACAATATTGTGATGAAATCTAAAGTGAATGGCAGCAGCAGTCTTGGTTGCCCCACCCTGTAGCATTCCAACAATTTGAGCCACTTCAATTGGAGGCAAGTGACGTATTGGCATGATTCAAATGTTGATGACATCAAAGTTGTCAAATTGACACGTTTTAAGCACATACGGAGCTAATGTCAAGTTTGAAATCTGTATATGCGACACATTTTGCATGCATGTTTTGGGGGTGAGTGTGTTCTAATCACGTGATAGCTGTTTTTGGAGACGATAACATTCAGTATTCTTTTAAGTATGTTTAAGCATAGATATGGCTGTCCGAAAAACAAATCTGTGCAAAAATTTCCGCATGTATAAAAAGAATATTGAGAGAATTACTTTTGTTGCTTAACTTTTTGTGAGGAGTATATCATGTTTAAATAGCAAAATCAGATTCTATCATTAATTTTACCATTTGGTCTGCTAACTATGTTTTCTTTCAAATTCGTTTTTCTGACTGCAAAAAACCCAACCCAAAACAAGATCGTCCTTTCAGGTTACCCAGACAAAAATGTTTAGTTGAATCATATGCAGGAGGAAAAGTACTGATGCCCCAGTTTTAACATGGCTTGAATTGTATTTCTAAATGACTGATTCTATCAAAATGAGTTAAAAAAAGAAAAAAATAGAACCCAGCTGGGCTTGGGAACCCGGAAAATAAACCACCGTAGATAGAACAACAACAACAGCAGCACTTTTCTGCAAAACTCCGTTCCCTGGCATTAGAATGAACTAGTTATGTTCATGGTAGCTCAAAGATCATTTGATGCAGTCAAATACATCATTAAAAAGATTTATAAGCGTCAAAAATCCAGAAAACGTGATCTCTGTCAAACACTGCTATTCAAATTTCACAAGCATGTCGGGCTTTTTAATTGCAAATTTTTACAAGCCCTAGAAAAAAATTACTAGTTTTTTGCTGTCGGGCTAGCGCTAATTTCGACCACTGGATATCTTTTTTTCTAGTCCAATCAAACTGAAAAATTAACTCATCCAATATCTTATTTTGTGTTATAAAACAGGACGAGCTGTACTGTATACCAGGTCCAAGCAACTGATAATACAGGAAACACATAACAAAAAATATATGTCATTTTAAAAATAGCTATAGACTGAGTCAATCACAGAAAGGGTAAAATGTTCCATGAAATCTTATGAAGTCAAATTGGTCGACTCTGCAGATTATGCAGTTCCAAGTCGTTCCCAAAAATGCTTTCAAATTAATGAATAAACATATTCGTTTACAGATGTTTTTAATTGATAAAATGCCACTAAAATCAACATTTTATTAATCAACGACATTCTACATTGTATAAAAAATATTCAAAGATACAAATTTGACAGCAACTATTTTTCAATGAGCGTCTATTGACATTGATGAATTTATTTGTTATTTTCCCTTCTATAACAATTATAAGCACTTTTTAAACCTCAAACTCACTTGCTATTCCTTGTGTTAAGTTTAAGAATTATGCTGAGATAGAATTCAACTTAAAAATCTTCCCGATTTCACAGTTTCAAAGTTTCCAAAGTTATGCACTTGTAGTCAGCATCCCACTCAGTATCAACAGACGATCAGGCCGGTAACCAGCCAATCAGAAAATCGATTATGGACCACATGACTTTGATACCCAATCAAATTTTGTCAACGTGGAAGCGGAAATACGTTGTACGATTTTGCGGGAAACGATCCAAAACCACTAGGAAGCCTACCTGACAGCGTGGCAAGATGAAACTTGATACATCATTTTGCTCATTTGTTACGCTATCAATGTGTTCTTTGTTTTGATCAAGTGGGGCTAATACAACTTGTGACTTTATTTAGATTCTAGTTTTTTTCTGATTTCGGCACAGAATTTTCTAGATAGATCTAGATATCCTAGAGTACTTAGTTCCGACGCATCTAAGAAACAATCAATAATTAAGAAATCAAGAACCAATGAAAAACATTTGTTTACATTTGAAAAATAAAGTTTATTCATTCATTCATCTTTCAGAAACTTTTTGATATCACTAAAAACTTTTTTGAAATGAAAAATCTCAAAAAATATCGGGTAGTGGGTTCCAATATGGCGGAAGTGAGAGTACAGAGAAACGACGCATTTGATTGGTTTCTGTATTTAGCTTTACAAAAACGAAAGTACAATTCTCTTTTCACACTGAAAAATCAGTAAATCATATCAGGAAACGATATATGTGAAAATAATTTATGAATTAATAAAGATGATATGCTAATCAACTATGCAGGAATAAAGGGGTCTCTATTAGAACCACTACACAGCAGTATGGAATTCTAGAACCAACCCTTAGATACAAAATTTCGGGATGACTTTACTTTCGATGCTTTACTGGTGACCAAACTGTTGTTATTGACGCAGGAGAGAAATCCCTACACTTGCCTTGAGATTTTTTTTTAAAGAAAACAAAGAAAAATAGCATGAGTAAGCATTTCAAAACAACATTATTGTTAAAGGCTATTCTGTCAATCACACAAAATGGGGATAACGAATACATCTTACTTAACAGTGAAATATTCATTATGAAATCACGTTACATTGCACATGACTGCCACGTGACTTTCTAAAAATAACAATATTGCTGGTGTTCGCTGGTCTGTTTTTCATTTTCATGAATTTAGCAAAAATAACAACTTTAAGAATTTGGAAAAATGGTCATAAGAAAAAAGGGTTTTTTTTAGTGTTTCATATAAAACACAATTGAAATAGTACTTCTAAATCCCTAACTTTCAACATTTTCTCCCCAAGGAATCTCCTTGGAATATACTGACAGACGTGCACAAGAATGATGTCATTCGGTGTTGTCTTATCGAAAGGGAGGTCAAAACAAAAATGGCGTCATAATAGTGATGCGTCGAAATAAAGTACTCGAGGATATCTACTAGAATTTAGATCCAGATTCTGATTTAGGCACAACACTCAGTCTCTAGATCTAGATCTTTATCTAGATTTTAGATCTAATCTAGATCTGTTAAAACTGTGAGAGCTATATGATCTGATCTAGATCTAAGGTCTAGACTCTAGATAGATTTATGTTAGAGTCTACCCGAGAGGAAACAATGGATGTAGACAGTAAGACCTAGCAAATTTAGCCCAAAACGCAAATTTTGCGAAGCCTAGACATTGCAAATAAAGTAAAAAAATGTGATTTCTGTTTTTGTTTCCCTTCAAATAGCCTTTAGGAGTTACTGAATCGCCGAGCATAAGAATGCATAGACCCTACCCATCCGGAGTTCTAAACGAATGACAATAGTAGATGTAGATCCAATTCTTTAATAAGGACTTTTAATAAGCTGGTAGCCTAGTACCGGAAAACGCTTCAAATGGGTCTCCTGAATGCGAAGGATCTTTACAATTTGGGTTGGTTGTTAACAACTTTTTAATTAGATCTATGGGCGGATCTAGACGGGGGTCGGAAGGGTCCGGACCCCCCTGGCATTGGCCGAATAGGCCCTATTAGCCTAAATTTTGACTATGCCGATATAAGCTAAATTTAGTGTAACATTACATATTTATTACATTTTAAGCCATAATTTGAGCTTGGAAACCCCCCCCCCCCCCCGGAAAAAAATATTGGGCTTAGATCCCCTGGAAAAATCTAGATCTAGGCCTACCATATCCAGCTAGTCCATGGCGGTTTCCCCACATTTTGTGCTTATAAGGGGCCGTAAACAGAATTTAAAATGATACCCAGCTAATTCATGGCGTTTCCCCACCTTTTCTGCTTCTAACCGATTTTAAAATGGTCAAGCAGATTTATTAAGAAATTTAGGCCTATTGACAATTTCTGAAATTGTTGCCACGTGATTCCCCGCCGAGCTCATGTTAACCCATTACCACCCATAGACTCTTTTTAACTCCTCATAAGCTAATGGTTTGGAATACATTGCGGAAAATGAAAAAAAATGGTAGCCAAAAGCAATATCTTCAATTACCACAATGTTTTCTTCACAAATAGACCTTTGTATAGGCCTAATTTTCATTTGTTTTAATATGTCGTCTGCAACATCTGTGAATTTGAGCAAGTCTAAAATTTTATCGTCTGGTAACAAGTTAAAGAAATAGGCCTAAATTTGATTTAGACAAACTCTCCTGACTAGTTAAGGGTTGGTCCTACATATCGCTGCTTTTCATCGAAAACCTCGTAACTGCGCTTGAAATAAGCTGCAGTTACGAGTTTTTTGTTGAAAAACGAAGATAGAGTTATTCTCATGCTACGCTCCCGTAGAAATAGGCCGGAGTTAGGCATATGCCTAATGAAAAGAGGAGACAAACACTTTTAAAAAGTGCAATGTTTTAACTACCAAACTCTATGTGGTGGGTAGCCTTCTGAGCATTTAAATCGTCTCGTAGATACGATTCAACTTATGAGTACCCATATCATAAGGTTTGGATTTGAAATAACAAATTTAGATTGCAATTGAGGCCTACGGTAGGCCTAATAGGCCTAGATTCCCACCTATCTTTTATCTATTGCTCTCGATGCTCTAGATATATAGTCCATGAGCCAGGACCCGAATTTTGGCCGATTGGTACCACTCGGAGGGAGTAATTCTTTTTGCCCTTTTTGATTAGTCTGGTATCTATACTTTATGTTTCAGTATGATAGCAATCTCAGATTGGTAGCTTATGCCCCGAAAAACGCTTCTTTTCAAGGGTACCCTTTACACACAAAATTTTCATTGGTTTTCTGGTGAAACAACACATACATTTCTCCAACCTTTAAACTCATTCAAATACAAAAGTCTTTCTTCATAACCGAGATACAGTACAGAGTAGCATATTGTAAGGTTTTGTGTTAGTCTAAAATGTCATCTGGAGTATGATTTTAGTGTACACAGAGAACTATCCATAGATGATACGAATTACAAGGAAAAAAATGAAAATTATAGTATTTTTGGACACATAAAGTCCGCTTTCTGATGAAAATGGACTGTAATTAGTATTTTGATATCAGATTATGCTAAATAGATATACATATAACAAAATAGCATGGATAGCAATGCCGACTTAATTGCCACTCATTACACTTACAGAAAGTAAAAAAAAAACATAAACGCTTATCATTTACATTTCATTCATTTTCTTAATGTAAAACTAATTCGAACTACGAATAATTCAAATGAATAATGCTAACAAACAATTCTTTAATGCTAAACATGTAGAAAACTAGGCCTGGTTTGAAAGTGTACGCAGAGAAGCTAGCTTCTCACAAGATAAAAAAGGGATGAGGGTTAAAGCCGGATATATTGTATTTGTTTTTCTGGTTCGAGAGGATGACACAAAGTCATTGCTTTAATGTTATTCTACTGTCGGACAGTCATTAGAATACATGTCCAGACAAATGTACATCCATAAAGCATTGAAGAAAAACGTTTTTCCATGTGCAGTTGACTCATGAAGAAAGACGAGTTATCAATACTGCTATATAATGTATTGTATTTCTTTCCTGAAATCCTATGCGGATAAGAATAAGAAATCCTTTACAAATAAAGAGCCCCTCTAGAGTGCACACCTTCGTCTTTTACCTTTTGTTCGGATACATTTGCACAATGAATACAAAAATTGTAGGTATAATTGGTATACTTTTAAGAACAATTATGAGGACTTCTGGTGTTAACACTGAAATGCAAATCGGTAGTATATGTACAAATTCTTTCTACGTATATATTGCCTTAATACAACCACTTGGATTGCAAATGGAAGTTCATGCATTCCAGGAAAATTATTGTATATACAACATATTAAGAAACATGTGTAGTTAACTACAATGCTATCGCTGTTCGTGTGTACGTATACAAATGTTACAAAGGAGGTATTTTTTTCAGCAAAACTGTCATGAAACTAATCTATAATTAGGGACCTAGCAAGAATTAAATACATCTTAAGTGTATTAAAAGCGTTGTTGTGCAACAGAATTAACATTAACCTAGGACATCTGATTATGTATTGACTCTACTTCGGCTATGATTTCTTAAGAAAGACGCTAATCTAACGGACGAAGATGCAGTTGTCCCGGGTTCACTTTAGTGCACTATATTCTGTAGCGTGGACATATCACTACAGCAGTATAGTCTTTTAGAATACAAGATATAATGCAGTACAAAAGAAATATTTACGTGTAAGAAATAAAGCAAAGTGTTAAATAAATGATGAGACTAGAGATAAATTAATTACATTGATACAAAAGCTGTTGAAAAAGCTCACACTACCTTTCTGAAAAAAAGAACCCAATTCCATGTCAAATCAACATAGCAAAGTTCAATTATACTCTTTCGTGAATGATGCATACTGTAAGTAAAATGGGCTAGAAAGGAAGAAAGAATCACGACATGGACTGTTATACAATGTACATAGACAGTCACAATTTATTTATGCGAAGTAAACAAAGAGAGTAATATGCAAATGTAAGTATTTAGGTACCAAAACAGATGTGTTGAATTGCAATAACAACATAATGCAAGAATTAAAAATTGATATTAATCAACTTCTACCAAAAAGCTTGGAACTGCCATGAGCAAGGCCATAATTATAACCAAACAATCGAAATCACACTAGCATTTAGCCTCACAGCAATTGGTATTTCAAATGAAGAAATGCAGACATGTTGATATAAAGAAAAAAGTAAGAATCTAGTTAATATGCAAAACAGGGAAATGTGTTTTGTGACTTTTGAGCACTTCATAGTTATGAAGATTAGACATTTGAAGTTCGTTTATTATATTATTCAAGCATGTGATTCATTTATTGTAAATATGCAAATATGAGAGAGAATGGGATCACGATAAAAGTGGTCTCGGTTATAAATATATGAAAGAATATGGTCAATCAGAGGTAGAGATTTTCTATGTATATAAGTCGTCAGCAAATTTGTCAGTTGTTGCTTTAGACAGACTCAATTTAAAAAAAAAAACTTTGAAAAAACGATCCAAAGTTATTTTGCTCTGTTCATTGATGAAGTACCTGTTTTGATTAGCATCAATATTTTTTTCAATGATTTAGGTGTTAATGTAAGAAAAAAAGTATAAAGCGGTGATTGAAAAGCGAACTGTTGGGACAGAATGAAATTTAATTTCTCTGCATTACGGACATTATCAACTTACAAACAAATTGCAGTATTTTAATCTTAATCAGATAAAAACCATCATTCCTGAATTATAAGCAAAATAAGGTTTGTGACGTTGAAGAATGTCATACATCATCAGTTGGTATTCATATGTCCAATCACCCACGAGAATGACAATTTCGAAATTATAAAGTTATGTAGACAACGAAGTTTTTCGGCACTGTAAAGTACGCTGGTGCATTTACGTAACTAGTCAAGTTAATGAGTAGTAAAGGTTTTTACACCCTAGTGTAAATGAATGTTTTTAAAAATATATTTTGTATGTAGGATAATATGGCTAGCTGCTACGCGCTTGTCCGAAACTTTTAAACCGACTTACCCCTCCCAGTTTTATTGGCCAAAATGGATAATACTAAGAACATGGTTGCACATGGTAATATGTTTCTAGACCTGGAGGCTTAAAGTGCTAAACAAGATTGCCTATTAAGTTTATGGGGAGTCTACCCCTTCTTTTGCAACAATCTTATATTGGGATAAGAGCTTCCAGTGAGACTGAGACGATTAAGATTAAGATTTATTGACTTCTGCTGAGGAGACTGGTTAGGGTTACAAGACGTTGATTCCTAAAAATCGGATATCAGTGAACTGTCAACAAGGTGGAAGGAGCGTGTGGGGTTGGAAAGGCTACGGGACTATCATATGAAAAATAAAGCAGGTGTGAGAATCAAAAACTTTTGATATGCCCTCATAAACGACTTGTTTTGAAGCATGGGATCATAAACGAAATCGCTAAACAACCACAAACTTGCATTCTCTCCTACACAGATGAGAGTCACACCAGTAGTGACAAGTCATGGTAACTATTTAGAGAATTATTAAATCGAGTTTCAATTTAAATAGATCTGATGAATCTGTTGCTCACAACGCAGATTCTATGAAACGTTTGCATTTGTCTAAAAGAGAGGGTGAATGAGATATGTTTGATTAAAAATTACGCCCCTGTGATTATAAAGACAGGGGTGCCGTTTTTTTGCTTTTGTTACCACAACTTCAATCACTTTGACCATTAGTTATCAATTATATTTCAATCACTTTGTTGTTAACATTTGTGTGGTGATATGGATCCTAGAGAACTTTCAGACTCTTACAAAATGAAAACAAAGATTTACCCAACCATTTGAGTATGTACCATAATGCATTTTGTTATGATTCATGCCAAATAAACTAGAACACATATACATACTGAATCAGATTTTAATGCATATGTACGACAGAAGAAGTTTAAATCTAAGTCAAATGATTATCATTCATGAACACTACAATACATTTTCAAAACGAAATAAAATTGCAAAAGTAATACATGACTTTTGTATCTCATTTCTATTTTGACATAGAAATAAGTTCCCTCCGTGCTCTTTGATTATCATTCTTTGCATAAGTAATCTTTGTCTAATCGTCATAGTTAATTTATACAAAAGATTTAGGAAAGGCAAATGTTATAATCACACTTAAAAGCAGAAACTTTGTATTCTCTCATACTTACATAATTGAGCGCGAATCTGGAAAAGGGTCCCTTATAGCATTTGAGTCAGTCACATTTAAAGATCAGCTAGTGCATGCTTTTAGTGAGGACAGGCAGACATCCATGCTGCTATACTCCAATTGCAACAGGTCATTAAGGATCTAGTGGAGAACAGCAATGGTTCCTGATCAGACTGCGTGTATACGCAGACTGATTTGGAACCATATTTGGCTCAAAAGCCTTAAGGGACCTTTTTCCGTACCCTGATTCATTATATTGTACATGTATTATATTGGGTTATGATTAGATTTATACGAAGACCAATATATCCGACGAAGAGAGTTTTTATACTATATATGACAAAAGCAGCAAATTAATTCGCATATTCATTGTATCATTAAATAGTGGACTATCAGGTTTTACCTTGGTTGCTACATGATGTAGGGCTTTTAGCCCTACATTATATATCGTATAATCGTATGTTGGCATTGGGCTATATTTTGTTGCGTAAAGTATAGCTTCATTTTTTTCATGTGGTCATTCAATTTAGTTACGAACCGTCGAATATTGTGCAACTGAATATATTTCCAGATTTTATTTTCTAATTTGCATTGATTGGACATTCAACTGAACATATAAGGCCCTTCATTATATTTAAAAGTGAAATGCTATTGAGTTCAGCATTCTTTCAGTAGGCCTAACGTAAAATTCTCCATTTCATATTCATATAACACATACATGCATGAAATAGCCACCTTAGAGGTAATCCAATTGTTTTGGATAAAAACACAGTGCTGTCAACAGATTAGCAACAGTTAGAAGCCTTAAACACTCATAATATGCGTTTTAGTTTTAAGTACGAACATTTCAGGGTCCGAATCGACCAAATGTTTTTGCCTTTTACAGCTTTTTCCGAGTGTTTTGTGTCACGAAACTGGCATGAATCGATGAATACGCATTTGAAAATATATCTAAGTGTAAAAATATGTAGCCACTTGCATTTCTGCTTCAAAGAATTGAAAAATTCACTTGAAAAATTCGTTCATTTCGTTCGGTGTAGGGGCCGACAAATTGTCTTCTATTTCACAGCCTACAGAGGCCTCATACCTGGGAGCAGATTAATTAGTACTCAAAACTAGCGTTTTAAGAATATTTTGGCAGAGAAAATAATCACGACAAGCCTCTTGATAAATCACTCACTTCCAAAAGAAATCGCACCTACTGACCAATTTGTGGACATGTGAAAATGGGGTAGGTTAAGAAAACGGCGATTTTCTCGGCATAAGCTACCGATTTCAGACTGCTATCATATCAAATAGTTAACTACATATATCAAGCTGTTCAGAAAGTGCAATTAGAATTACTCCCTCCGAGTGGTACCAAAAAAGTGTCTGGCTCATGGACTAATAGGTTGTTCCACGCAAGATTCTGATGTAACCTTACAAAAGAAAATAATCTGTTTACCTTCTTATCATATAATAGGCCTACATGGATCTACCATTACATAGGTCTACTTATGAATTATCCACTACAATAGCATATATCTTTTCCAGAAAGTTATGATAATCAGACAACGAGTAGGCTGGTTCTAGTGCTTTCTCTGCTTTATTTGTAGAGAAGTGCAACATTGGGTCTTTTCGTAATTCCGGTAATACAGAGTTGTCGTTCCTGTGGGACGGTATGTTCACTTCCATTTGCCTGTATGACAAGCGGCAACTTTAATATTTTCATCAAATCAATGAGTAATAAAATGAAAAAGATTATTATTGTAACTTTATAATGGAATCTAATTATACCTCTGCACCTTCCATCGTTTTCAAACCATTCAGAGATCTACAACAAAAGAAATCTGCCATAATCCGATGATAGATGATCATTGAAAATATTTTTCCCCTTGGCGTGCCTCAAATCAGGCGAGTGTCGATATGTGACGTCATGACTTAGCGTTACTTACTCTAGTCATATGACGTCACAGAAATAAAAAGTGGGGCACCTTTGGGGGAAAATACATACATGTATATACATGTACGATGCGAGCAAGTTTTTCCAAACAAATATTTTGTAATTGTTTGTAAGAACATTCCGCTCCACACAGTTTTCCAATGTCGGAAAATGATTAATATCGAAAATAGTTAAAGTGAATGTTAAAGCACAGAAAATATTGAGGAAAGAGGCGATATTTCTGTCTATTATCAAATTACCTCCTTTTTCTCAATGTTTGTCCAAACAATTAAAAAAGATCCATCATTTTTTTCGGCACATTTGAAAACGAATTCTTCAAAATTTAAACCCCTTTCTTAATATCAAAGTCCTGTATTTGACCTCAGTAGATTTCTAGAATTCGTTTTCAAATGTGCCGAAAAAATGATTTTAACCCTTACCCAAACAACAAAATTTGGTCCTTTCCAAATTAAGTCTTGCTAATTATCAGAATGATACTGATTTTGCTATTTGTGGGCTTCAAAATAACCAACTGGTTAGGAAAGGGTTTAAATAAAAAACCATCATTTCAAATTTAATTTAAATTTGAAGCAGGCTGTAGACCCTAAGGTAAAAAGGGCCTAATTAGCACCAAAGAGCCCGTGGCGAAATTTGAAAAGTGCTAGTAATTCCTAAAGTGTGTTACATTTCTATTCCAAATATAAACATAAGCATTTTGTACGGTTTAGAATTTTGAATTAATGCATATAAATTTATGGAATTATTAGACAAAAATGTTCCAAATTACCTCCCTTTTATATGAATATAGAGTAAAATAATATTTGTAAATTACTTTCTCCTTGAAGCATTATCTTGAAATCCGGCACGGTGAATCATCTTATTTGAAGTGTATTTACAAGTGTGTGTAATTTGATGCATTTCGTATGGCTAGAAAGTGGTGTTTTTAATTAGGCACTTCATACCTAGATAGATACATAGATTGTAGAATATGAAATATTGAGGGAACATTAAATTGTGAGCAAAGTCAGCATGTTTTTCTTTTCTCTCAAAATTTTGCGATTTCGTTCAAGTAGATCTAGATCTGTGTAATTCATTGTTTTTTCGTGAAAGCTTTCCCAAACAAGCCATGTTTTGATGTATACTAGGCCTATTTAAGAGAAAATTAATACTTTGGGAAACATTTTCTCCTTCTGTCTCAATAGACTAGATCTACTTTGATATGTATTCGCTTAGTGTAATGTGACTATATATGTTGTGGTGGGTTTTCTCTTTCTTCTCTCCACTGAGGTAACCTCTGTTGGAATCTCCCAACGATCTACGCGTTTCGGCTAATATTGCCTAGAGCTTAGACATAGGCCTAGGCTAGATATGATGTTTGGTTCTAATTCTTACGACTTATCACACAAACCCAAGCTCGTCTTGTATTTGCCTCTTTCGATATACTTTGTGCAGTTCAAAATTTCCAATTCTATCCGCGAAATTATGGCATTCCTAAATGCAGTAGTGGTTCTTTCCCACTAATAGCGCTTGCTTACATTGACACCGGAAGACGGTATACCGTCCCGCATGAACGACAACTCTGTCACGACGGAATTACGAAAATCCGGAATTCCTTTTGAGGTAGTCTACCGATAATGAGAATCGCGCGACGTCGGAATTATTCGGGCGCGGTCGAAAACATTCGGCGGTGGGACTTTCCACCGCTGAATGTTTACGACCGCGCCCGAATAAGTTCGGATACGTAACGACACCGCTCTAAGAAAGCCGAAGTAATTATGTATTTCAAAATGGCCACATTACGGGTATCCTACCTTAAAGCTTACCCCTTTATCCCTTTCCCGAACAACAAAAATGGGACCGTTCTCATGTTGCTGTTCAAAGACGCTAAAATGGATTTTGATTAAAGATAAGATTAGTGCATAATATAGCAAAGAAAATTTTGGGACAAAAGGAGAAAATACTGATTATCGACATTTTCTTCTTTTGTCACTGTGTGGGAATGTTATACGACTATGTCGTATTATGCCGGTCTACATTTGTCCAACATTTTTCCCAAACAAGATCTGGTTTTGTCAATTTTAGTAGGAAACTTACATTTTTCGCTGAATATTTCTGTATTCAAATTGGACCAGTCTACCAGTCTAAACTTTTGCTGACTGGGAAAGGATTTAAAACGAAATAAAAATGAAATGCTCATTTCCCCATGTCTAATTTTACATCCGCATTTTAGATCAAATGTAGTAGATCTCTAATGCCAGATTATATAGTCCTACATTTGATTAGTACAACAAAAACAGAGAATCCATTTTCAAATGCCAATGTTCTCTATAAGTCTTAAAAACGTTATAATAAAATTACGCTTTGTCTTTGATCCTTCACTTCATTGTTGATCTATAAACTTCTCAGCATGTTACCAAGCATCTTGTTGAGCCATGCAAATGTTCTCGATTTTCAATAATTCTGTAAATATATGCCCGATTTGAAACAGATTTGAAGCAGAGAAAGAGGTAAAATGTCAATTTGATGGAGCTGATAAAAAGTTATTAAATGTTTAATCAGCTGATTTTCAAAAGTCTCCCACCACATCCAGCTAATTCTTGGCGTTTTTTTTTTTTTTGTTTTTTTTTTTCACCCTCTCTGCTTCAAAATGAATTCATATTGGTCAAGTATTTCCAAAATCGTTGTCGAAAATAGCTAATTCTTGGCTTTTTCCACCTTCTCTGCTTCAAAATAAATTTATATTGGTCAAGAATTTCCAAAATTGTTGTCGATTTTCTGAAATTCTGAAATTTATCGCCTCACTTGTTTCCACACAGAGGATGTTCTGATGCAATTTTACATCAGAAATGACCTGTTTCAATATATATCCACAGTCTAAGGAACAAAGTTAACACTATTCTTCAAAAATACTCCCTGGCATAATGATATTGCTACTTTTCAACGAAAACCTCGTAACTGCAGCTTAAACAAGCTGCAGTTATGAGGTTTTCGTTGAAAAGCGACGATATGAGGTTACCTGGCTCACAAGTGAGCTATATTAGAGGCTTAATTGTGCTTTATAGACTACAGTCTTTTAGCATGATGCAATTTATTGGCACTATTTACCTAGAATTTCTCGATACTTCCCAGAGCTAGAGATAAGAGGTGGGGGTGTTCGCTTTTAAAAGCGCGCTTTAACCCTTTCCCAAATGGCAGAATTTTAGGGTGATCCAATTCAAAAACTGCGACAAATGACATAATGGTTGTTATTAAAGATAGGATTTGTGTAAAATATAGCTCAGAAAATATTGAGGCAAAAGGAGAAACTGCTGGTTATCAGCAGTTTCTTCTTTTGTTTCAATATTTTCCCAAGCCTTTTCTATTAGGGACGTCAAAACCAGGTCTTGTTTGGGAAAGGGTTAATACATTCTTATCGTTTATCAAATCCTATGTGGGTACTCATTTAAATTGTCTCTTCGAAACGATTCAAATGAGTACCCACAACATTTATAAGATTTGGGTTTAAATTAACAATTCTAGAATACATGTTACAGGCCTACTGATTTCCAGTAAACAACAAATGTTTGTCCAGAGTTCACGTGTATGTAGGCTTTGCTATTTCATTTTGAGAGAGAAAAAAAAACATCACCCCTTGTCGGATCGTATTTGGTACAAAAACGAATATGGTACAAATTTGTAACATATTCGGCCGAATATGGTACAACTGTCTAATTGTACCATATACGTATCTGCAGTTTTGGGGTAAAATGCCTAACCGAATATGGTACAATAATTGTACCATATTCGGTCGAAAATTGTACCGTATTCGGTCCGAATATGGTACAAATGTACCATATTCGTTTTTGTACCAAATACGGTCCGACATACTCTCCAAAGCCGAGGTCTATTGATTAAACCATCAAATATGACCTCTGCAATTTTCATTACGCCAACAGCCTATTTGGTCGTCATAACCTAATTATAGCACATCATTTGAATTATCGAATCAAAATCATTCAGTTTTATCTTGCATGATCATTACGTATACATTACGTCGCTTCTATTTTTGGCTGAAGCCGGTAACATTTGAATTATCGAATCAAAATCATCCAGTTTGATCGTGTTTGATTACGTACATACATTACGTCGCTTCTATTTTTGTCTGAGGCCGGTAATTTGAAGCGTCAGCCAATGAAAGTTTGTATCAGCTTTTTAAATTGTTTTGTTGTGTATAGCCAACAATTGGATACTGAAATCCCGCCAAGGCCCCGAGATTAGACGTGAAATGACCCCGCGAGAACAGAGCTCATTCTGTCGAAATGGAATGTAGAGATAATGTGCTCTGTTCTTAAGAGAGTAGGTCCGACAGTGCTAAACAGCAGACATTCTACAGCGTATTTTTTCAATTCAAAATCCATGTAAAGTGTGGTTAGGTTAGCTGTTTCTGTTACTGCTGACGACGACGACGACGACGACGATGATGATGATGATGATGATGATGATACTTTTGTCATTTCCAAATACGGTCTGACAACCCATTTTATTCGTAGAACTCTGAGATGCGATGTTTAGTATTTATCGAAGTCGGATGACTAGCTGATGGCTCGGATTGGACGTTGTGGTTGTATTGGTGCAAAGAATGCCAAGGACATATCGTCGTTGTAAATGCAAAACCTCGTATCTCGTTTTTTGGAACATTTTAAAGGGGAGAGAAAAAAGTGTAATAACATTTCCCAAACTGAAATGTTCTACTTGAATCTTTGACATATTCATTGTTCACAAATAATGTGTCAATAATACTGATCAGTACAAATATCTCAAAACCTGCGAGAATGGTCTAAACTGGGGACACAAGTTTGTACTTTGAAAATTGCAAGAATCGACATAGACACCAGGTTTTGCATTTACACCGACGATATATAGTGACTTAATCGGCCGCCACAAAATTTTCTTAACCCATTACCACACAGTGACTCTTTTTGACTCCCTAAGAGATAAAGGCTTTGGAAAACATCGTGGAAAATGAAGAAATTGCTTGTGACAAGCAATTTCTTCATTTCCCACAATGTTTTCTATGTAAAAAGAAGGAAAGATGTGAAATTTCATTCACTTGAAATTGTCGTCTGCAGGATCTTTCAATTTAGATCACGCTAAAATTTTATCGTTTGGTAATGGTTTAATGAAAAATGATTTAATTTGTCATATTATCGTTGATAATACGGATCGACAAAAGTTTTGCCGCCGCTTAAGATACTGCTTGGGAAATCTTTGAGGCGAAAGAAGAAAACTGCAATTTTTGTCTGGATATTTCGGCGAAAATTGCCTTTTTCAAGAGGTCGAAAATAGTTTGTCTAAAACAAAATGGCTGAGATAGTTTGCGAAATTATTATGTAGTGTGATTTTATTTTTCGACCTCTTGAAAAAGGCAATTTTTGCCGAAATATCGAATTGAGTGATTTATTAGGCCTATAGTGTATTATTATATTCCCCGAGGAATAATTTTGTGATAAACGTTTCTTTGTTTGGATGAGTGAATTGCTAGTATGCTAGTCATAAGCATTACTTTTTTACACGATGTTTTCTAACAATGTATTTCTTTGTCTT
The DNA here is from genome assembly GCA_963680895.1 of Fragum sueziense. Taxonomy (NCBI): domain Eukaryota; kingdom Metazoa; phylum Mollusca; class Bivalvia; order Cardiida; family Cardiidae; genus Fragum; species Fragum sueziense. Next base: position 34,851,543 of record OY804602.1, read on the forward strand.
TCTGTGCAGTAGCTTTTAGGTTCCCAAATGGCAAAAATTAGGACAGTCCAATGGCGATGAATTTTGTTCTAAAGATAGACTGGGTTTACCGTTATGTTTTGATAAACCGTAGGTGTTGTTATAAAATCTCGTAACTACGGCTTGAATCAAGCCGTAGTTACGAGATGTTATAACAACACCTACGAAAAGGTATAGTTTGTCCGAAATTACGTCATGGTCAACTGGATAAAAATCGTTCCCTATTTGAAAGCTGATGCGCAGACTACAAAATATGAGATGCAGATAAAGAAGGATCGTCAACATTTTTTTCTTTTGCCTCAATGTTTTTCCTAAGCCTTTCGTGATGTTGAAAACCCCGGGTCTTGTTCGCGAAATGACTATAATATGGGAGACAACCCATCTGCAATGAATGATTATTCGTGATTTGGTAGTCTCCCTTTAATAAAGGTTCCTAAAAAACTTTGTACTATTCCAATTTTAACGCTATTGCAGTCGTCCAATGGCGGATCAAGAGAGGTTTGGGGTGGGGGTCAAACGAACCCTCTCATGTACAATGTAGCTGATAATTTCATTTTCATGCAGAAATTCAGTCAAAATTGTGTAATACTTGTAAAACGAACCCCTTTTTGTAAAAACGATCTCCTGACAGAAATCCTGGATCCGCCACTAACGTCGTGCACATGCCTCTATGATTCGTAAAAGACTATTCTGTTATGACCAATAGGTATGACATCGTTCAAATTAATTTAATTCGCCCACGATTGTCAGATGTCAAAATTTTAGACTGGTCCAAATTCAAACATACATGTAGCAAACGAAAAGTTCAAGTAAATATAACCGATTCTGGTTTTTCCCATGGTAATATAAGATGGCCCCTAAATGATGCCTGTCATGTGTTACTGTAACATTTGGATCACCAAGGATAATTCTATCGAATCATACCTTGGATGCATGTCGTTGGTCTACTTTCAGATTATGAATAGAATAGAATAGAACAACAACCGAAAACGCTTGTCCGTAACTAATGTCAACAATAAAGCGACAATGATACTGAAATGCATTGCATGCAGTTGCGGTGCCCCCTCTTTTTAGAACGATTTCACCCTGCAAGTCCCGTAAGTTGCCATGGTTGTTTATTTGGATGACCTCGAAAACTACTTTATGAAGCGTAATAACTTCCGGCTAAGAAAATTTAATGCGATTTTTTTTAAGATTTCTGCATACACACATATCCTAGTCGATGATTCGATCTTTGATCGAGATTTATCCGAGGATATCCGAACGGTTACTGTAAGTTAACACCGGATTTCAATCAGATTGATTTGTCTGGAGATAGCCGACGTCAGTCGGGGTCTGTCAATCCAGTGATCGTGAATTTATGTGAATTGTAGCTCAGAAAACATTGAGACAAAGGTCTCAATGTACGACTTGTATTCCCAGGCATTTTCTGTAAAGGACATCAACACCAGATTTTTATTAGAAAATGAGCCAGGATCTGGAAAAACGTCCCTGAAAGCTTTTGATCCCAACATAGATCCAGATCAGCCTGTACACAGTCTGATCAGGATCCATGTTGTTCTCTAATCGCTTCTTCGTGTAGTAGCTTAAAGAGAGCAGCATGGATGCATATTGGACTGCATTTGACAACAGGCTGATCTTGAAACTTAAATTTTAAACATGCTATAAGGGACGTTTTTCCAGATCCTGGCTCAAATGTTTAAACCTCACGCTTCCAAAGGGTCCATCACAATCACTCGGCCCCGGACGCGGTCAAATAAAAAACACAACACATTGAAAAAGCATCGATGTTTTATTCTATATCCAATCACAGATTATGCTAGAAAATAAATTATTTACAAAATGTCGTCGCTTTTCAACAAAAATCTCGTAACTGCAGCTTTTTAAGCTGCAGTTACGAGGTTTTGGTTGAAAAGCACCAATAATACGAGCTGAGCTCGGAGAAAAGCCAACGATTCTATCCAGTAAATTGTAACGTAATTTCGGACAAACAATAGTATTTCCTTGGTGTGATTCTAAAACCTCGAAACTACATCTTGTTTTAAGCTGTAGTTAGGAGATTTCATACCAACACAGACAATTATCAGGTTACATCGATGGAACCAGTCTATTTTAAGCACAATATTTATTCCTATTAAGAAAACATTATTCCCCATTTTTTCAAAACAATATACCTCGAGTTGGCGCATAAAGCGGACGAGAATTGACCTGGCAGAGCATTCCATTCGATTAGCATGGGCTGATCTGCCAGGTCATTTATCGTGAGGTATACGTTAAAAAAATCAATGGAACCAATGACAGAAAATGAGAATCCAGATAAGAAGCTTTTTCTTCTCAAAATTTCTATGCTATTTAATAAATTATAACATAATATTTTCGGTGTTTCGTGTTACTTTTTATTCACTCTAGACAATACTTAGTCTTAACCAATTACTACATAATGACGCCTTTTGACTCCCAATGGGACACCCAAGTGTTGTCTGCAGCATCTTTGAAATTGGACATGTATAAAAATCCCTTCTGGTAATGGGTTAAACTTGGTTGTCTGCGAAAGAGTTACAGAATTGAATGAAACTTTCGGTGAAGTTTCTAGATTTCACCCGTGACTGCACAGTGACGCTTTTTGATGCCCATCAAGCAAAAGGCTTGGGAAAACATTGTGGAAAATGAATATCGTCGATGTAAATGCAAAGCCTCGTATGTCGATTTTTGCTATTTTCAAAGTAAAATCTTGTGTGTCAAGTTAAGACTATTCTTGCAGGTTTTGAGATATTTTTACCGAACAGTACTAATGACACAATTTGTGTGAACAATATGTTCAAATTTCAAGTAAAACTTTTCAGTTTGGGAAAAGTTATGTTCCGTTAACGACGTCGCCCAAATAATTCCGACGTCGCGCGAATCCCTTTAGGGGTGAACTGTCTTAACTTATTTATGACATCACACGTGAAATTTAGTCTGTGACGTTAAAATGAATTCGAATACAACAAAATGAACTGCTGTTCTTTTCTACTTTCACGGCTAAATTTTTGAGTCTTAAATAAGTTAACTTGGTTTAAGTTGGTCGTTGAGTGAATATTTCCTTCCTTCCTTGATCCTTTTTCTATCGGCTTTAAATCCGGCAAACCATTACGTCGAATTCGAGTTGGATTTTATTCTTAAAAAGAAAGAAAATTGTTACGATAACAGTGAAAATAATGTTATTTCTACTTTTTTATCATTGTACATATACTAAAGTGCCACAGACAATAAATTAAACAAGACTTAAAAAAGCTTTTCCAATCATAGACCTCAAAACCGGCCATTTAAAGTATACAACCCATCAATAGCACTAAAGAGCCAAAGGCTAAATTTGAAAAGTGCCGCTAAATCCTAAACTGTGTTATATTCCCATTCCAAATACAAACATAAGCATTTTGAATGTTTAATGGTTTAGAATTTTGAATTAATGCATAATTATGGAAATATCTGACAAAATGTTGTAAATTATCTCCATTGCATATGAATGTAGAGTAAAAAGATATTTGTATATTATTTTCTTCTTGAAGCATAATTTTGAAATCCGGCACGGTGAATCAACTTATTTGAAGTGTATTTACAAGTATGTGTAATTTGATGCATGTCCCATGGCTAGAAAGTGGTGTTTTCAATGATGGGTCATGTACCTTAAACTGTTGCAAGCTGGAGGATGATGATTATCAGCAATTTATCCTTTTGCCTATATGTTTTCGCAAGCTTAAATCTATTAGAGACGTCAAAACCAAGTTTAAATTGGAAAAAAACAACAAAATTATAACATTTATTGAAATTATCATTAACAGTGACGCTTTTTGACAAACATACATGTAATAGAAAAGGCATTGGAAGACAATGAGGCAAAAGAAGAAAATGCTGCTTAGAGGTGTTATTTCCTTCTGTTTCAACTATATTTTCTTGGCAAAAATGTAGGCCTACATAAATTCTAGATCGTAATCAATACTTCGTGTGACATCTGCGGCAATTTTGAATAAGCTAATAACTTGGACAATCCTATTTTCTAAATACAAATTTAACCCTTTCCCAAACGCCAAAATTTTAGGGTGATCCACTTCAAAAACTGCCACAAATGACAACGTATAATTTGAGTAAAATATGGCACAGAAAATATTGAGACAAAAGGAGAAACTGCTGGTTATCACCAGTTTCTTCTTTTGTTTCAATGTTTTCCCAAGTATTTTCTATTAGGGACGTCAAAACCAGGTCCTGTTTGGGAAAGGGTTAAGCCATCCACCCCACATCTATATGTATATAAACTTCTGCTTACCATAGTTAAACTTACATGTCATTGTTACTATTCTTTACGTCATTTTTACGTCGGATGACGTTGCCCTTGTTAGACTTCCTGTTTTTACGTCGACGTAGACACTTCTTCCGCTGTTTTGGGTTCAAACTTGGGTCTTTACATCGCTTTTTAGTCTTTCGTTTTCTCGTCTTTTTCTTTCCTGTGCAGTTTTTCCTTTTACACATTTTCTTCTTGTTTTTCCTTCTTCTTCTCTTGTTTCTTTCTATCCATTTCTAAAATATAACCAAATAATTATTTATAAGGCCGGGCTTTGACGTTCCTGAAGGAGAGAGGGTCAGAAAACAGAAGGAAAGAAGAAAATGCTGACAGTTGGCATTTTCTCCTTTTCCTTCAATATTTTTCTGCTTTAATGTAACTAAATTTCAAAATTCCGCTTTGTTGTCTGCAAAAAGTTTGAAATTTGTTCTTTTTGGAAAGGTTTAAAGAGAAAAAGAAAAAAAAAACAATCATGGACCTTGTCACCTTTTGATCAAACTCCCGTTGTTATACAAGTACATAAATTTTTACTTAATCTTGTTTTTTTTTTTTTTTTTTTTTTTTTTTTTTTTTTTTTTTTTTGAATATATCTCCCGTCTATTATCAAAACGATAGTTTACATGATCTCTACGACCTCTCACTTTGACCTTTGTCTCCCATCGACCTTGCCATCTGATGGCTAAACTCTCGCTGGTATAAATATATGTAAGTCTATTGTAAAGTACATTTTAGTTTTCAATAAACAAATACTTTCTTTTTTACAGTGTTTCTATCTTTCACTGCGATGCGTTAAAATGTTAAAAATGATCAAAATGACCTCTCACCTTGACCTTTGTCTCCCATCGACCTTGCCATCTTGTGACCAAACTATCGCTGGTATGCATAAGTCTATTGTAGAGCACATCTTAGTTTTCAATGATCAAATACTCTCTTTTCCTAAGCCTACAGTATTTCTATCTTTCAAGGCGATGCGTTAAAATGTTAAAGATGATCAAAATGACCTCTCACCTTGACCTTTGTCTCCCATCGACCTTGCCATCTAGTGACCAAACTCTCGCTGGTATACATAAGTCTATTGTAGAGCACATCTTCGCTTCCGATGACCAAGTACTCCTTGTTGAGTTTAAGCACGGGGCACACGCAGCTGGAGTTAGTCCACAAGTCGAAGTCCCGCCCCTCCTGTATATAGACTTTACCCCTGTCCAATATGTGGTTTATAGCCACCCGGATGATGCGGTGGTTCTCGTCTATGGCTGTAATCCGCCGTACCAAAATACCGATTGCTGAAAAAAAGATGCATGATATAGCTCAAGATAAATGACATGGCAGAGCATCCCTAGCTAATGGCTAGAGATGATGTACCGTGTCATTTAGCGTAACTTACGCATTCGCTTTCAAAATTAAAAAGGGAATCGATACAGGTTGAGAATCTCGTTTAATTAAGTTTGAATGTATCATAGACCCCTTTACGCTATGTTTTTTACCCTACCTTTTCCCCCGGAAGCATTTTTGCGTATGCGCAAGCTTCGACTGGTTACCACCCCTGATATGCTATTTCTTCGTGTATAATTAGTAAACGCGAAATAGCATTAGTGCTGGTACGCAGTCTAAGTACGTGCATATGCTATAGGCTTCCGGAGGAAGTGTGGTAGGCATTTGGAAAAAACAAAACGTGGAATGGTATATTGATTAAACAATGCGATGAAATATCAAAAGAATTCTATATTGAAATATTATGGCGAATGAGAAAGTAATATTTAGCAATTTGGTGACACTAACTTCCAAAAGATTCGAAAGCGTCAGACAGATATCAAATAAATTCAAAAGGTTTTGGCTTCAACATCATAAGGGAGATAGAAAGTGCATGGTCTTGATCTTTTAATATCAGTTTTCTCCCTTGACATACAAAAAAAAAACACATGAAGATATGGAATCACTTGTCTTGTACTCTTATCAAAACTATAATTGGATTCAACCAGAATCTTTGAAAATATAGCGAGAGAAAACGGTAAAAATGCAAGGATCCAGTGGGTATTCTTTGTCTCTCAATGTTTACTGTCATTAAATATAACTTTTCTGATTTAAGGTAGTCGACCCCTAAAGAGATTCGCACGACGTCGGAATTATTCGGGCGACGTCAAAAACATTCGACGGTGAAACTTTCCACCGCCGAATGTTTATGACCGCGCCCGAATAGGTTCGGACACGTAACGACGCAGCTCGAAACTATGCGATGTTTAATGAATGTCAAAATGGCCACATTACGGATATTCTACCTTACTTGAATTGGGGTTTTCCATCTTCAAAAGCTTTTTTTCTCAAAATTATCACCAGTATAAAATACGACAACCAAACAGAATATGAACATTATTATCATGGCCGGTCACGTTAAAAAATGTCGTAACTACATTTGATTCAATCTGTAGTTACTATGTTTTCAGACGTTACCAACGATATCCTATTGCAAAGTAATGACAAAACAAGGGCTTAACCTACCCCTCCTATATTTACATGTTAGATCTCCATAAAGGGACATTGAATATCGTGGGAAAAAAGGGGTCCATTCCATCCTTTCGTCGTGACAAACTTTCTAAAATGGTTCACGTGCAATGGAGTTGCGGTAAGGTAGTTTTTAAATATATATTAAGTTATAAAATCTTACAATTGTCTTCCATTTAGGAAGACAATGTTGATGTAAAAAGGGGAGCGGTATTAAACGCCATTGTCTTATTTTCGATAATTAAATACTTTCCAAGTAATAGTATTATGATTGTAAACCAAGGTTTTGTTTGGAAAATGATGTAAGGCATTTAACACGGACGGAAATGCTTTGTAATGAGGGCAAAATGACAAAAGGGCAAAATGACAATCTAAATTATTTTAAATAATGCATAGGTCCAGATTATTGACCGGATTCAAAAGGAGAAAAAAATAAGACAAAAACAAACAAACAAACAAACAAGGAACTGGCAGTCAATTAATGACATAATTCATACATTTATAATTTTATTATCATTATTATTATTTTGTGTACAAAGCAATAGATTGGTGCTAAGGCATGCTCGAAATATAATATTATTAGCCTCAAGTGACTTAATCCGAGTCTTCTCTGATGAAAATTCGCTCTTTGATATTTGGATGTCGCTATTTACTGTCGCTATGTCGTAAATAGTGACATCCAAATATCAAAGAGCGAACTTTCATCAGAGAAGACTCGGATTACAAGTGGCAGAATGGCCGAATGGGGTTTAAAGCTGCAGTTTCGCAGCAAAGCAGCGACGTGCTAATCCACGTGCACTGTTAGATATGCATTGCATCTGCAATCCGGAAAACACGTTTTACCACGGAAGCAGAAAAAACGTGATAATCCAATATTTGTTAATCGTCGGCGTGTTTGATGTTGGATTATCCAAGATAAAAGATAAGTTAAATTGCCTTAATTGATAGGTTTTGCACCTATAATCTCTCAGAAAGGATAGAACAAAACCAGAGCTATAACTAAATTTCGTGTATCTAATTCTAAAGATGAAAGAATTATTTTGGGGTCTGAAAGGGATATTTTTAGAACTGTTAACAAGGGCAGTGATAAAGCCTAGCGAGCCCAAACACGTTGGGAAATCACGTGACACAACAATTGCAGGATATCATGAATAATTTTGTTTTAAATATGACCAATTTGAAAAAGGTTATACGCAAAGAATTCGATGGACACATGTGCCCATGTACTGTAGGCTAATTTCAACATAATATTATACTAGTCAAAACTTCTAACCGGCCACTTAAAAAACAAGGATATTTTTTCTGTGGTGATTGGATTTTCATGAAAGTTGCAATGTGAATTTTTAAGCAACTTTCCAGATGATTTTGGCGAAAAGTTACCGTTGTTTTATTGAAATAAAAGCGCAACATGAGAAAAGCTCAAAAAGCTCTAAATTCACACAGAGCTCAGAATATTGTCAATGTAGTGCTTTTGGTCTCATGGATCGTTAGCTACAACATAGACTATGAAAAAAGATTGAAATTGTTTGACAATTGTGCGCGGCATAATGCCATAGAAGAAAATGAAAGAGCTTATGCATACAGAAAAACGGTTCTTAAAAAGAACATCTAAAACACGTTTTTCTTCGAAAATTCTTTCAACATAGACTGATGATTCACGGCGAGCTACAAAATTTAGGATTATGTGTTAAAAATCAGTTTGTAGCGTCGTTTTTTCACATAAGACCATATTTTGAGCATAGTGGCTAGATGAAATGTTTTGCCGGTTCACTTTAAAAACACCATTTTACCATGCCTCCCATTCTTTCTGCTTTTTTTTGTAGTCAAAAGTCACACAAAATTGACAATGTTTTCCAATTTTTTCTTGGTCTGGGTTGCAGCTAACGATTTGTGTACTTTGAATTGTTGAAAGTGTATTATCTCGAACTCTATTAAGATTTAGAGCTTGTTGAGCTTTTCCTTTATTACAAATCAAAATTTGACAATTCTTGGAAAATCATCGTGGAAATCCACGGACATTATATGCTTAAAAATTTACATATCAAATTTCATTAAAATGTGATAACTTCTAAAAAAGTTATCGTCATCTTTAAAGTGGCCGGTTAGGACTTTTTGTCTAGTATATAATTGGCTTAATACAAAAAAGAACGGATTTCAAGTTAAGAAGCACATTGCACATTCCAAAGTTTCGATTTTTCACGGAAGCATTGAAAGAAATTATTTGTTAATTTTCGAAAAAAAAAAAAATACCCAACCCCAACATTTTTTAAAGGTTCATATTCGTTACAAAGCCGCTTAGAGAAAAATAAGAATCATACAGACCTGTGTAATTTGAGACTATTAAATAAGGTAATTAACATGTTATTAGTAATATGATTTCTTGCTTTCTCAAGTTATAACCCCCAACCGAGCTGATCAAACTGATCAAATTCCTTATTTCCTTATTACACTATTAGTGCGGCGACATTTTTTAGAAAAAAGTTTTTATAGACTTAAACAAAAACATGTACTCGTCATTTACGTACAAGAAAATCGACAGAATTTTCTATCCTTTCCGAAACAAGGAAAATTCAGACCAGTGAAGTTTTAAACCAGCTCAATTTGAAAGCTGCTGCATAAGACAACTTGGATATTGATAAAGATAGGACTTGCGAATATAGTGCAGAAAATGTTGAGGCATATGGAGATAATGTTGATCATCAGCATTGTCTCTTGTCTGAATGTTTTCTTGTTTGGAAAAGAGTTAACGTATTTAGACACAACTAGTATTGCCTATATCGTAACATGTGTACTTTGCTTTCGCAGCGGGAGCGTCTAGCGGCAGTCCAGCAGGAACAGGGGGGCTAGGTCCCTCCCCTTTAAGTTGGCCAAAAATGCCAAATATTGCTTATCACGGTGGCTAAAGCACGTGACTTTTGGGAAATGTTCACACGAAAAATCAGCCCCTTCAATGTAGTTTTGTTTAATTTCCCAGCTTATACTCTACGGGTTTTGACGAGTTTTGCCATTGAGAGGGTCACTTTAACGATTTTAACTCATTACGCACAGAATCCCATGGTTTCTTCTGACATTCAAAAACGGCTTGAATGGTAATGCTACCCATAATTCCTAAATCAAAAAGTATCGAACAAGATTTACCGAAGAAACTTGCAAAAAGTATGGAAACTTTTACAGTGGGCGCAGGCTGGATTTGTCGCATATTAGGCTTTTTATTCGATGATCCTTTCCACGGTGGATAATCACGTGATACATCAAATTCAGAAAAACTTCAATAATTTTGTTAACACGGAACCGATTGTAATTCAGTTTGAAGCAGAGATGGACAAAAGTCACGCATTAGATGTACGTGGTGGAATTTTCGAAAAATCATCCGATAAAAAAGTTATTGAAGATCAACCAGTATTTTGGTTAATCTCCAATAACTTTTTTAGCTGTTGATTTTTTTTTTCAAAAATCCACCACGTCCACATATTTTTCTGGCATTAACCCACATTCTCTGCTTGAAACCGAATTTACATTGGTTATGAGTCATGACTGTGATTAACCACCGTGCCTTCGCTCTGTTGATTTTTAGTTCTTTTACGAGCATCGATCAGCACTGGCTTCGATATGCCTATCTTTTTTTTCCAAAGACAGAGTTTCAATCGGCCTAATTCAACGACACATGAGATACCTTATAACCCCCAACTGAGAACCTCTAGCTTATCAAATATCGTGTATGTCACCGACAGTTATGTCACCCACAGTTAATCGAAGCTTTTCGACAAAAAATGTAACTGCATATCATGGTACGTTAAAAATAGAAAAATTGGCTTTACTGTGACTTAACAATTTCCGAGGAAAACGGCCCTTGCTGTGACGCGCTTCTTAATTACATCTTTCGACATTATGGTTTGAATAGACGAAATTGTTGATGACCAAAAATGTTTCCTTTTCTTCCTATACTTTCAATACTAAAACTAGCAGGTTTTGTGCATCAATCATACATTGTATATATTTTGACCCCCAGCCACGAACATCTACCATATTAAATGTCCTACGTGTCACTTGTAGTTAATAGGAAGAATGGGTAATTTGATTTAATTATGATTTAAAAATGGTAGGGTAAGGAGGGGCAAAACGCCCAGGTGGGGTCAAACGCCCACCACTATTATTTCGTCACTCATTATGTCAACTGATATTTGTCTTGATTTTACACTTGAAGTATTCTTTTAGAAAGATGCCCATGAAATTTTTACATCGAAACGTCACTCAATTATCAGTATGCGAATAATTGTTTATTTTGCATATGTTTGATCTAATATTTGGGTAATGGGTTTTCTTGTGTATCTTATTTCAGTCCGAGTATTCAATCAACCGAAATGCATTTTATATTTATATGTCCAATCGGTCGCCTACAAGAAGAGATAAAAAGAAAAAAATATCAACACATTTTTTTCTCTGGCCAAATTAAATCACCCACCCCCTTTGGGGCAAAACGACTACGCTGCTTTGGGGCAAAACGCCCACACTGGGCGTTTTGCCCCTTCCAAGGGTTAAATAGTGGGCGTTTTGCCCCTTGTATGGGTAAGTAGGTATTCAGAAGTACTAACATTTTCCTTAAAACTCAAAGAATGACTAAGGTTGGTACATATGACGAAATCCATTTACATTTCGTTGTCTACAAAACAAAAACTGGCAAAAAGACCGACTTTTCGCGAGTATATCAAACTTTTATAGCACCTGATGGAACCATGTGGGGCAAAACGCCCATGAAACGTCGATTTTGTGTTAAAACGAGACAATAAGACCATTTAATCTACTTTAAAGGTGCCTTATAAAGAACATAACATCAGTGTGTTTTAATTTGACTGATTTGAAGATGCTGCAGACAAAGGACAGTAACACGTAACCACTTTTATAGACAAGTACATTATGTCCAAATCTAGCCTTTACGCTTGATAAGAAATGTTGAAAATATGGTAAAAACCCATCCAAAATATATTTTTCCTAGTATATTAATTACAAACTAATTATATTCCTATTTTCCCCCAGATATATTCAAAATATTTTTTTTTTTTTATTTTTCATATGGGGCATAAAGCCCAGTGGTGGGCTTCATGCCCCACCCCTAAAGGCGTTTTGCCCCGAGGGTGGGGCAAAAAGGCCAAATTTCGAGAAAAATTGTTTTAACGACAGTCATTTTTTTAAATCAAATGACAAAGCTGTTTTGTGTATAGACATTTGGGACAAAGGGCAAAGTTTAATTTCACGTTGAAACATTTACATTATACTTTGTTTGTTTTGTGCTACAGCGCCCTTTCCTTAAGGGGGGCGTTTTGCCCCTCCTTACCCTAACAATGTTTTTGAATGCCCATGTACGTCGATTTGAAATAAGTAGATCTAGTCAGTGAGTAAATAATTCATCTGTACCCTCGGATTTGAGTCTTGTACTATCATTTGCTGCTGTAAATTCCATAAATTGTAAACAAATGTCCTCGAATTTCTTTAATTTTCTCTTCAAACTTTCCAGATAGCCTACGTTTCGATTAAATCCATTGTGCAATTTACATTTCGTCGATCGGGGGTCAAAACCTCATAACTCAAGCATTTTCAAGCTGTAGTTACGGGGTTTTGGCATCCCACAGACGATAATAAATATTCATATAATGAGACTAGATCTGGAAAAAATCCTATGTGGAATTTGAGGCAACCGTTGAAAAAGGCTAGATGGCTAAAGTTCATCCGATCAGGATCCGTGCTGCTCTGCGTCATTAAAAAGCACGTGAATAATATCATGGTACTTGATTAGCCTGCGTGTACGGAGACCGATCAGGAACTGCGTTGTTCTAAAAATTCTTAATAGCCCTTGTGCAAGTATTAAGAACAATCTCTAAACAAGACTTGATGCAAGCCGTACTTACGCGATCTTTTAACAACACCGACGATTTATCAGGTTAAACCGGTAGACCCGGGCTATTTCCAGCACAAGGATTGTCCATATTCATTTAGTAATTGAAGCAAAGAGGATAATTATATACTCACCAAAATCAAATTTTCCTTTGTTATAAGCGTTTCTGGACGGTTTATTTCTTTTATTTCGACCACACTGGCAGTCTGAAACTAAAAATGAATCTTTATTTCAACCCTTTCCCAAAATGACGAAATCTTAGGGTGGTCCAATTTGAAAACTTGAAGTCCCTTTTACCACGACGGTTCAATTTGATATGAATAAGTCTAACAACTATCGTCATAATTGAAAAAAAAGTTGAATACACGTACTATATTTTTCCTTGAACGCACAAAGTTCAAATTGAAATCTTATTGCGTAAGCTCCCCCGTGGCTAGAACTGGAACTGATATTCAATTAATGGCTGACAACCACGTTTCATTCTAGTAAGGTTGTTTCTTTATGTTTCCTGAAATTCAATATTTTGATAGACTTGGTACACCACCACCTCTGCGAAAAATTTCTGGATCGGCACATGGGATGATGTGTTTTTACTAGTGTTATATTTGCTTTCATTTGGCATGGCACAGCCTTAGCTTTTATCACCATGAATAAATTATTACTCAATATAGCTTTATTTTTCAAAAAACAGTTCTAGGCTCTAGTACAGTCAATATTTTCTTGTATTCCTTTTATATCAGTATACTATTGTTTAACCGAAGTAAACTTGCGCTCATTATTATATTCTGATTTTTTTCGGGAGAGAGGGCGGAGCCTAGTAAACGGTTATTACATTGAAGATTGAGGAGAAACAGCGTTTTCAATTAGCGGTAAATCGTCGGTGTTATTGCAAATTATTGTAACTGCAGCTTGAATTAAGCTGTATTTACGAGGTTTTTTAATAACACGTTTTACAATCGCACAGTCTTTCAATTTCGAAATAATTTCATGCTCGTGCCGCACGTTTTTCTCTTAATTTAACCAAGGTATCAAGAAGTAAACTCGTCGAATAACCTTTTGGCTTAGCCACACCCTTTCAGGTGAATAAAAACGCAATATATCAATATTGCAGACGATAAACGTTTGTTTATAAATATTCACAGCTCACGGTCACTTCGGTTTAACAATACGATTTTTAAAAGTCTCTTTGGTGTTTGTTACGATATTTACAAAATATGTAAATGTTTTGCATAAAACTCATCGCCATGTCAATTGAAATCAGCAATACCTTGTTTTATATCTTTTCTCTCCTCCTCGCTGGGTTTTGGCTGTGCCTCTGAAACGAAAATGAAAATTGAATTTTAACCCTTTCCCGAACAAGATCTGGTTTTGACGCCTCTAAAAGAAAGAGATCTGGGAAATCATTGAAACAAAAGAAGAAAATGCTGGTAACCAGCATTTTCTCCTTTTGTCTTAATGTTTTCTTTGTTATATTATTTAAGAATTGCACCAGGTTAGTAACATCCATTTAGTCGTATGCAGCAGCTTTCAAAATGGAACAGTGTATTTTTTTGTCGTTTGGGAAAGGGTTAACCAACACGTATCTTTTGAAATAATATCATTTATGTCTATAGTCCAGCTATGATATTATGGCACATGTTTACAATATTTGCCTATGTAACAACGCAATATCTAACTCAACACCAATCTATTGTAATTTTGCATACGATATTCGATACCTGCAAGGTTCGTACCAAAGTTACGACATTACGACAAAGAATAAAATATGTCAGGGTTTATAAATAGGACTAGTACCAAGGCATGCACTATTTCTTGAAAATTTTTATTATAAATGTAAAATATGTAAACATGTGCCATAGTATCATGAATCGACTATATGCCTACTCAATTCTCTCCAAGGGGCCTATTTGGATCATAGTATTGTTTGAAAAGGGAGGAAGATTGCTCGTTTCGAGCAATTCCTTTCCTTCGTCTCCTATATTTCATTGAGCGATAACTAATGAGCAAAAATATTCAGAACATATTTTTGTAAAATGTCGTACGAGTGTACCTTAAACACTTTCTCAAAAAAGGCATGGTTTTGACGTCCCTGATAGAAATGGCTCGGGAAAACATTTGGATAAAATATGAAAATGGTGTTTATCAGAATTTTGCTCTTTCGCTTTATTATTTTGTCTATGCTAAATTGTCCTCGATTCATTCTCTATCAACATCTGATTTGTCATCTGCTTTAAATTTCAAATCGGACAACGGGCAACCCTTACGCCTATGCTTTGCCGCTTGGAAATGGACTGAAAAGACTCAACTGGCCTTATTTTCACGTAACAAGCAGACGGGTACAATCAAACAAGGCTTTGAACTAATCAAGGTGATCACTTTACCCTTTCACAAAAATGACCTGGTATTGACCTCCCTGATAGAGGATGATTGGGAAAACATTGAGACAACCAGCATTTTCTATTTTCGACTCAATTGTTCTATGATGAATTATACACAACTCATTCTTTGTCAACAAATCTTTTGTCATCTGCATTCGCTTCCAAATCTGACAACAGACAACCACTATATACGCTGCTACTTGGAAATGGATTGAAAAAAAAAAATCAACTGGCCTTATTTCCACGTAACAAGACGACCGGTACAATCAAACAAGGCTTTGAACTAATCAAGGTGATCACTTAAAACGATATCATCTACTTCAAACTTCAAAAACAAAAAGGAGTGAATCGTTCTCAAGTTTTCACCCCTCCTTGAAATGAAACGTACACTTTCTCGAACCATTTTCAAAACAAGACATTGGGCCAGTTTCATCAAAGCATTTAAGGGATATTGCTACAGTTATTCGGAATACTCGGTTGTTACTGTAGAAATGTTAATGTTTCGCACCATAATATGTTTCGCTACCAGATATTCGACAATATGGCATATCTTTGATATTCGCCTTTTTTCAATTGTTAGAGCGTATTTCTTAGGTGAAACTGGTTTTCTCAATATGGAAATCGATGATTTAGAGCAAGATAGAGTAAGTGTGTTTGCACTTACCACTATTTTGCGTCATTTTATTCGTGCGCAAATGATAAAAAAAATGTTGTAATTCACTTAAAAGTACGATGACCTATACATTTTCTTTTTGAATTATTACCAGGCCATATTTTGCTTAATACATTGAGGGAGTTTTATCAAATTCTGTAGTGTAGAACTTGCAATAGTTTACAAAAAGTGCAAATTTTGACATAAAACGCCTCTGCTAATTGAATGTGTAAATATGCTGGTTTATACATTAACGCATTCTTAATATCACAAATTTTAGATTTTCTGTTGTTGATAAATGTAAAACATTAATTTAAAGCGATTTTCGATAATAAGTAAAGGTAATTTAGAATTTCCTGAGTATTTTCGTGACCTTTGAAAGGGACAAAAAATTGTCCCTTTTTAACCTGTAGGGGTATACCATATACGATTGCCGATAAAATCCAAACAAGATCGATGACCATCCATTTTTATTTCAATTTTCAGCTAGTAATAATTCGTACTTTCGATAGAAAAATATGATTAAATTCTATTTTGGGGAAAAAATAGTAATACGGGAGCTTTGTCCCTTAATTAAGGCGTATATTTATTCTACGAAACGGTTATACCACAATCGCATTACCTAAAACATGATTAATTTGCGATATGCTATTCTTGTCCTGAAAGACACCAGTAATAAAAAATACGTATCAAATGTTTTGATGAATCTGTTCCCTGAAGGCGAAAAAATGTCAGGGAATTCGCTGAGTATAGTTGATTTTTTAATGATAAAAGAAAGTTGACTTGGCCGTCAATAACTTTTTATCAGCTGACTTTTAAACGATCTACCACACCCACCCAATCCCTGAAATATATCCACTATCTCTACTAGACAATTTTCAAATTAGTTATATATTGAGAAATTTTTAAGGTAGAATATCCGTAATGTGGCCATTTTGAGATTCATAAAACATCGGTCGTCGTTACGTATCCGAACCTATTCGGGCGCGATGGTAAACGTTCGGCGGTGGAAAGTTCCACCGCCGAATGTTAATTCGACGTTGGCCGAATAATTCCGACGTCGCGCTAATCTCATTAGGGGTAGACTACCTTAAAGATTATCTGCAACTGTTGTGTCACAAGACTCCCCACCTTGAATACCGTGCAGTAATTGGTTCTATACTGACGGGCAAAAGAAACCCCCCATTGTTCACAAAAACCTAGTTTATCAGTTGATATCGTATGTTTATAAGCGAAAACCCTAGTTTTCTTGGTAGAAAAATCAAACTGTTTAACTAGGCTTTTCTAATCAAAAAAATATAGGCAGTATATATTTCACTAAAATTTTAGTAGGCACGAGGAAAATAACGACAAATTACAATGGGGCATTTCTTTTGTACATCAGTTTAGAATTTCAAGCGTATTGCAAAATCATATTACCGAAACCCCACATCACTTTGCACCGAAAGAGTATTTTTCTAAACATAAATAATCTCAAAGTTGTAATTATGTTAAGACGACAGTAAGAATCTCTTTGATGTGAAATAATTAAGTTTTACACTGTCTTGCTGAAATCCGCGAACATATAAATCATTTCAAAAATGTTCATTTACACTGAGAAATTAGAGGTGCATTGTTTTGTAAATTTATTAATTAATTTAGCCTTTTCCAAAACATAACCTAGTTTTCAAGTCCCGCTAAAAAGGCTGGTGAAAAAAAAATGAGAAAAAAAATTATCAACAATTTCTCATTTTCCCGCATTTTTTTCTATGTAGTAAAGTACATATTTTCAACATCAATTATTTTGTTGTTTTCATTCCGTTCAAATTGAAAGAGATTAGTTTTCTCCTTTTTGAAAAAACTGTTGACCCTTTTCTAAATATCAACAATTTGGACAACTTGAATTTCAAAGCTGCTTCGACTGGCGATACCGGTTTTGTTTTAGGAATGGGTAATGTAGAATACAGCATAAAAATATTGAGACAAAAGGAGAAAATGCTCGGTATCAGCATTTCTTCTTTTGCATCGATGTTTTACCGTCTCCTAGTTTGGAAACGGATTGAAAGCGTGCAGTTTTTGACGGTCTAATGCTTTGTGAATTTTACTTTTAGAGCTAGAATAAAATTTCATTTTAGGGCAAAAGTAATATACATGTAGTTAACCCATTCCGAAACACGTCCCATTTTCACTTTTAAGAAATCATTGAGACAAATGAAGAAAAGTATGCCGATCGTCATTTATTAAATCTTTCTTTGTTATAAATTCCCGATAGGGATTGTGCATCATGGGATGGATAACAATTTTGTCAATTTTCAAGCGGTTTGTTGCAGAAAGAGGGGCTAATAATTATTATGGTCGTGGTTGTTATCCATACCATGATGCACAATTCGCACCGTGAAATTGTTTTCACACAATTTATCGTCTGCAGCATCTTTCAAATTGGGTCAATCAAATTGTCTGGTGATCGGGAAATTGTGTGTGTGTGTGTGGGGGGGGGGGGGGGGAAGAAGGGTCAAAACGCTGCTTATTAACATTTTACTCTTCTGTTTTATGAATGATTTCTAATGAGTGGTTAGACCAACGTAAGTAAGAAAAGAACTAAAATCCAAAATTCTGTGTTTATAAAAGAGATGTAGTCATATTTTAAACACATCAAAATTTGTTTGAAGTGAAGAACACTGTTTGCCAGGCTATATGTACAAAGGCGAAATAACCAAAGATCTTAAAACTTCAGAAACCACCTAACCGGATAGATTTCCAATTTAAACCCTTTCCCCAACAAGCTTTGCTTTTTATGTCTTTGAAAAAGCATTGAGAGAAAAGAATAAAATGCTGGAAACCAGCATTTTCGAAACCAGCATTTTCTCCTTTTCTCTCAACGTTTTCTTAACTGTAGTATACAAAATCAATACATTAGATAAGTTAAATAACACATAGATTCGCGAATACATTCATACCCCACGAACCCCCTCTATTGCCTGTTTATTTCATTGTCATGTAGAAATTAAATTAAAATCGTGCAATTTTAGAGAAACGAATCCACTATTTGTAAGTTCGAACCCTCCTTCACAGAAATTTCTGGATCCGCCGCAGAATTTTGTGGCATACAACTCTTTTCGAATTGGAGAAGTCGAATACTTAAAATATCGTTAGGGAAAGGGTTATACAACCTACAAAGGAAATATGGCACCTTTGTAATGTTGTTTTGAATATACCCCCACTTGAAATTTCACGTGGCGGGCTTTTTGAAGTTTCTTGTAACGCGTGTTTGAACTACGATGTAAAAAGACGTAACCCAAACCACACAAGTACGAGTAAAAGTAGATCTACAGACAGTCATAATTCTTTACATTTAATTTTAGTGTTTCATTTTAGATTTGATTTGATTTATTTGGGTTTGACGCCGTTTCGACTGTTGTGGTCATATCGCGGCGACTGGAGCACCTAACAGTGGATTACTGGTATTTCTCTCACCGGTAGCTATCCGCGCCCCCGGTACTAAAGGTATATGACCCATCATTAAAAACACCACTTTCTAGCCATGCTACATGCAGCAAATTACACACACTTGTAAATGCACTCCAAATAAGTTAAGTTAAGATAAGTTAAGTTATATTCACCCTGTCGGATTTCAAGATTATGCTTCAAGAAGAACATTTACAAATTACTAACATTTTTTTTTACTCTATACTCATATGCAAGGGAGGTAATTTTGAACATTTTTGTCAAATATTTCCACAATTATGCAATTTTTCAAAATTCTAAACCGTTCAAAATGCTTATGTCTGTGTTTGGGATGAAAGTGTAACACAAATTAGGAATTACTGGCACTTTTCAAATTTCGCCTCTGGCTCTTTGGTGCTAATGATGGGTTGTATACGTTAAGTAAGTGGAAGATAGGGCATCATTAGGTACCCCAGTATAAGTCTTTTCGTATGGAATAGCAATTCTCAGGTTGGACTAAATGCCGTCAATACGACGATTCGTTAATAGTTAGTTATGGATAATCTTATATCCCATCTATACGAGATCAGAGGTTACCAAATTACATTGGATGGAATTAAAACTTTATTCTATTTCTCACATAATCTTAAACATTTCCTGTAATTAATATTACTACCCGATATATCGATACATACAATCTTTTTGAAGGCTTTCGCTTCAAAGAGAAAACAGCCTCGCCGACATTTGAATAAAATCTAAACATAGGACTAGATGAAAAGAAATCATTGATTTCCGAATTCCACGATATTTGGTAATTAACAGTAATTGTAATAGAACTTAACTAAGAAATTACATCGGGCATGTGAACTGATGATATCGTACCTTTTCTGTAAAGACTCGTAACTGCAATTTGTTTTAATATTTTTCTAAGTCTTGGCACGTAGGGGGCTTCTAAAACGTCACCGTTTAAGTTATCGTTTCTTGACAACGAGAATCGGCTTGGAATCGCGTGACACACCATTTTTCTATATTTTTTCAATCATTTTGTTTGGCCTTATATGAGAAGGATTTGAAGCTGAGAAGGCGGAAAAACGTCAGGGAGACGCTGAATGCGAATGATCTTTTAAAAATCGACTGATAAAAAGTTTTATCCTGTCACATGATGTAATATCGACCGTGAAAGGGGGTGCCGTGAAACCTAAAATGTTTCACGGTCAATAGTACCGGAAGTACCTTTTCACGGTCACTTGCTTTGTCGGAACTATTTTCTCTCAGTACCCGCCTAACGATTTCTTATAAATAATGTTGTCTGTATTCATATTAATCACAATAAAAGCCTTAGAATTGAATTGTGTCTCATAATTAAAATCGTAAACAAATCTAGATCTATCTAATTGACTTTAGAAAACCTTGGCGATCATTATAGATCTATCTAGATTGATAATGCATTATTTTGACCATAAATTGTAGAAGAAAGCAGAATGCGAGTTTAACTCCATTACTCGTAGCATGTGTGGTCTGAAAATTGAAATTAATACCAAATTCATGTAATTTGCTTTTCCCTCGATTTATTTCTCTGAAATCCCCCGTTGAGACCCTCAAATTTTAAAATCGATGACGTTTATTTGATGACGTAATAGACATTATGATCTAATCTGTGACGTAATTTGTTTGATTCCTGGAACGAAATTTGTAAACATGTCAAGTGAAAAGGATAAAAGGGATAAAAGAAGGAATTTAAAGGGGATTTTCTTAACAGGAGAGGATTGAGATCAGTGATTAGACATCTCGTTTCAAGAAATGGTATTCTTGTTGTTTTCATCAAGACTTTGAATTGCTACTTTGCACAACACAACATTCCAAAATGGACAATCTCGAAAAGCAAGCAAACATTCAAGATGAATTTATGAAAACGGATTGGAATGGATTAATAGTGAAACGGATTGTGGTGTGGATTTTGTGTTCTTGTCAAGGTTAGTTATTTTTCCTGTCCAAGTTTGAATTAACAGTTAACCTTTGTCTTCGTTGAAAAGGACCTCCTTCCAATCCCACCCGCCTAGAACACAAGCAAGCAGTCATTGACTTTACTTCGTAACTCGCCATTCATGCATTTTAGCTTACAGAAAACGTATCAATATTAAAAATCGGAATGTAATAAGTTTCTTATAGGCCATGCCCGCGGCTATCAGTAATTTAAGTAGAAAAAAAACGTTTTTACAGGAATTATTTTCTTTGGCTCAATAACCGTTTTGCGATATCCGTCATTTTAGAAGTAGTATTTCTGGCGAAATATTTTACTATTTCCATTTCACGAAATCTAAATGAATTTTGCTTCTTTTACTACGAATCCGTTTGTGTAACAGGATAAACAGAATAATAGGTTACTGCCTGAAATGGATCAAGTTTTTCCGGCTCGGCTCCGGAATTTATTGGGTTCGTCTTCGACTCACCCAATAAATTCCTACGCTCGCCAGAAAAACTTGATCCATTTCAGGCAGTAACCTATTATTTTATATATTGACGACCAACCAAAAGATCCACTACGGCAATCTAACCTCAGACGTAAAATCGCTTTCTCTGCTTCAAACCATTTTCAAATCGGTCACATAATTAAGGTAGTCCACCCCTAATAAGATTCGTGCGACGTCGGAATTATTCGGGCGACGTCGAACACATTCGGCGGTGGAACTTTCCACCGCCGAATGTTTACGACCGTGCCCGAATAGGTCTGGATACGTAACGATACCGCTCGAAAATAGTCGATGTTTTATGAATTTCAACATGTCCACATTACGGGTATTCTACCTTAACATAATCGTTGAAGATTTTCTGAACTCGAAGAAACAACTCTAATCTTTCCATATCATTTATGTGATAACGAACGCGTCTTTTCCATTATTGAATCTGTTTTATGCGAACTATTTCTGTATAACCAGTTTTTTCCGTGGTAGTATTTCTCACGATCTAGACGGAATATAACGCACCGAGTGACCTTTGAGAAGAAATTTTCCAATAATTCATAATTTTCAATGGGATCCAAATGATACAATGTACCCCTCTCATTTGTGACCTGTCACGCTAAATGGGATCTTCTTGGAAGGATGAAAAGCTTCGACCTTAGCCAGTCTGCGCAGTCCGCACAGACTGAATAGGATAGAAACTTTTTTCACCGTTAGGTAAATCTTGATCTATCTTTTTTCCCTTGCTATATCGCGTTTATTTTCGAAATGCGACGTCATGTTCTCGTCTGTTAAGTCTGAACCTTTTCTGAAAATCAAGTTTTATAGACGTACCATTATTATTTCTTTGAAATAAAGCTGATGGACAGTACTCTTTCAAAGCTAAACAATCAACATTAAGCCACTGAATGCGTTTCAGTCATCAACCAATTAATGATAAAAGATACTATCAGGTATTTCAATTTCAAAAAGCATGCGTCCATCGAATATGGGCCCAAGAAATCCCGTACATTCGTTGCGACGCTCAGTGAAATCTGTTTTGGTACCATCGCAAACGTGATTTCATTAATTAAGAATTATTTATAATTGGCGAAATTTACGTCTGAGCAATAGAAATGTATGGTATATGGGAAGGACTTTGGGAAAATGAACTGAGGATTGACGTAACATCCATTCTATTCATCGAAACTCAATTAATTTTCTAAAGTTTAATTACAAAACCTCAAAGGGGCAACGACTTTTGAAACGTAAAACCCAGTTCTCAAATGACGTTTTCGTGAGCTAATGATAGAAACTTAATAAACACAGGCCTTGTACAACATTAAAAAAATTTGTCATGGTCAGACTAGATAATCTAATAAATTGGAGTTCACACAGTAATGGAAAATAACAGGAATGCGTGGTGAGATGCACAGACCTTTGAAATACAGTACATTAGATCTAATAAGAATTGCGCTTGAAATACTAATCCCATCCAACATTCGTATATCAAATTAAAACCCCATATCATAATCACTGAATTAAACAATGACACTTTTTGCAGCAATACATCGTTAGGAGCACAACCGTTTGAAATACAATTCAAAATTGTTAAGCCTTTTGCAAATGACAAAGTTTAAGGGCAGTCCCATTCAAAAGCTGCTGCACACGACAAAAAGCGTATTTACAATTCTGTCAAATTTGGGTCAAAGAAGTTGCGAATGTTGGTAACGTTAGCTAACAGTTTGTCTACTGGACGCAGCCCAGTTTTACCAAAATTAACCCAATATTTCTATATTAAGCACTAAATTATTAGATTCTACAAGGATTACATGATTTACATCCCATAATTAGACACGTCGCACATCCTCGGGCGTCATCCGTGACAACGTAAATTAATGAGGGATATCCTCGTCAATATACGGGCGTCACATGTTGCAATGGAAATTGAATCTGTATTACCTCGTCAATTTCCGTTCCCACCGATGACGCCCGAAGATGCATGAAATGTTTGAAACTAATGAGGGGCTCTATTAATCCTTTAAAGTTACATTTTCAACATAATTTTGTTAATTCATCATTCATTTAAACCTTGGGGAATAAAAAAGAACCGTAAATAAAAACAGTGTTATATTACCATATTAACACGTTTCTTTAGATGTTAAAAAATGGCAGCTGTTAAGGTAAAGGGGACCTTCTAGAAACTGAGAAATGTATGGACTAAGATCAGACCGGGCTATCCGCTCAGTCTGATCACAATCGAAACGTTTCGCTAACAGCTTGTTGGGTAGTACTTGTACCACTAATTCGAATCTTCTCTGATACAAATTTCGCTAAGTCGCAAAACGGAGCGACTTAGCAAAATTTGAATCAGGGAATTAATTTACCACCATCTCAAACTATTTTCAATCGTTTTAACACTTTCCCAAACAATACCTGGTTTTGACGTCCCTAATAGAAAAGACATGAGAAAACATTGAGACAAAAGAAGAAACTGCTGATAACCAGCAGTTTCTCCTTTTGCCTAAATATTTTCTGTGCGGTATTGTACGTAAATCTAATCGTTACCAACATCTATTTTGTCATTTAAAGCGGCTTTTAAATTGGACCACCCTAAAATTTTGTCGTCTGGGAAAGGATTAACAGATTTATCTTATGAATATTTTATGCAATTGTTGTGTCACATGATTCCCTATCGGGATATAACGAGTGTCAACCAGATTCCCAAATAAGCCATTTTCCCGTAACACCTCACCATTTTAAACCTTTCCCGAACGACAAAAATTTTTGGACTCTTCCAATTCGAAAGGTGTTGCAGGCGACAATACTAAGTGCATGGAATTTTAATTTTTTAGTGATTTTGTTTGGAAAACATTGTGGGAAATGGAGAAATTGCTTGTCACAAGCAATTTCTTCAATTCCCACGATGTTTTCAAAGGACTTTATATCTTGTTTGGCGTCAAAATACGTATAATTATTATGTGTGGGAATGGGTCAAATCTTTTCAACTAATTAACTGCACAGGTGTAAAATTTCCACCGTAAAACCCTTTCATAATAATTTGTGATTTAGTACACTCAGTTTCTTTTTTTCAACATCAAAGCAGTTATAATTAGCCCTTTCCTAAACAAGAACATTATTTTGACATACAAAAAAAGACTTTGGAAAACATTGGAGCAAAAGAGAAAATCCAGTTATGTATTCCTTTTAGGAGCAATGTTGTCGTATTAGATAATGCGAAGCTATATCATCACGAAGAAGCTTTTGATTTACTGTAATAATGACACAGCTTAAACTACTTTTGAAGCAGAAAAAATTAATGTACAATTATTGGAATTAAAATACGACAATCAGCAACTTATGGATGCCTCGTAACATGGATGCATCGGAAAAACACAAGAAATTCCAGCAATTTCCTACAATTTGTTCTGCAAAGATTGACCACACAATGCAACATTTCATTTAGCATACTTGTAATTGTCGCAAACAGTTGAATATTCTAATGCGTAGGCCTAGTACTTTTTTTTCTGCAACGTAGATCTAATGGGTTAAAACAATCTGATTAAGATCCGACGTAAATTTTCGTAACCCTAATTGATAACAATTATCATTGATGAAAAAGATCAAGTTATAACGCCCGGCCACATACGATACCTTGTCCAGATCCCGACCGCATCACGCTCACGTCCAAAATTATACTGCACGAGTCCCTTGTTTAAGATGCGCTCATGCCGTGATGTAGACGCGGAATCGTATCTGACCGAGCCTCTAAGGCACGGTCACATACGATTCTGCGTCCATATTACGTCCAAAAATATATACTGCTCGGGTACCCTGATGTGGACGTCCTCCGGCCGCGATGTGGAAATGGAATCGTGTATGTGACAAGGCCTTTAATCAGATTGGGGTTTACAGCAGCATTAGTTGGCCGTTCCTTCAATGACAATTATCTACAAATAGCTTACCTTCTGGCATAGAAGAAACAATGGCGTCGGGAGAGACACAGACTCCTTTATCATATTCCGGTAATCTATCACAGTTCAAATCGTCAGACCAAATAGCGCTGCTTTTCAACGAAAACCACGTAACTGCAGCTTAAAACAAGCTGCAGTTACGAGGTTTTCGTTGAAAAGCGACGATATGTATCTTACCTTCTGGCATAGAAGAAACAATGGCGTCGGGTGAGACGCAGACGCCTTTATCATATTCTGGTAATCTATCACAGTTCAAATCGTCAGGCCACATAGCGCTGCTTTTCAACGAAAACCGCGTAACTGCAGCTTAAAACAAGCTGCAGTTACGAGGTTTTCGTTGAAAAGCGACGATATGTATCTTACCTTCTGGCATAGAAGAAACAATGGCGTCGGGTGAGACACAGACGCCTTTATCATATTCCGGTAATCTATCACAGTTCAAATCGTCAGGCCACGTGAAGTTATATTTGTTCATCACGGGCTCACAGCCCCGCCTGGACTCCTCACACAGCGATCTGCACGGGGGAATAGCTTCTTTCTGAAACTGCGGCGTGCAGATCGGCGCAAACATGGCGCACAAGAAAAACAATAAGTCCGCGCTGCAGTTCTGCTTTAAAAGTTCGTCATACGGCTCTATAGCCAGGCGCGCGTTTTCCTGCGTACTGTGGTGTAAGTGGTTGGGCATCCGAGTCATATTATACGGCATATTTGTGCACATTGGAATTGCGATCGGTTCACACATGTCTATTCCGCGGTTCCTTCGGACCGACCCCTCCACGCTCAGTATCAAAAGGCAAATTGGAAATATCACAAAAATCGTTCGACTATTTCGATAGCAAGTCATGAGATGTGAAATTCTGCAACAGTTTCTTAATAATCCAATTGCACATATTCCCCACACTTTAAATTTTCGTCTCATTTTTCTCGTATTAACAACGGGGCGAATTCCTGTGTTCTCTCAAATTTTCAAAGGTGTTATTTCAAAGTTAAATCCGTAAAAATCCATGTCAAACGAGCGCCTTTAATCAGCAAATTCTTGTTTCTTGTTTCTTTTGAAGAAAATTTATACTTTGTTTCATCCTTTTACCTTCAAAACACAATTATAAAATACCACAAAACAATTTAAAACAAAATAACATTTCTTTTAAAAAAAATAAGAATAATTCAATAAATCCAATGATGGTCAGAAAATTATGCCACTTATTTTTGCTACGATTAGGCAAAAATATCTACTTTTATTTTAATCCTAATATTTTACCGCAATTATTCGTTTTAACTACAATTTCGTTAGTTTCGGTAAAGTATTTTACAACGCGATAGGTCATCGTATTCTAAACTTCAAAAACGCTCTCGCTTCAGGTTTATTTCGCTCTTTGAATAATTTTGCAATAAACATAACAAAAAATGGGGATTTATTTATCTTATTAATTTCATTGGTATATCCACAGAAGCTGCATTTCGTCGGAAACGTTTAAAAATGTCGTAACTACAGCTTATTCAAGCTGTAGCTACGACACTTTAGAACGTTGCCAACGATTTGCATTTTGCAGATGAGAAAAAAAAACATCTATCGAAATGACAATGCAAGCAATGAATTAGATTTAAACGAAAAAAAAATGAGGAAAAAATGAACAAGTGTGTTGACATATGAAACCGGCTATCGATAATAAAGCATGGTAAATTGTCTGCTAAAATGCTTGGAATTTCGTCGCTTGTCTTTGAAAACCTCGTAATTTTAGCTTTTTTACGCTGCAGTCACTGTGTTTTCGAAGAAAAGGAACGATTTGTTAATCCTGGGTTGCACCTTGCATGCCGTCTGATCAGAGTCTATTGTATATAGTTCGCCATAAATGACATGGCAGAGCATCTCTAGCTAAACGGTAGATATGATCTGCCAGGTCAGTTATCGTGAGCTATAATTTTAGATTATCATATCGATATGTTGTCATTTTGATGGCGGTTGTGCAATTTTCGATTATCTCGTAATATCTTTCAACTTTAAACTGTTATAAATTCAAACTTTATGACAATACATAATTAATTCATTAATCTTCTATTATTGCTTAAAGATTATTAATATTTTCTACCATTGTCATTATCATTGTTATTTTTATATCTATTTAACATTATTTGTACATATAAGTTTGCCATTCATGCATATTGTAATACCACGAACCGTAGTGTTCAAGTCTTTATTTATCAAATAAACGTGTCTGTCATAATATCAAAATTATTTCCAAATGAAATACAAGTATTTAAGTATCAAATTCCCATAAAAAATCCCATAAAGTCTAATAATAATCACATCTATTCTCTCGATGCGTCTAAATCTTACTGATCCCTAGTCGTCAAATCTCACATTTTATAGTTTCCATTCATAAGAAAAAAATCTATAACCCTTTCTTTAGCAGTCCCCCATGTTAACGTCTTTAACATATAATTCTTGGGAAAACATTGAGACACAAGAAGAAAATTTTGAAAACAAACATTTTCTTCTTTTGTCTCAATATTTTCCGTGCTATTTGGTGTGTACAAATCAACATCCAATTCTTAGCATGCAGTACCTTTCAAATTGGAACAGTCCAAATTTTTGCCCTTCTGGAAAATGTTTGAAAAAAAAGGAACACCACGATTTTTCACCATATCTCTTCATTGTGGTTTATTTAACATAAAACACACTAAAAGATGGAATTAATCATCGAAATTCTACCCAATAGTCATTTTTCACAAGACGAATATCAAATGAGTAATAGTAGAGCACTATCCTTCGATTTTATAAGGACAAGAATTCGATTTTCTACTTCTACTGTAAAACGTAATTTCGATAGCATGAAAATATACCATTTTTAGACTGAAATAATGTGGTATTTTCACAATTTTGTCAGAAATCAATTCATGGCGGGGAAACGTGTGCCACAAGAATTGTATAATTTTATTGATTCAATATTTCTATCAATGTGTGATCCATTTGAAAATGGTTTGAAGTAGATAATGTGGAATAGCAATAAATTTTGTGCTTAAAATAGACTTAGTTTTACCGTTATGTTTTGATAAACCGTCGGTGTTGTTATAAATCTCATAACTACGGCTTGAAACAAGCCGAAGTTACGAGATTTTATAACATCACCAACGAAATTCTATTGTTTGTCCGAAATTACGTTTACAACGTTTAACTGGATAAAATCGTTCCCTATGACGTCAGGGATATTTGATGGGCGTAGTAGATCGTTTAAAAATCGGCTGATAAAAAGTTATTGATGCCAAAGTAATTTTTACTTAGTTGTAAATTAGATCTAATTTTGTTAAGATGTTTTTAAAGAATCAGCCACATATAACGACTTGTTATCATTTTCACACATCTGTCTCAAACTCAAAATTCAAATCGGTAACGTTTAAACAGAATTATTGAAGATTTTCTGCAATTGTTGTATCACATGGTCCCCCCCCCTCGCGTCAATTGATATTTTCAATTTACTTAGCCGATTCTGGTTGATTGATTGGGGGGTTAAACGCCTCTTTCAACTTCTTTGATAGTTTAACCGTCTTACTAGTACTGCCGCAATATCTATAAAGAGCCTCCAGCGGCCCTCAGATGGGTCATTCATACCCATTGGTGAGAGGCAAACGACTTTTATCATTAATGTCAGAATAGATTTTGACCAAGCCGGGGCTCGAACTCTCAAACCCTGGATTGACAGACTCAGACGTTATGGACTGAAGTGTCCGGGCTCGGCCTGACAAATGTGGCCTGGTTAGGTTATTGTACGGCGCCCTGTAAGCGCCTTACAATACGGTATGATATTAGTGCTTTCATGGAGTAACGAACAGTTCCGCGACTGTTCATTACTACATTTTGGCAGACTTCGATTGGCGATAGTTCGGGCTATAGTGTGGCTGTTCCGTCTATTTCATTCAGCATAAATCTTTGTTTATCTCAACACTGTTTGTTTTCTAAATGCGTCGATTTCTTGACCACAATATTTCGTTATTTTGCCGGTTGAAAACATGGGATATTTCAAACGTGTAAGTGTAGGGGGTTTTCAAAATGAAACATCGATGGAAAACTATTCGAACATTCTTACTGCGTAAAAATGCTTTGGGCTAATTTGATTTCCGACCTGATCGATATGATACCTTTTGGTCAATTAATTTGGCGCCGTACCACCATTTCGTCTTGTATAAGTTTGGTATTACCCCAGAGCAGTCTGTGTAATCACGGAGTTTGGTCAAGATTCATTCTGTTCTCTTAACCCTTTCCCCAAACGGCAAAATTTTAAGGCATACCAACATGAAAATTGCTGATGACGACAAAATAGATGTTAATAAAGATATAATTTGTGTCAACTTTAGTGCAGAAAATATTGAGGCAAAAGGAGAAATTGCTGATTATCAGCAATTTCTTCTTCTGCCTCAATGTTTTCGAAAGCCTTTGCTAATAGGGACGTCAAAATCAGGTCTTGTTTGGGAAAGGGTTAAAACATCTTTATTACCCAAAATGAAACTAATAGTCAATAGGGAACGATTTTATCTAGTATACCGTGACGTAGGGCCTACTTTCGGACAAACAAATAGTATTTGGTTGGTGTTGTTATAAAATCTCGTAACTACGGCTTGATTCAAGCCGTAGTTAAGATATTTCATAACGACACTGCAGTTTATCAAATCATAACCGATAGCCCAGTCTAATTTAGAACAAAATTTAGAGCTATTAACCGAACGGCAAAATATAAGACTGGTGTAAATCCAAACGTGTTTCATGCGACAGTTTCAAGTAACTTAAATTTAGACGTTTTTGGTCGGTAAGGGGTAGGTTAAGGGGTAGAAAATATTGTGAAAAATGGATAAATTGCTTTTGACATTGCTTGTAACTGCAGCTTGTTTACGGTTTATTCTGTTTGTTTGTTTGTTTGTTTTTGAAAAGCATCGATAATAACATTTCTCCTTTTCATTCTGTAAAGTACCAAGATGGCACCATTTTGACTCATATTCGAAATATGCATGCATTAATTTTGTCGACTACAATAACTGAATTAAGTCACTAAGATGAGATATAATAAAATTCGTCCTTACGTGAAGAGAGCATGCAAAGATGAAAAAGTAACATAAATAATGGTCACAGGTTAACCCTTCCCATCATTAAAAATACCGACATGATCCAAATTCATTTAATTTGCAGATGACAGAGGATATGGCAACACATATTTTTTGTAATTAAGAGTGCATATCGTCGCTTTTTAACAAAAAACTCGTAACTGCAGCTTGCTTAAAACTGCAGTTACGAGTTTTTTTTCAAAAGCAGCAATGTGAAAGAAATTATTTTAAAACACTAAAATTTTCTTTGTGCTTTGCATTAAATGACATGTGAAACACCTGCAAGATTCGAACAAACCCATGCAAAATGGCATTGAGATTATGAACGATTTTTCATCGTTTATATAGGTAAAATTTGTAATCATTTTCCACAATAACGTCGCTAATCATCGAAGAACTCGTAAATGCAGATTGCTTTAAGCTACAGTTACGAGCTTTTCGAAGAAAAGAAGTGATAATGTTTCGTGACAGAACTGTAAGAAAGATCACAGTGGCTTTATGCTTGTAGAGCATATACAATAACTTACGATAAGGCACATTTTCGCTTGACGAGTTGAAATCACATTAAGTAGCTAAGATCGTCTTTAGTTACAAATAATCTACTGTATCGAAGTTAATAATTTCACAAGCACGCGCTGTCCATTCATAAGCTTAAAATATACTATCTTATACCTCTTTTCCCTTACACATCGTATTTTCACACACAACTTTTGCCAAATATCAGTCGAATTTGCCACATGCAATATTCTAATTCATTTAAGGTAAGGCCTGGGTAATCAGTTATGGAACGAAATCTGTTTGGTGCGAATCGACGATTTTAAACGATTCTAAGACGATTTTAAAGGAATAGAAGGTAATTTTCATGTCTCTCAAATTTTGAATGTTTGACTTTCGTTGGGTTTTTTGCCGACTCTTCATACAATTTAGAAACATTTTCACAAAAAATGTTTAAAATATTCCCCGGAAATCTGAGCACGCTCAATTATTTCCGTTGTTATGAAAACAGGCGATATTGCATCCAACGGTACTTTAAAAATGCTCGGACTTACGGACGTCACGGAATAAGTCAAAATGTAACGATTATACCGGAAGTGCTTTGCCCAGGCCTTACCTTAACCTGGACACGTATTCACCAGCGTTTCTAAATTGATTTCCTAATGTACAGTTACATACCAACCAATGAGAGTGGCCGATTCTTTTGTTTAAGTTTGTCTCAGCCACTCTGATTGGTTGTAATGCAATTTTAAAATCAATTTAAAAACGTTGGTGAATTCGGGCCCGGGACCAGGAAACTGATTCCTTTGAGACGTTTAAAACGTTGCCATTTGGTAATAGGTTAAGACCAGCTTGGATCTAGAACAGTCAAATATTGCTATCTAGTACATTAAAAAATTATACAATCGACAATCGTTGTGTCGAAGTATGAGGGGCCGTCAAAATACTTTGAGATATCCGGAGTTCGACTCTCTCCATTTTGTTTAGTTTCTATTATTCTAAAATGACATTTGACCATTTTTGTTACTCATCAAGTACGTTCATAATTGAAAAAAAGTAGGAATATATCTTTATACTTCTGTAGTCCAATGACTATATATTATTTTTTTTTAGACATTATAGCGTTTGAAATCTTTGACATCCATTGATGAGGAATAGACTAGATTTTCACGTCGACTTAGGCAGATATTCGACTTATCCAATGTCGAAATAGGCTAATGTGTATCAACTGCATTTCATGTGATAATCCCTGGCTAGTATATGTATGCAATCTGGTCTTATTCTCCGCTACTCGTTTATCTTCATTCAGCAAGGCAAGTGTTAAACAATTGCGGTCTTCGCTGAGACCGATATATCGCGTCATAAACATCAAAAACAAAAGAGAAAAGGGACGAAAACATTAGGATGGACCACGCATCACTTCCCACCGTTAATACACAACAAAACATCAGACACATTTTTCAATTAGCGCAGATAAAAGCAGTTAGGACGGCAAAACGGGGAGGCTTTAATCGTTTACCCCACCCGCTGCTCGTACAAGCCTCTCCGTGCAACCGTAGCAAATCCGATCATAGTTTCTCTTTAAAGTTTGTCACTTTCATCATTTCTCATCCGAGTCGAGTCACGAGAAAAGGATACCGTGCGTGTGCGCTTCTTAAGATGTTATGTAATTTGCGGTCTTTGATTTTCTAACCTACAAACGGCCTTTAGGAAGTTGGCGTGTCGTTTGATTCTTATTTCTAAGTTCGTTTACAGAAAAACAAATGTAGCCTATGTCACAGGAGAGAAAACGGGGCTTCTATAGTCCAAACACGATATCATGGCATATGCTTACAATTTTTACCTATGTAAACATTGGGAAAAACGTTCATAATTTCCGTGCAATTGGAAACAATTTTATCCAGAAAACTTTGACGTAATTTCGGACAAACAATAGTATTTCGTCGATGTTGTTATAAAATATCGCAACTATAGCTTGAATCAAGCCGTATTTACTAGATTTATAACAACATCGACGGTTTATCGAAGCATAACCACAAATTTAGACTATTTTTAGCACAAACTTCTTTGCTATTTTGACGTAACGTCAAAAGTTGCGGACCAAGCCAAAATTGGCTATGCACTTCTGTTTAAAACCGTATATTTGTTATTTTTATTTGAGAAACACACATGTATTTGGTATCATATAAAAGATATTGAAACGTAATTTATTGATATATGTCGAATTTCCACATTGTGCGAATACAGACAATTTGATAAACAAAATAAATAAACTCTGACGCAGGAAATGACGTCGTCACGTGTAACAGAAATTACCAAACAAACTCGCGAAAATCCCAATAGAATAAAAGTAAGACTTTTTAAAGCGAACAAACTTTGGCAAATTACGCCAGTGATGTCACAGAAGATATATATAGCGTAAATCTTACGGCAGTTGGATGTGTAAACAAACTATGGAGGAATGGAAAGAAAGAGATAAGTAGCGTCACGCAGTTAAAAAAACGTCATTTTTTCGGTATGTCTATTTTTTAAATCTAATTTATTTTTCCAATAGACTATTTTTAGCACAAACTTCTTTGCTATTAAATGCATACGTTAGTTTGACACTTGTCGGTGTGAGACACCAGCAAGACATGAACCATCACATGAATAGTTACGGTACACTTAAAGACACTTCTAACGCAACACTTACCTTTTTGGTAATAACGTTAAATGTAATGAACCATTTTTCATCAAATTTTCATCATTTAATTAATTCACAATTGCAGAATATCTGTAATTTTCATAAAGAAACATTTGGTAGAAATTATTAAATTTGCTTTTCATATGATATGTTTGGATCAATCGATTTTGATGAAATTTAGGCCTACAGAAAACACGTTAACGTAGTTGATTTATATTTGCTGAAAATTTCATAAATTTCATACTGTATTATCTATTTAATTATGATGAAAAATGTAAGTGTTGCGTTGGTAGTGTCTTTAAGTGTAGTTTGTATTTCGATATTGTTTTACATAACTAGGTATAGTCCAGCAACATTAACCCGAGACATCTGCATATGTAATGACCTCCCTTCGGCAATGTTTTGTTAAGACGTTCAACTAACGGACTTTGAACACGAATATCAAGTTGTCCCATGTTAATCTTGATAGACAATATTTTTGTAGACATGTGCAATAATATCGTAACCAGATCATAGGCTTCCAGGCAACCAATCGCTGTCTGAAAATACATTTATACTTTTCTGGTTCTATTTTGACTGATTTAGTAAAACATTATTTGATTTTTTCTACATACGGATCAAAATACCGGTACTTCACTCGAAAATGGCCAGCAGTACGATACAAAGTTTAGACAAGATCTTACATTTTACCATAGTCTTCATTTTTGCAACCCTAGAAAACGTGCTCAATGCATCAATGTGCGCAATGGTCTTAGTCTAGCCCTTTCCCAAACAAGACCTGGTTTTGACGTCCCTAATAGTGGCTTGGGAAAGCATTAAGACAAAAGAAGAAACTGCTGATAACCAGCAGTTTCTTATTTTGCCTCAATATTTTCTGTGCACCGAATCCGGGAGATCCAATAACAGATTTTAACACACATCCTCCCACAGTAGACAGACCCAAGGTCGGACAGCGGCCACCCTAACCCCACCCCCTTCCCCCGAGCAACGTTAGCCGCCCAAGCACCGTTGGTCAGTTAACACATAGTTCTTAGGAAGTTCGCTCTAAGGACTTTTCAACTGTCAATTTTGTTATCTTGATTTATTTCTTGGAGAGCAGAGGAAGTGTGGCTTTAAACAAAATATTCTTATTGAAAAATGTTTTAGAATATAGACCTTTTTCTCAAATGCATGTGAAAGGATGCAGTTAATCGTCTCAAAACCACATTTTCCTGTGATTCAATACTCTAGGCCACAGATTATAATTCCAATTCATAATGTCGGTAACTTAAGATCAAATGAATTTCATTGAAAACCTTGAAATTAGAGCCACTCGTCTTAGTGTATAAAACTACCGAATGAGGCAGGAGATAAATGGAGGAGAAAATCACGTCCAACCCCTCAAATAAAATGTACACTTGTAGCGCAATTAATCCCACTCACGATGACAAATTTTCACGGTAGTCCGATTTCAAAGATGTTGAGCCGAGCCCGGAAAGTTCTGTCAATCCAGGGGTAGAGAGTTCGAAATTCGGCTCGGTCCATTTACATTCTGACATTTGACAAAAGTCATTTGTCTCTAACGAATGGGTGCGAACATTCAATGTAAGAGAGCAGCTGGGGCTCAGTTTGGATATTGTGGTAGCGCTGGTGAGAGACTTTCCAGTAATTCACTGTTAGGTGCTCCAGTCGCCGCGAAAGTTAAAAGGGGCGTTAAAACCAAACAAATTCAAAGACGTTGCGGACGAAAACATTATTTTTGTGACGACAAAAAATCTAAGTCATTTCAAGGAAAACATGTTCAGCATTTTTTTTTTCCTTTCGTCTCAATATTTCGGTAACTTAATTATATATATGTTAGAGGCAATAAGTAAAATTAGGCAATAAGCTTAATGCCTAGGCAATAAGCTATTGCCTAGGCAGTAAGCTTATTGCCTAAATCACTCTAGGCATTAAGCTTAATGCCTATGTTTTAAGCCTATATTGCCTGGCAAAAATAGCCAGGCATTAGTCTTATTGCCTAAAGATGAAATATGACTATATTGTTTGAAATCTTATTTGAAATTGAACATATTTCACAAATATTCACCATTATTTAGAGAATTACATTTTAATTAAATGAAATAAATATATGAATTCTTTTTAATCATCTAAGTCGGATTATCAGCTGGTGGTTCGGAGTAGATATTGTGCTTGTTAATCATCTAAGTCGGATTATCAGCTGGTGGTTCGGAGTGGATATTGTGCTTGTTATGGTGCTAGTAATGTCAGGAATACATGACTAGAAACTTGTTAATGTAGTGCCAACCACCATTCAATCAATTGTACAGAAATCGGCAAATGATATCCCCCCAACCTCGGTGAAAAATCAGGTCCTTCCATCTGAAATTGATTCTTACAGGTCTGGTACTAATTCTCACTTTACAACAAGGCAGCGCAACTATCTCAGGTCATTGAGCAACGTTCGCACTGGTGCATTTACATGTGTGTGTGTCTAACAAATTAATATTCAAACTTCATCTTTAAGTTCAAAGTTTGTTCTTGACACAATTGATACTTACACAAGGTACATGTAGTCCATAGCCATGCATTACCTTCAATGTGATGATTGACTAAATTACTTAAATTTAAGGAAATACCCATGAACACAGTCAGTCAATGCATAAACATGACCGTTAAAAGGGGTTGTAAAGTAGACTCAATTCAGGATGAAACATTTCATTCAATAAACTTAATGCTTGGAATCTTTAGGCAATTAATTTACTAGGAAATAGCTTATGGCCTAGGCATTAAGCTTATTGTCTGATTTTACTTATTGCTGCTAACATACGTTATGCAATAGACTCAATTTTGGATGAAACATTTCAGGCAATAAGCTTAATGCCTGAAATTTTTAGGCAATAACTAATTGACTAGGCAATAGCTTATTGCCTAGGCATTAAGCTTATTGCCTGATGTTACTTATTGCCGCTAACATATATACAAATCCTACCTTTAGTAATGGTTTGTCATCTATAGTAGCTGTCTTACTCGGCCACCCTAATATTTTTTTACCGTTTGAAAAAGATGGTTTTCTTTATCAATTCAAGAGTTAATACAAACGTGCAAAACAGTGATATCATACCAAAATGCATGTTTTGTCACCCGTATAAGGTATTAACATTAACACCGGGGCTTATATGCCCATATTTATTACTCCGACTTCAAAAGTACCCCGATGGGACATTGGTTTCAATTAACCCCTTTTATCCGCAATTTATTTCATAATGATATTTATTTTTTAAGGGATCGAACATCAAAATTGTATTTATCAACGATCATAATGATATAACATTAAAGCAGTCCTCATTTTTAATCATTTATTTCATCTCTTCTCTCGCTTGTGTGTTGTCAAATTCTAAGCCTAGTGGATTGTAGAGTTTGAATGCCATTTTCGTGTTGAAGATTCGATCGCCCAAAGAACAAATTAGTTTATTCAATTCTTTAAAAACTTAAATCACAGGATTAGTGTTTGATTGATGTTAACAATAATTTGAAGATGAAAGTGCGAAATTCTTCAGTAATATGAAGGTTGCTAAATCACAAAATATGCATATACTACTTAAAAATACAAATTAAAGGGGACAACATTTTATCATTGGGTTTCAATATATCACAGGACACACTTTGATTTCTACGGTCCAATAATGGCATTTCGAATTTGTCTTTAGGGAAAAGCTCATGAGGTAAGTTCGCCAACAAAAACCATATTGCCAGTTATTTTCAATTGTAACGAAACGCCGCAGTTTTGTGTTCTTTGTACATCTTATATTATCAATACAAGAACATGAGAATGAGTAAGAAGGGGAATCACATGGTACAAAAACGCAGAAATAATTCAATAATCTTGTTAATACGTGACCAATTTGGAGCAGAGAAGACGGAAAACCTAAGAGATATGCTGGATGTGAGATATCTTTTTTAAAAAAATGCTATAAAAATGTTATTGACGACCAACCAAAATATTTGGTCATCAATACTTTTTTAATCAGATGATTTCCAACAGACTTTAACATCAAGCATATTCCCGACGTTTTCCACATTCTCTGCTTCAAACCGTATTCAAATTGATCACTATGACTATGTAGTACTTGATAAAATTATTGACGATTTTCTTTATTTGTTATGTCACGTGATTCCCCACCGTTGATAACGCAGGATGAATATCTAGCTTCGATTTTTCTAGCGCTTACTCACAAAAGCGTATTTAAAAAATACACAATTTCAGTGTTGAAGTCTATATCAACGCAATTTGAATTTAAACAGGAAAAATCGAAAATTACGAGAGAAAATAATCAGAGTAGATATCAAACCGTTCTGAACTGATAAGCGCACAGCGAGAAAGGTGAATTACATTGTTTCGCGAAATTCTTCTGCATTCAACAAGTGCGAATATTTCGAGAAGTTATTACCGAAGAAAAGAGCCCCTATCAATGGGTCGATAAATGTTCCCTTTGATGTTAATAATCACCGCCCTAAACTTTAACATTTAAAACAAATATAATGTAAAAACCCCGGCGAACATAAGAAATCGTTTAAAATCGCAGACAGGATCAAAGCACGCAGACTACTCATCAGACGTATTACAAAAAATGTGTTAACGCTTTCAAAAACAACCAAAAATTGCATTGTCCCAATTAGAATGTCCCAATTAGAATTGTAACAGACGACAAAACGTTGAAAAATACATAATTCGTGTATAATATGATAAAGAAAATAATTATTCAGGCAAAAAGAAAAATGTTTCTTATCAGCAATATGCCTATCATTTTTGTCTCGATAATTTCGCAAGCATTTTCTAAACGGCATGTTAGAACCAAGTTTTTTCGTGAAAGGGTAAATAGGTATCCTTGTTTGACCTTTCTTAAACCTTTTCCAATTAGGATAGTCCAAATTCAAAGCCGCTGCAGACGACAAAATGGATGTAAGTAAGATAAGATTCATGAATAATGTAGCATAGAAACCATTGAGGCAAAAGCAGAAAGTGCTGATAATCAGCATTTTCTCCTTTAACCTCAATATTTTCCCAAACATTTTATAATAGGGACGTCAAAGCCAGGTCTTGTTTGGAAAGGGTTAAAATATAGAGAAACATCGACATAGCTTCAGATCATTCAACTAGCTTTAGAAAGATTGGTCAAAAGGAATAATATACCAATCACCTTTTTTCGCTTTCCCGTTTCCCTGTGCATTTTTTACTCTTCAAATAAAAATAATTTTTGCTCACATGTAATTTGGACTACAAAATCTCACCACCCACCCCACCCACTAGAGAGTATCAAAAACATTTGATGTTTCACGAAAACGAAACAATTTTACCAATTATTTGAGTGCACGAGCACGAGTGGCCAAGTTAAAACGTATTGGTCAGAGACACATTACGATCGCCGCAAGCTGAAATAGCGCTTCTTTTCTCAGGAAATCTGGTAACAACAGCTGTGAACAGCCTGTAGTTACGTGGTTTTTGAAGAAAAGCGACGATGTGTAACTTTCTTGGAGGGTCTGTATCAGCTACTTCATAAAATCACGAACATTTCGTCTGTGTCATTGAAAAAAAAAACTCGTAACTCCTGCTTGATTAAAGCTGGAGTTACGATACTTTGCAACTACAACGACTATTTGAAAGCAATCACTGGTTTACAGTTTTGTTTAAAAAACTTATCAATTTTGTTGACCAGTTTTTTAAACTTTCCTGCCTCTGTTTCTTAGTTAAAGGCGATGATTATGAACATCAAAAACATCAAAGAGAAAAGCTATAATAATCCCTCGAAATATATGGCCATTTTCTCTACAATCAAAATGTAGTACAGGAAATTATAGAGGCAAACTATGAAAATGGCGGTTATCAACATTTACTTTTTTTGTCCTAGGATATTCTATTCATGCCTTTTCCATAGAGGACGTCAATCCAGGTTTTGTTTGGGAAAGGGTTAAGAGAACATCAAGATCTTACTCCGACTATGTTAAGGCATAGACTAATCAGGATCCCTGTTGGTGTGGAAAGCATTTAGGATCTTTATTCCAGATCCTGGCTATATTGTTTAACCCTTTCCCAAACGACACAATTTTAGGGTGATCTGCTTGTAAAACTGTAAAAAATGACAAAATCCATGTTATTAAAGATAGGATTTGTGTAAAATATGGCATAGAAAATATTGAGACAAAAGGAGAAACTGCTGGTTATCAGCAGTTTCTTCTTTTGTTTCAATGTTTTCCCAAGCCTGTTCTTTTAGGGACGTCAAAACCAGGTCTTGTTTGGGAAAGGGTTAAAAACCTCTATAAAGTGTCTGCATTATACATACAGCGTTAGAAAAAGAATTAAACACAATGGCATTCAGTTGCATCTCTTGATAAGATGTGCCATTTTTCAATGCCGCTGATATACTCCATAGACGCATATTGAACTGTATTTGCGCAAATGGACGCAATCTTTTGAAAATAAACAGATGGCATAAGTAATAGCTAGTCTTCAAAATATTGCAGAGATGAAAAGAAAGCCCTATCAGTGAAGACATAAATATGGGATAGGTTTGGATAGGAAATATATTTTTATAATTGATAAAGATCAGACGAGTTTTTTTTTTTTTTTTTTATTTTCTTATTTTGTACTTTTGAATTTGTATTTTATAAGCGTTCGGAAACGTTCATTGGAACCACGAAAAAGGGTAGTTCGCGCAAACTGACAACTTTGCACTTTAAGGAAATTTTATGGGTCTAAATTGTTTTTTCTATATCACCATTATGTTCATTTTCAAAATGCGACATCGGGTTTACGTTTGATTAGTACGATCCGTGTATTTGGAATTCACATAACCATTTTTCCTACATAATAACTTTTTCCGAATTACCAAAATGGAAAAGAAATGTCCAAACAGAGATAGACATTGTGAGTGTAATGTGCTATAAATAGATCGGTTTTACATTATGTAGATGCATGATAAAATCCATCCCTATTGGAGCTTCTGCGTTTGAGTTTATTGGGGTTTTACGCCGTTTTCAACTACCAGGGTCATATCGCAGCGGCTGGAGCACCTATCCATGGATTCCTGTTGTTTCTCAAACCAGTACTACCACAACACCCTTACCGAGCCTCCAGCTGCTCGCCCACTTAGGTTAACGATTTCAAACCCATTGGTGGGTGACAATTTTGTCAGAAAGGGTATTAGCCGCGGCCGGGTATCGAACCTCTCGAATGAGGGTCAGATGCGGTACCAACTGCGCTAAGGCCGCGGCTGTATTGGAGATTCTGCAGAAGACAGCCATTAAAGGTATATGTACAGTCCGCGTAGTAAATGTGGGTGTGGAAAAATATATAAAGCAAAGAAAATAGTCAAGTAAGTGACGTGCTTCTTTTGAAACCATGGCGTTTTCCAAACATATTTAGGTAAATGCGTTAAATTGCATTCAAATGACTGTAGATTACGAAAATTAGGACTATTGTAAATACGTTTAGTTAACCTAATAGGTCCATCAAATGACAAAATTAGAAATTGAATTCAAATCGGTTACGCCCAAAATGACAAAAAATGTTTGCGTCTAAATAACATGAGTCGGAATTTGGAAGAAATGATTTTATGGTGTTAGAGACAAGTATTAGTACAACTCGGCCTGAGTATAAACACAGTCTGATCAGAATCACTGTAGTCCTGTCATAGTATGGTCATGACAACAACATCATTACCCTGATCAGATTACACTAATGCATACTATGGTGTATAATCACGTGCCTCAGAATTTCCGATAATCTTCAATATCTTTTTAATACTTTACCGATTTGAATTCGGTTTGAAGAAGAGAATGTGGACAGACGTCACGAATTAGATGGACGTAGTTTATTTCTGAAAAATCAACTGATGAAAAAGTCATTATCATCAATAACTTTTTATCAGTTGATTTTTCTAAAATCCAACACGCCAAGCTTATTCCTGGCATTTCCCCACATTTTCTGCTTCAAACCAAATTCAAATTGGTCAAGTATTAAAAAAGATTTTGCAGATTATCGGAAATTCTGTGTCATGTGATTATTCACCGTGCATACGCTGATTTTGATACAGGGTGATCTCAAATACCATAATGTGCCTTTTTCCCAGAACCAGGCTCATGTAAACGTGCATCTTACTCGTACGAACGCACAGACCAACAGAATATGGAACAATTGGATAGTACAATCTGGAATACCCTTTACTCGGAATGACCAATAACTCGAAGTGTTTTTTTTTTACAGTATGAATTGAGAATAATATAGCGAGAAAAACATTGAGGCAAAAGGAGAAATATGCTGGTTAATAGAATTTTCTTCTTTTGTCTCAATGTTCTACATTACTCTTCCTGGTAATGACGTCAAAACCAGGTGTTGTTTGAGAAAGGGTTCATTAAAATGGCTCGACGCATTAAATTGTAACAGTTTAACCTTCATTGATAACATTTTGAATTCTTTGGGTTGATAATTTTAAATAGTTGATAATATTATATTTTATACGTTTATATAATTACGTTTGACGTAATATTAGGTTTTTATTTATCTTGACTCTTTCCCAAAATGCAAAATTTTCAACTGCTCCAACTTGAAAGGTAATACAAACAGCAAAATCATTATTGATAAAGCTAGGATTTGTGTACGTTTGATAAAACAATTACTAATTGATAAAAAACAAGATGGTTATCATCTCTTTTTTGTGATTTTGTCTTTCTCATAAAGCCTTTTCTGTTACATGCGCGAAAAGGCGTAATTGTTTGGTAAAGAGCTCATTTCTTGACAAACCGCAGACATGCGATCCAAGGCACATATTTTCATTCATAAAATTATTTTTTAATGTAATAAAAATAATTGCTCGCGAATAATTTTGAAATGAGCAACTACGCCTTTATCCCTATTTTCCAAAACATATTCATGGCGCATAATTAAACCGAAAATTCTGAAAAAAAAAAAAAAAAAAAAAAAAAAAAAAAAAAAAAAAAAAAAAAAAAAAAAACATCGTTCGCGAAGAAGTAAGTTTATAACTAAAAATGTTTGATGATTAAGGACAAAAGGAGAGAAATCAAGTTTTGGAGAATATCGTTCTTTTTTCCAAAAATTAAAAATAAATGCTATTTGAGACGTCAATACCATAGATTGGTTTGGGGAGGTTTAAATAATTAAACTTGGTTCCATTAATCACCCAGTTGGTAAAAATGTAAAAAGATGAAAGATAAAATATTTCTGCATAAATCGTAATCGCATTGTACAAAGGTACTATTTAACGAAAGTCAATTTTACGGGGTTAAATCGGGCTAAATATTTATCATAATTACTTCTTAAATAACATTATACGATAAACGATTTGTTTGAGTTATGTAAAAAGGGGGACAATCCATTTGCGAAAGATAAGGAAATACCAACATGCAAACTGGCACAAAAGACGGCACAATAAACGGACAGACATACGGTACGGGTGGTAAAAAATGCAACCCCTTGGACCCATGAAAATGGTCTTGAGAATTTTCTGTCCAAAATCGAACCAAATCTATCTGTCATTTTAGTAAATCATCTCAGAAGCATCTTCTTTTTTTTTTTTTTTTTTTTTTTTTAAGCATCTCTTAACCCTTTCCCAAACCACAGAATTCTAGGGTAGTCCAATTTGAAAATTGCTGCACACAACAAAATGAACATTGTTAACAATGGAATTTTGGTATAATGATAGCATAGAAAATATTGAGGCAAAAGGAGAAAATGTTAGTTGTCGATTCGAGCGTTTTCTCTCCTTTTCCTACTATAATTCAAACCTTAACGTAATTGATGGCCAATAAAGATTGAAAAACATCATTTCAATCGAAA
Source organism: Fragum sueziense (assembly GCA_963680895.1). NCBI lineage: Eukaryota > Metazoa > Mollusca > Bivalvia > Cardiida > Cardiidae > Fragum > Fragum sueziense. Next base: position 34,895,234 of record OY804602.1, read on the forward strand.
CTGAACAGAAACCGGATGGGTCGAACTCCGGATATCTCGAGTTGAATAACGTTCCCTACGACTTCGACAAAACTTGTTTCAACTGTAAATTATGCCACGGCAATGAGGCAGGTGGTAGCCCTTCGGACTATCAAATGTGAGGTCCCGGGTTCAATACCTGCTTGCGGCAATTATCCTTTCAGACAAAATTTCTCCTGCCAATGGTTTGATATAGTTAATCTATTAGGTGGGCGAGCAGCTGAATGTTCGGTTAGGATGTTGTGGTAGTACTGGTATGAGAAACGACAGGAATCCATGGTTAGGTGCTCCAGCCGCCGCGATATGACAATAGCAATTGACAACGGCGTTTAACCCCAATCAATCAATACATCAATCAACTTTATTGTGTAAATAGCATTGCTACCAATTAGCAGGCATGCATGGCCCTTTTTTGATGACACGTCCCAATGTTTGATTGACAGTTCCTTGGTCGTTAGCCCTTTCCCAAAGGGTTAAAAATTACATGTACCAAAACTGCAGACTCCCAAACAGATGCTGGTAAAGATAGGATTTGAGTATTATATAGCCTGGAAAACATTGAGGCAAAAGGAGAAAATGCTCATCATGAGCATTTTCTTCTTTTGTCTCAATGTTTTCCCAATCATTTTCTATTACGGACGTCAAAACCAGGCCCCGGTTTCTCGAAAAAACTTAAGTACGTTCTCAGACTCAAATCTGAGCATCATGCTCAAATCGCACGAAATCCACGTGAACTTAAATCAAATGCCCGTCAACGTTGGAGGGTATTCTTTTGTAGTTGAGTATGTGCTCATGAGTATGTACTTAAGTATTTTCGAGAAATTGGGGCTAGGTCTTGTTTAGGAAAGTGTTTATAAGATAAGGTAAATAGCACGCGCTTGACCCTAGTTTTAATTTGAACAGATTATTAAAGATACTCCGCCAAATGCATTCACCTTTGATGATTATCTTTAAGAAAAACGTAAATCATTCTTTACCCTTTCCCAAATAAAATCTAGTTGGTCAAGTTTATGATAAAGAAAAACCTGGGTAAAACTATTTCTAAAGGCAAAAGAGGAAATTATTGATAGCAAGCAATTTTTCATTTTGCCTCAGTATTTTTTTTATTCTTTTATGTAGCCTACGCAAATCTTTTCTTTATCAACTTTTACATGAACATGTACTTTGTTTCTGTAGTAGCTTTAACATTTTCTAAATTTTAAATTTATAAAATTCTCTAATTTGGGTAAGAGTTAAAGAAATCGAAAATTACTCTTCAAAATATATCCTTCATTCATGCGAATTGTGCTAATTGTTTGGAGAAACTAAGCATAAACACGCAATCGTTCCCCCATTTATTTATCCGTTTTCTATCGGTCAGATCTTCTTCTTCTTCTTTTTCTTCTTCTTCTTCTTCTTCTTCTTCTTCTTCTTCTTCTTCTTCTTCTTCTTCTTCTTCTTCTTCTTCTTCTTCTTCTTCTTCTCCTTCTTCTTCTTCTTCTTCTTCTTCTTCTTCTTCTTCTTCTTCTTCTTCTTCTTCTTCTTCTTCTTCTTCTTCTTCTTCTTCTTCTTCTTCTTCTTCTTCTCTTTCTTCTTCTTCTTCTTCTTCTTCTTCTTCTTCTTCTTCTTCTTCTTCTTCTTCTTCTTCTTCTTCTTCTTCTTCTTCTTCTTCTTCTTCTTCTTCTTCTTCTTCTTCTTCTTCTTCTTCTTCTTCTTCTTCTTCTTCTTCTTCTTCTTCTCCTTCTCCTCCTCCTCCTCCTCCTCCTACTCCTCGTTCTCGTCCTACTCCTCGTTCTTCTTCTTCCTCTTCTTCTTCTTCTTCTTCTTCTTCTTCTTCTTCTTCTCCTCCTCCTCCTCCTCCTCTCTCCTCCTCCTCTTTCTTCCTCTTCATTGTCTTCTTCTCCTTCTTTTTCTTCTCCTCCTTCTTTTTGTACAAACATGTAGATAACGTTAAATTGCAATTATAAAAATTAAGAAGACGAAAACAAAGAAGAAACATGAAATAAAAAGGATGAAAGATTTGTGTGCTGATTATGGAAATAGCCATCATGGATCCGTGTCAGTTTTTATCTGATTGAAGTCTGATCATGATCCATGGTGCAGTCCGAGAGTTGCTACAAGCAATGAAGAAGCCACCAGAGAACAATATGGATCTTGATCAGCCTGTGCTTACGCACAGGCTGATCAGGATCCATGTTGCTCTCAAGTACCATTACGGATATTTTCCAGAAGACTAAAGATAGATCGGAATAGTTTATTTGAAGAAAAACTTGAACACTACGGGTCCTTTTAAGATAGTCCAGCCCTAAAGAAGTCGTATTTTTTTTCGGGCGACGTCGTTTACACATTCGGCGGAGGAAAGTGGCGATTTTTTCTTACTGGTTTCGTGTCCGCGTTGACCACCTTAACACAAATTGTCCTTATTGACTACCTTAATATAAATTATAATACGTTTGAAGAGTCGGCTGGTAAAGTAGTAAAAACTTTATATCCTTGAAGATCAAAAACACTGCGTCAAAAACAAGGATTCCTGAACTGCCAGGAAGGTGTTTTGAGGTGCGAGTTGGGTTGATTTCGGGTGTATTACTAATCAATATACTTCAAAGGAATCAAAGACTTCCCCGCAATACACAATTAAAGATCAAAGGCACCGCCGATAAACATATCATAACATTATTCCATATCTCATAATTTGTTTATTGTCAGATGATTATCCCTTTACAAAACAAAAAAAAAATCTCTTTTAAATGAGCATTCAGAATGTTGTTTTCAAAACCATCGGGGAAAAATAATATAATTGCTATAAACAACATTAATTTTTTCTCCTATTCACTCAAAGAATGTAATGTAATTTGTTGCAGGATTTTCCATACTTCAGTTGTTTCTTTTTTCCTCTGGAACACATTTGAATTAAGACAATCCTAAAATTTAGTTGTTCGGAAAAGGGTTAAATGAATGTTTAGACTTTCAGTAAAAGCTATACCACCGAAAAATTAAGTTTTTACGCCATATTATCTTTTATTTATCTCTAAAATCCATTTAGGAAACCCTTTGCGTCTGAAAACTAATTGGGGAATCTCACTGTTTGTGATCTGACACAAGGCCTAGTTTGGGGTCGAGAATAGAGCAAAAAAAAAAAAAAAAAAATAAGAAAAAACATTGAGATAGAAGAAAATGAATATACCAAGCATTTTGTACATTTCCCTCATATTTTCTCGTGTCACAATATGCATTAAAATGTATTCTATTAACATCCATTTTGCAGTACCATCGGCAGCAGATAATTATCAATTGGTCAAAAAGTAAAAAAGAAAAACTTTCGGAAACTTGGAGAGGAAATAAGATAATATTGAATATCCAACTTTCTTGTTTTCCACTGACGTTTTCTAAAACATTCGCTTTGTTGTTAATTACCTATTTTTGTAACATTTTAATATTTGTCCGTAGATAAAATATTTTCAATATCTTTTCCTATTGCCGGTGTAACGACATTGAATAGAAATCACTGCTTTTCAACAAAAAAACTAGTTACTGCAGCTTAAAACAAGCTGCAGTTACGAGGTTTTTGTTGGAAATCGACGAAATATTCTTTGAAAAGTTTATTTCATCATTCACATATTGTTGACAAATCTATAAATTTGAATTTTACATCTGTCTTACTTTTGATGTTTACTTACGGAAATGGGAAATTTTGTAGTCTATCATATTTTATAGTCCGAATTGATGTAATATCATAAGTATTTTCACAACTTCTTTTGACGTCACGTCGAAATGGGTTTCATTGAATCTTCTGACTTAGCCTATTTCTAACGCATAACCCTCTCCAAAACGGCAAAATAATAGATTCAGAGCTATTCAAATATGTTGCACATAAATTTTTCAAGTGCATGAATGAAATTTAAATAGTTGGGCCTTTTGATGGATAGAAAAGATTGTGGGAAATGAAGAAATTACTTGTAATGATATAGTGCAGGAAATATCGAGAAAAAGGATACTGGTTAATTTCCTTCTGTGTTTAATTAAAGATCTCTCCAAGCCTTTTCTAATATTAGCCCAAGGACGTCAAAACTCAGGTCTTGTTTGGGAAAGGGCTTATATTTATCGCAATAGCTAGAATCCCATTTCAACATGTCGAATTGCTAGTTAACACCTGTAAAATGCTTGTTTTTTTCTGTTTCTTTGAAGATTTTCTTACAAACCGCAGATAATTTATAAAGCAGTATAAACGTCACTCAAAAATTCATTTGAAATTGTATAACTTGGACTGAATTTTGAATAATTAAGGAATTACAAATTAACTGAATAATTACAGATAAATCTTGATCTTTTTTGTAGTACTTTTGCCCTTTTTAAGTTGGTTAAAGATATAAAATAACGATTTCAACCGCATAATCGTACACCAGTCCTATTCGAATTAATTGAGTGGTGTTTTACATCGCGTTCAACAAATTCCAAGGCATATTGTCACGATGGTTAATCACGTGACTTAGAATTTCAGAAAATCATTGAAATATTTTTGTCAATACTTAACCAAAGTGAATTCAGTTTGAAGCAGAGAATGTGGGAAAATGTCAGAATTAAGCTGTACGTGGTAGATTTTTGAAAAATCAACTGATGAAAAAGTAATTGAAGATAAACCAAAATTTTGGTTCATCTTCAATAACATTTTTATCAGTTAATTTTTCAAAAATCCAACACGTTCATCTAATGCGTGACGTCTGTCCACCTTCTCTGCTTCAAACCGAATTCAAATCGGTCCCGTATTAACAAAATTATTGAAGATTTTCTGAAATTGTTATATCATGTGATTATCCACCGTGATTGTGGCGGCTGGTCACCTAACCGTTGGTACCCGCTATTTTTCGCAAAAAACCCCACACAACATCCAGTCTGGGATGCTAGCTGCTCATTCTCGTAACTGTAGCTTGTTTTAAGCTTTAGTTATGAGTTTTTCTTTTGTTGTTGTTGTTGTTGTTGTTGTTGTTGTTGTTGAAAAGCAGCGATAGGCCTATATCAAGATAGGAGAAACATTCCTCCTTAAAAAAGATATATCGTCGGTGTAAATGCAAAACTTCGTATGTCGATCCTTGTGATTTTCAAAGTACAAACTTCTTTGCCCAGTTTAGACAATTCTCGCTGGTTTTGAGATATATTTACTTTTCAGTATTAATGACACATTATTTGTGAACAATACGTCCAAATTTCAAGTAAAACATTTCAGTTTGGGAAAAGTTATCACACTTTTTTCCAAAAACGAGATACGAGGTTTTGCATTTACAGCGACGATATATTAGAATTAAAGTTTCGATCATAGTCAGGCTGCACGGACCTCGCCGACTGATAAAGATAGATGCTTTTCACTTTCCCTTTCCTTTCCTTTTAGGCCTACCTGTAGCGTTACGGGTCACATATATGTGACTCGTCACGCTAAAAGGGACCTTATAGGAAGTGTGACAAATATCGACCCCAGTCAGTCTGCGCAGTCCGCGCAGCCAGACTAGGGCCGACACTTTTCACTTGTATGTAATTTTCTAAATCTGGAATGTTTTCCCTATCTTACTACATGTTCATTTTTCGCATACGAGATCTGGTTGACCTTTGTTGGGTCTGACAAGTTTGTCAAAATTTGGATTTTTAAGTTCGGATAAGGTCTCTTTTAGCGTGACGGGTCACATATCCATTCTTTGGTGAGAGACACATGACCGAACGGATATTGGCCACGACCCTTGTATTGATAGCCCCCGAAAAATTGAAATAACCATTCCCAAACGACAAAATTTTAGGGTCATCCACTTCAAAAACTGCCACAGATGACAAAATATATGTTATTGAAGATGGGATTTGTGTAAAATATGACATAGAAAAAATTGAGACAAAAGGAGAAACTGCTGGTTATCAGCAGTTTCTTCTTTTGTTTCAATTTTTTCCCAAGCCTTTTCTATTAGGGACGTCAAATGAAGGTCTTGTTTGGGAGAGGGTTAAGTTGTCCGAGCTAGGCAGGTCGGACAAGAAGAGAAAGGACGAACGGACGGACATAAATATTAAACGTAGCAAAGCGAGATAACTACGACAAGCTTGTTTGAATGGTAAAGACAAAGGGTAATTTTTACCCTTGTCAAAACGGGAAAATGTTTTCCTTCTCAATAGCAATGAATTTTGAGCTAAAATAGGCTGGGTTTACCGTTATACGAGGGGTGATCCAAAAATTCGTAAAATGAACCCATAACTTCTTTATCACATGCTTGATCATTGTATAATTTGGTAATAACGTAGTTCATTATCTATAGACGACATAAAAATTATAAGGTTAACAAAAAAAACTATAGCGACCGTAAACTACGTTACCATAGTAACGTGTGTACGCCTAGGCGGGGGAGCAACAAAAAATGATACATGAACGTTAAATTAATCAAATTTTCTTAAATTTCTGCCGGATTTTTTTTGATGAAAATTGTTTATTACGCTAGTTTTACGTAGTGACACCAAGTTGCATACGTTGATGTAAAAGGTGTTATGAAGACACCCCATTTTAATAAGATAGAACAAATTAGTGAAAAAGCGATATGACGTCAACAACGAAATTTGAATGTTGTTCTGATCATACAGCAACGCAGACATTTAAAATGTTGAAGAGAACAAGAATATGGTGCTGTAGAGAAATTATGTTTATGTGACACCCCAGATTCGGACTTCAATAGAGGAAAAGGAATGCCAAGATAGTCTTGCAAAGGGTCACAACCCGGTTCACGACGTCAGAACTGGGATACACAGTGATAGGCTCTGCTTTGATAGTATATCGATTTTAAAACATCCAGACAGAGAAACATTCATCATTTCGATTCTAAAATTGTTTGACAACACTTTCAGCACGTTTATACCTCGGACACAGAATTGTATGATAGTAAATAAGCACTTTGAATAGAAGGGTTCATAATCGCGTTAAATTGACGTCGCTTTTGACGTTCTTTCTCCCCCGCCCCGCGCATGGTCTGTTTCTAAAATTTGTCACTGAGCAATAACTGTTATATGTACACAATTGAAATTTTCCACATTTGTTGTACAGATGTCACATTTTAAAACTGTATAACTTTTGTTTTGATAGTAAACACTCCTGAAGTTTTATTAACCCAGTTTACGAACTTTTGGATCACCCCTCGTATATTGATAAATCGTCGAAGCTGTTACAAAATATCGAAACTAAAGCTTCAATCTAGCTGCAGTTGAAATGTTTAGATCTACATCTTACTATTGTTTGTCCGAAATTAGCCTACGTTACTCTATACTTGGTAAATATGATCCCTGTTGATCGTACAGACGTCATTTTTTGGCTCAGAAGTTCACATGCATTGGTCATACCACAGTTCTTTTAGTTTGGACATGATTTCAAACTATAGTCAACATACTATAGTTTGTTGGTATATGTTTACACATTTAAGACGTGTAAACAAAGGCAAATAAATGCAATTTTGCATGCATTAGTTTAAATCTTGCAGGTGTAAGACACCTGAAAGATTCGAACCACCACATACAAAATTGCAGTGGTTTGGAGTTCGATATGTTGTTGTTTATATCGGATCATTTTGTAAACATGTGTCATAATATCACGACCGGACTATAAGAATGACAAAATGCATTCTTATCTAACCGGACCTATCCTGAATTTCAATACATTATACATGCAACTACTTGTAGGGTCTAATGTCCTTGTCAAATGTAACGCTCGTGTCGATACATGCCACAAAATTAGCACAAAATTCATCTATTCTATTTAATTTGTAAAAGCCTGGAGTTTGATTAAAGAGAAAATTGCTGGGTATGCCTAAGTACTAGCAAAGTTAGACTCCACTACCTACTCGGCACATGTTTTGGCGAAAATAAAGCATCAAGATGAAATTTACTATTAAAGAGGTGGGGTTGGAAACATAGTGGGATAAGGAAATATGCTGAAAACCAGCATTTTGTTTTTTTTTTCATGATAAAACATCCAAAATACGAAACGCTTTGTAGCATGTGTGTCATTATTTTCCGTCTGCAATGTCTTTGGATTTAGCTCGGTCAAAAAAAATTAAACTAAGACTGTTCCAATTTTGGAAGCTGCTAGGCCTACATATGATAATTTTGTTTCAAAAGACAGGGTTTTTGTACAACAAAGCACAGAACATATTGATTCAAAGAAGGAAATTTTTGGCCGTATGCATTTTCTTACTTTGCCTAAATATTTTCTCCAGCTTAACCTTTCAGAGTCTATACATGTCTAAACTAGATTTTGTTCGGGACAGGGGAAAAGACTGGGAGCAGTCTTATCATAACGTCGGTGGGAGATATAAACCTCGTAACTACAGCTTGAAAAAAGCTGTAGTTACGAGGTTTTGACCTCTAACCAACGGCAGACAATGACCAGATAAGTCATTATCATTCAATGACGAAATTGACGCTCCTTAGAAAGATAGCATTTTAAGAATTCTTGGAAAATTGGTTAAATGAAGAGACAAGCACTTTATTGTTATCTTATCGCGCATTTCCGCTGGTTTCCCATTTGTTTAGTTTCAATTTCGCTTTTGTTGTTGTTGTTGTTGTTGTTGTTATTTTCTTTTCTCATTGCCTGTAATTCGACCTTTGGACCCTTTTCCAAACAAGGCATGTTTTTCACTTCCACATGAAGGGCATTCATAAAACATCGACAGAAAAGAAGAAATGCTGGTAACCAGTATTTTTCTTTTCCCTCGATACTTCTTTATTGAAATGTACAAAAATACAGCACATTAATACATTTACACAATTAACAAATGCGTAATCGATTTGAGTTTGGTTTGAAGTAGAGATTATGGATTTAAAGCAGCACCTGACAAAAAGTTCATGACGAGCAAACAAAATGTTTGCTCGCCAAAAACTTTGTTACCATGTCGTCGTTGTAAATGCAAAACCTCGTTTCTCGTTTTTGGAAAATTTTAAAGGTGGAGAGAAAAAAGTGTAATAACTTTTCTCAAGCTGAAATGTTTTACTTGAAATTTGGGCATATTGTTCACAAGTAATGTGTCATTAATACTGATCAGTAAAAATATCTCAAAACCTGCAAGAATTGTCTAAACTGGGCACACAAGTTTGTACTTTGAAAATTGCACAAATCGACATACGAGGTTTTGCATCAACACCGACGATGTGCTGTTTAAGAGATCTCTCACACCAAGACAATCCATGGTGTTTTTGTCTTCTCTCTTTTAAAACATTTTCAGATCGGTCACGTATAAACCCTTTCCAAAACAAGACCTGGTTTTGGCGTCCCTAATAGAAAAGGCTTGGGAAAACATTGAAACAAAAGAAGAAACTGCTGATAACCAGCAGTTTCTCCTTTTGTCTCAATATTTTCTGTGCCATATTTTACACAAATTCTATCTTTAATAACATCAATTTTGTCATTTGTGGCAGTTTTTGAAGTGGGTCATCCTAAAATTTTGTCGTTTGGTAAAGGGTTAAACGGATTTGTTGGAGATTCTCTGTAATTCGTCGCTTTTCAACAAAAAAACTCGTTACTGCCAGGGGCGACCTAGCCGAAAATAAAGCGTACTCAAAACATGCCTTCGGCATCAGCGGAGGCGCGAAACTCCGATGGGAAGGGTTCGGGAGTGGGTAGATCTACCCCCTCCTTCTGGGGGTGGGGTCTGTGAGAGGCCTCCCCCATAATACTTTTTTAAATTTAGACGGCCATTCTTTGCTTCTGGTGGATATTTGGCATGTATTTTACTGAGGACCCAGGTACTTATTTTATGGGAAACAAAAATAAGAATCCACACACGAGTAGAGCATTTTGACCTTTAATTAAATTTTTGATAATCATATAATTATATGTTTATGTGTATGCAACTGCGTTTTTGCGTACGGGTTGCGGCTGCAGCTCGTTTTAAGCTGCAGTTACCATGTTTTTGTTGAAAAGCAGAGCATTGTTGTTGTCGTTCTTAATGTTTCACATGGTTCCCCACCGTGACCCACCGTCAGTTTAGATGTCCTACGTGACATGTATAATCGTATTTTGCCGCGTTATTCGGAAAAACTAACCTAGCACAGAAATGTGAGCAGACGATACATGTATTAATGCTTTCAACAAAAACCTCGTAACTACAGCTTGTGTTAAGCTACAGTTTCGAGGTATTTGTTGAAAAGCGACGGTATTTTTAAGATCCAATGTTTAAAACCAGTTTCATCAAACGAAATGGAGGAAAATATGTGGAAAAGATCTAGGAAAAATGCTGATGATTGATTTTCTCCTCTAAGTAGCCAAATACACGCGTTTCTTTATCGTAAAGCCTACATTTTGTCGTCTGCTAAACATGTTGACTGATCTAAAACGTTTTATTTGTAAAGGGTTGGATGTAGAAGGTCACGAACTTTTCGTCGCTTTTCAATATAAACCTCGTAACTGCAGCTTGTTTTAAGATGCAGTTACGAGGTTTTTGTTGAAAAGCAGCGATTTGATGATTAATCTCGATATCATCCGGCGGCGACCTTGTTGTATTTTGGGATCCCAATTTTATTTTCCGCGCTACTTTCGTTTTCAGTTGGTACCCCGTTCCAACTATCACTTACTATAGTGCGCGTACAATACTTAAGGGCACCAACTAACTTTCATTTTCGATAATGCGCCATATTTGAAGCTATTTGAAGCGGGCTGCACGCATATTCACGCCATAAACCAACCACGGATTCACGACAGAAAGTCAAGCTGTTTGGGACGCTCTGTGTTATAGCAGTGACATTTTGTGCTTTTCGAGGCTGTGTATTAGGATTTGCCGGATCAACAATAAGCAAGATGAGCAGCGACTATACCTACGTTTCGGGAACCCATTCTATGGCTTTCGTTACTGTGCCAAACAAGGACGTGGCTAAGAAGCTATCACATGGTATCGTGAAGGAAAAACTGGCCGCCTGCGTGAACATCATTCCCGGCGTAACGTCAGTTTACGAGTGGGAAAACAAGGTCGAGGAAGATGAAGAAATGATCCTGATGATCAAAACTAGGTCAGAGAAGGTTCCGGAGTTATCCGAGTACGTTCGGAAGAATCATCCCTACGATGTGGCGGAAGTGATCAGTGCCAAGATTGAAGATGGGAACGCTCCGTACCTAAAGTGGATCGGGGAAATCGTGCCACCAAAATTGTGAAAAACGGACAAAATGAATATACAGAAAATGGCTTCACATGACAGTATTTACTTTTTATACGTTTATTTTTGTGCATTTAAAAGTGAGTGAAACTGTTTTCTTGTTACAAATATATCTAGATCTAGGCTAAGATATAGGCTAGATCTGTATGTTTCTTTGTGTTCACATTATTTTGTTTAAAAAGAACCAACTTACAAAGACATGCTTTACTTGACATTACCAAATCTAGTCAAAATTATGTGCTGTATAAAATATTTGATAATTATTCCAACAAAGCTATAATGCTATTATCTTTTTATACTACGTCATAAACGCACTCTATGAATCTATTCTGGTGTAGATAGCTTCATTATATTTTTTCTTGCGTTTGTGATTTTATGGATTGGTGCACAACTAAGTAAATTAGAGGTACAAAATCACCCTTTCCCAAACAAGACCTTATTTTGACGTCTCTAACAGAACATCATTGGAAAACATCAAGGCAAAAGAAGAAAATGTTGATGATCAGCATTTTCTCATTTTACCTCAGTATTTTATGAGCTTTGTTGTACTCTTATCTTATCTTTTTGAACTTCTATTTTTTGTCTGCACTTGAGTAGGACCACACAAAATTATTGTTGTTTGGGAAAGGTTTAAATGATATCGGCTAGTTTTAAGCTACGAATTTTAATATTATTTTACTCAACTGATGCTTCAAACCATTTTTTCTATACTACATTTTTCCAGTTATTATTGTATTCATCTATCATTATGTAAATCTATAGGTTTTAGGGTTATGACATCAAATTGAGTTTCATTAAAGCATATTAACATACGAATACATAAGATCTCTTCATCTTTTAATTTAAACCCTCCAAAAAGACCTGCTTTTGACACCGCGATAGAAAAGCCATAGAGAAAGGCCTAAGAAAAACATGGCGGCAATAGAAGGAAATGCTGATAACCATCATTTTCTCCATTTTACCTTTCATTGCCCACACTTATTCTATCTTTATGATGTTGAACATCAATTGCCATTTGCAGTGGCTTTAAACCTGTTCAATTTGATCCACCTTAAACCTTAAGTCGTTTGAGAAACCCTATCCCAAACAAGACCTGCTTTTGATGTCCCTCATAGAAAAGGCTGCGGGGAAACATTGAGACAAAAGAAGAAAATATTAGGAAACATTGAGACTAAAGAAGAAAATATGACACAACATTACCAATAGTTTTCAATAAATCTGTCAATGTATGACCAATTTAAAAAGAACTTGTAGCAGAAGATACAGGAAATCCCATTTGCAGAATACAAACGATCTTTTTAAAATTATTTGATGAAAAAGTTATTGGCATAACTTTTTCATTAGCTGATTTTTAAAAGATCTACCACATTCATCTAATTTCTGGCATTTTTCTTCTCTGCTTCACACCGAGTTCAAATTGGCCAAGTATTATCAAAATTATTGACGAATGTTGTGTATTGTCCACCCAAATTAACCAGGGACAACAGAATTTTCGTGCGCTAAGTCCGTTGGTTGAGCGTCTTAACAAAACATTGCCGAAGTAGGGTCATTACATAATTATGCAGATGTCCCGGGTTAATCTTGCTGGACAATATGCCTAATAGGGAACGATTTTATCCAGTTAACCGTGACGTAAATTCGGACAAACAACGACGGTTTATCAAAACATGTCTATTTGTAGAACAAAATTATTTGCTATTTGAATCCCCATTATGTTAAAGAAGTAGATCTAACACAAGCCCGCGGCAATGAATCCAAGTTGGTTTAACTGACATTATGGCAAATGTTTACAAAATATACCAATGTAAACAACATAATATTCAACTGTAATCTACTGTAATTTTGCATGAGTTGGTTCGAATCTTGCAGGAGTAAGCTGCAGTTACGAGGTTGTTGTTGAAAAGCAGCGGTATGTGTCGATTTTAGCGCGAAATTTCGAGGGGTAGCAATATCGTTTTCGGAAAATTCAACAAATTGGGTTTCGTTTCGATTTCGGAAAATGCAATTTGGTAGGCCTAGAGAGGATACTTTTTTTCTTAAACACAATGTGATCAGGCCCCGGTTTCTCGAAAATACTTAAGTACGTTCTCAAGCTCAAATCTGAGCACAGTGCTCAAATTGCACGAAATCCACGTGAACTTCAAATGAATACCCTTCAACGTTGGAGAGTATTCCTTTGAAGATGAACATGATTGTTCTCATTAGTATGTAGAGAAATCGGGGCCTGATTTCCAGTACTTTCAGTTTCGATTTTATGGATAACGATCGAACTGAAATCATTTGAAGATATAGGTGCTTTTCAACGAAAACCCCGTGACTCCAGCTTGTCTTAAACTGCAGTTACGATGTTTTTGTAGAAAAGCGACATATTTCATCAAATCTTCTGCATGAACCACACCTTCGAATTTGGACCACCCTAAAATTTCGTCATTTCCGAATGGACTAGAGACACAAACCACTATCAAATCGAATCATTTTCCAACGCCACAGGATTAGATAAAATAAATGATTTGTTGAGATTAACCCTATTAAATTCATGTTAATTGATTAAACCGGTAATTAATTAGGCACGATACCAGACGTCTGTACTCAGAACCACCGAGATCACGTGCAGTCACCCCAAACCACTTCTGAAGCCGGTAAATGAGATGCGAGGGCGGGAAAGATAATAATCTACCCCGCCTTTACCCGCAATTTTATCGATGCTTTTCAACCAAAAAAAAACTCGTAACTGCAGCTTGTTTTAAGCTGCAGTTACGATGTTTCTTTTGTTGAAAAGCGACGTTATAAACTTTTGCAATATAAATGATTAATTAACCTTTCCCCGTATAAGATCTGTTTTACAGTCCTATTACATATCAGACACTGTCTATTGTTAAACAATTTTGAGAACGGAGAAAGTTTGGACTCTGCCAATTTGAAAAGGAAGAAAAAAATACTGGTCATCTGTCTATAATTTAAAATCGATATTTCTCTTTACACCAATGTTTTTTTTTTCAATCGTCAAAAAATAGAACTTGTCTGGAAAGATGGTTAAAGCAACGACTGGTACTATTAAATAATGAGGAAATGATAAAGATATACGGCGAAATGGTCTATTAATCCTTTCATAAACAAGACCTGGTTTTGACGCCCGAATAGAACATGTTCGAGAAATCATTGAGGCAAAAGAAGAAAATGCTGGTAATCCAGCACAAATACCATCTTTATCAATACTCATTTCGTCGTCTACAATAGTCTTTGAATTGCGCCACCACTGAATTTTGCCGCTTTGTATAAAACTTTTTCATATGTCCTTAAACGTTGATTACAATGTACAGTGCATTACTAATTAAACGCTCGTGTTCCGTGTATCAATGAACCCATAGACTCTGTTTGGTTCGTTAATTTCCATTTCTGTGTTCATTCATTCATAACACATAGTTCTGTATCATTTTTGTTAGTCCATAGGCAAATAGACAACTTCGTTGACTAAGATAGATTATAAGGTACTAGCAATTTTACCCGTCTCGAAATTTGACCTTTGACCTCGATGACCTTGACCTTTGACCTCGATGACCTTGACCTATCCGGGGCTGCCCTCCACCTAATCCCGTCCCGTAACCCGTAAGCAATCTCGTCCCGTAACCCGTAAAAACGATACCCGTAACCCGTAAAAACACAAATTTGACCTTTGACCTCGATGACCTTGACCTTTCAAAAAATGAACCCCTCAAGCTAATATCCGGGGCCGCCCTCCACCTTCCCTCCAAGTTTGGTGAAGATCGGCCCAAGGACCTGGGAGGAGTAGGGGAACAAACAGACAAACGGACAAACGTTGCTCAAATTATAGTATGATTCCACCCATCGTTACATGTAGATACCAAACACTTTGTGCAATTTATCCTCCATATTCGTCTTTAAAGTGACATTTCACAACCATTTCTACATAAATTTTACTTTTATTTTATCTGAAAGAGCATATTTTCTTATGAAAATTCTGAAAATTTCAAGCCAAAATATTGAACCGTTTACGAGAAATATATACTCAGCAAAAGAGCTAACGCATCACTTTTTGAAATTGCATAACTTCTTTTTTGTCAAAGACTTAGATTTATAATTTGGCAAGTGTTTATCCCAGAAGTTTCTGCACTCAACCATAAAACTATTTCCAAGTTTTCTCTCTTATGTGACCGCGTCATACGAAAAGGGGACCAAAACAGTTTTCAGCTCGTGTAACTTGTGATCTTTTCCAATCATTTTTGTTTGAATTGATTTTGAAAGCTGGTTTATTGTGGGATTGAAGTCTGAAAAAATTAATTCCTTTTCTAACGTAACAAGGGCTGTTCACGGACTGCGTAGCTCGCATAGACGCACAGTTTTAAAAGAAAATGTAAACTTTTCAAGGTCAAGGTCACAATGTCAAATTTTATGGTCTCGGATGAAAGGTCTTGGTGGGACCTGTCTATGTGTGAAATATCAAGACTGCACCTCATACAGTTTACAATATATAGACCGATACGTTTTTTCTACTTGACCGACGACGTCGCCATCGACGCCAACAATGACACCTACGACACTAGTCATGTGACATTACCTCTGCGGGAATAAATTATGCGCCCACAAAAGTGTTAAAGTCATCGGTTTGTTTAAGGATGGGTAACTTTTCTACACAAGAACTCTTTCAGCCAATACAAAAGGTTTGAATGTTATGCGTAAGTTTCCCATTTTAATCAAATTTCAGACTTTATGATATTTAGAATTAAGGGTGTCCTTATTAAAAGTTCAATATTTCGGAACAAACTGCATCATTTACCATGAAATTTCATATGCTTCTTATCAAATGGTGGTTGTCGGCATGTGTAAATTTTGAACGCATTCTGTAGATTCGTTAAAAAAATATTAACAAAGATCTGAGTGATGCGTTAGCTGTTTTGCCGAGTATATATTTTTGTGCTAAAATTAAACAAATTGTTGTGGACAACAGTTCATATTTATGTAGAATTTGTCATTTCTGTCTCAACTTTAAAGGCGTATTTTCCGCTTATAAATAACAACTTAAAAATGTGATAGCATTTCTACGCCTTAGAGTAAACAATCTTTGCATCAAGACATACTTTTCAACTAGACAGTCCTGGCGGCCTGGAAGCGCTCCACAGGCCTGATTGTTTGTCTTGTTGAATGCAATTTCAAAGATTCAGGTTGCGCAAACAAGCAAATGCATGACCAAGCTGAAATCTACGAGCAAGTAAGATCATATGGTCAGTAAGATTTCTGTGAAAGTTATGTATTGATTAGTTAATACTAACGGTTGTAAAAGTGAAAATAAAGCCAAAAATGGCAATTTTGTCAATAACAAGAGCACATAACTCATATAAAATTCAGATCAAGCTGAAAATTATACAAAGGCAAGATCTTATAGTCACCAACATTCTGTTCAAGTTTCCTCTTGATTGACCAATATTTGTAGTTGCTAGAGTGAAAACAAAGTCAAAATAGAGTCGAAAATGGCAATTTTGTCAATTTCAAGGGTACATAACTCATGATGTAAAATTCAGATCAAACTGAACATTATGCCAAGGCAAGATCTTATGGTAACCATCATTCTGTACAAGTTTTGTCTTGATTGACCAGTATTTGTAGTTTCTAGAGTGAAAACAAAGTCAAAATAGAGCCGAAAACGGCAATTTTGTCAATTTAAAGGGCACATAACTCATGATGTAAAATTCAGATCAAACTGAAAATCATACCAAGGCAAGATCTTATAGTCAACAACAATCTGTACAAGTTTTGTCTTGATTGACCAATATTTGTAGTTGCTAGAGTAAAATCAAAGTCAAAATAGAGCCGAAAACGGCAATTTTGTCAATTTCAAGGGCACATAACTCATGATGTAAAATTCAGATCAAGCTGAAAATTATAACAAGGCAAGATCTTATAGTCACCAACATTCTGTTTCAGTTTTGTCTTGATTGGTTAATATTTGAGGATTTTAGAGTAAAATTAAAGTCAAAACCAGCTATTTTTGACATTCAAGGGCAGATAACTCAGGTTATTCTGATTCAATCCAAATTCTTTGAAGGAATCTGAGAGAGGGTCACCCAAGGATCATTCTTGTGAAGTTTGATTGAAATCCATCTGGTAGTTTCTGAGAAGAAGATTTTTAAAGAAAAAGTTTACGGACGGACGGACGGACGGACGCACGCACGGACGCACGACGGACACACCGCCATGACAATAGCCCGCTGGCCTGTCGGCCAGTGGAGCTAAAAATGAAATAAATGTGAAATGTCACTTTAAATCCTTCCATGACAACGAAAATTGATGAGGGTAAGACATCCGGATACCATCACCAATTAACGTTACCACGGATGACGCCGAAGTTACACGAAGTGTTTGGTACCTAACGGTGGACTCAACACCTTAAATATACTCTGCCTATTCATGAAATATACTTGTAAACCTTCCTACGGCCCCTTTCTCAAAGAAGACATAGTTAATTGCGACGTCTCACATATAAAGTTTTGGAAACATTGAGGCAAAAGAAGATAAGGCTGTCTGACAACTGGTATTTTCTACCCTTGTCTCAATATTTTCTATATCGCATAAAAATCCTGTCTTCATTGATATTCATTTTATCGTCTGCAGCAGACTTGAAATTGGAAGTATTCTTGCCTATACATTTCCTGAAAGAGTTTCTAAACTCTCGTTAGAGAGCAAAGCTCTCTATTGCTGTCACATCCCAATGTACTCTGCAAACCACACAACGCCGGTACCTCACGAGAAATGACCTGGCAGAGCAGCCCATGCTAATCGAATGGAATGCTCTGCACCAGGTCAATTCTCGTCCACTATACAATGTGTAAATCTCTGTCTTTCTATAACTCATCGGCTATAACTGTAGACTTGTATACAAACACTTTACTTCTTGTTGTTGATAAATGGCTCGACACAAACACTTCATCTTTTGGGAATAAGAGAATTAGGACAGTAATTCCCTCGTATAGCTCACGATAAATGGTTTGGTAAATGTTAAAACTATATATTTGTTTTTTAGTGTTTGTATACAAGTCTACCGTTATATTGTCCAACAAGGTTAACCCGGGACAGCTTAATTTTCGTGCGCAAAGTCCGTTAGTTGAGCGTCTTAACAAAACAAAACCGAAGTGGGGTCATTACATATGCAGATGTCCCGGGTTAATTTTGCTGGACAATAACCGACAGACTATGCAACACAAATATCAAACTTGACCTTTCCATAACCCTTTTTACGCTAATATTATGTCGTCTATATAGCATCCCTGGATTGTTACTAGCAGTATAGCCAAGCCTTATTATTTAACGAACAGAAAAAATGTTTACCATGTACGTATTCACAATGGTTGATAACTCCTCAAAATAACAAATATTTTAACATAAGTGAATTCAACACGGAAGATAAAAGATGCTGCTGCTATTCTCCGAAAACCTCGCAACTGCAGCTTCAAACAAGTTGCCGTTACGAGGTTTTCAAAGAAAAGCGACGAATTATTTTACTTAATTGATGTCTTCCGTATAATATTTCCCGCCATGATCTTTGTTCGCATTGCATTCCGTGGGAGGTCAAAACCTCGTAACTACAGCTTGAATAAGCTGTAGTTAAGAGGTTTTGACTTTCGTTCGAATGAAAAACAAGAGGGCCAAGATGGCCCTGTATCACTCCACTGGCTTTTAGACATTTAGACTACAAACTTCTTCAAGGAATACAATAGAGGTCTATTAAAAAAGATTCATGCTACACCAGAATGAAATCCAATAAGTGATTAAGGAGCAGAAATGTCTTTAAAATTTTCTTAAAATTACACTGTTTCATATAGCGAAAAAAAAAAGCCTTGCCCACAACGGCCAAGCTTTTCATCCGATCGTGAAGGAATTTGGAACAGATTCATGCAAGGAAGATTCCTGTGAAGTTTGGTTGAAATTGGTCCTGTAGTTTTGGAGAAGAAGATTGTTTAACATTTTTTTTTTTTTTCGAAAATTCAATTTAAATAAATTTATCAAAATTTAAGTTCTACACGGAAATTATATTTTTTAAGGAATTTAGAGGAGATAAATGCAAGGAAGATTCGTGTGAAGTTTGGTTAAAATTGGTCCAGTAGTTTTGGAAAAGAAGATTTTTCGAAAATTTAATTCAATTTAATTAATCAAAATTTAAGTTCTACATAGATTTTTTTTTGAAGGAATTAAGAAGAGATTAATGCAAGGAACATTTCTGTAAAGCTTGGTTGAATTTGGTCCAGGAGTTTTGGAGAAGAAGAATTTTTAAAGATTTTTCGAAAATTTAATTCAATTAAATTAATTAAAATTCAAGTTCTGCATCGATTTTATTCTTTTGAAGGAATTTGGTAGAGATTCATGCAAGGATGATTCGTGTGAAGTTTGGTTAAAATTGGTCCAGTAGTTTTGGAGAAGAAGAATTTTTAAAGATTTTTCGAAAATTTTAATCGATTAAATAAATTAAAATTCAAGTTCAGCGCGGATTTTATTCTTTTGAACGAATTTGGTAGAGATTTATGCAATAAAGTTTTCTGTGAAGTTTGGTTGAAATTGGTCCAGTAGTTTTGGAGAAGAAGAATTTTTAAAGATTTTTCGAAAATTTAATTCAATTAAATTAATTAAAATTCAAGCTCTGCATAAATTTTATTCTTTTGAAGGAATTTGGTAGAGATTCATGCAAGGGTGATTCGTGTGAAGTTTGGTTGAAATTGGTCCTGCAGTTTTGGAGAAGAAGAATTTTTAAAGATTTTTCGAAAATTTAAATCAATTAAAATTAATTTAAATTCAAGTTCTGCGCCGATTTTATTCTTTTGAAGGAATTTGGTAGAGATTCATGGAAGGAAGATTTCTGTGAAGTTTGGCTGAAATTGGTCCAGTAGTTTTGGAGAAGAAGAATTTTTAAAGATTTTTCGAAAATTTAATTCAATTAAATTAATTAAAATTCAATTTCTGCACGAAGTTTATTTTTTTGAAGGAATTTGGAAGAGGTTCATGCAAGGAAGATTCCTGTGAAGTTTTGTTGAAATTGGTTCAGTAGTTTTGGAGAAGAAGAAATTTTAAAGATTTTTCGAAAATTTGGTTTAATTTATTTAATTAAAATTCAAGTTCTGCACAGAATTTATTTTTTTGAAGAAATTTGGTAGAGGTTCATGCAAGGAAGATTCTTGTGAAGTTTTGTTGAAATTGGTCCAGTAGTTTTGGAGAAGAAGAATTTTTAAAGATTTTTCAAAAATTTGATTTAATTTATTTAATTAAAATCCAAGTTCTGCACGGAATTAATTTTTTTGAAGGAATTTGGAAGAGGTTCATGCAAGGAAGATTCCTGTGAAGTTTGGTTGAAATTGGTCCAATAGTTATGGAGAAGAAGATGTTTAAAGAAAAAGTTTACACACGGACGGACGGACGGACGGAAGACGGACACAGGGCCATGACATAAGCCCAGCTGGCCTTCGGCCAGTGGAGCTAATAAGTTCCGTCTTGCTATTATTGCCGCCTGCAGTCGAAAACGTCAACTTTGCCAAACTCAACGGCCGATAACTCATGACGTCTTAAACATCGTGTTTCAATTTTCTGGTCCCATCAGTCTGAAAATCGAACTCATCAGCGATGATCACAAACGAAGTGTCCATGATTCGTCTTGACCAATTATTGTAGATGTAAACAAAGTCAAATCAAGTATTTTTGACATGCAATGGCAGACTTCCCAGTACTATCCGACCCATACTCAAGCTCATTTGAGGACTGATCGTCGCTTTTCAACTAAAACCTCGTAACTGCAGCTTGTTTTAAGCTGCAGTTACGAGATTTTTGTTGAAAAGCAAGGTTATAATCTTACATGTTTAGACCAACTTTGATCAAGACGTTTGCTAATGTCAGTGTAAACACCAAATCGTGAACAGACGGATGGACAACGAGAGCCCGAAATAGCCTATCTTGAGCACTTCATTTTCAGGTAAGCTAACCGTTACCTCATATGGCATGAATGATAGATTAAAATGGGATTTGACGCTTCTTTCAACTATCATTGTCATATTGCAGCAGCTGGAACGCCTAACCATATATGCCTGTTGTTTCTCTCACCAGTGAAACCACATCATATCAAAGCCTCTAGCGACTAGCCAACATAGGCTAACAATTATCAAATCCTTGGGAGACAAATGTCGAAAGGTATGTTTGCCGCAACCGGGATCGAACAAAGGACCTCATGAATGAGTCTGATGCAATGAGCCTATCCAGATACCAGAAAAGATTAAAAAGAACTAGAACTGTCACAAAGCGGACAAATACCCCCCCCACTAGCGGCGCCTTGTCACTGAAAAAGTGCCATAGGTCAACCTGTTCTTGACTTCGAGCACAGAAAAGGATTGTCAACAAAGTCCGATTGTGACCTTGACCTTCGACCTTGGTGACCCCAAAACTATAGGGCACCTCCTTGGGTCATGGGCAACAACTGTGTAAAGTTTCATGATCCTAGGTCAACTGGTTCTTGACATAGAAAATGGAAAAGGATTTTAAACAAAGTCTGATTGTGACCTTGGCCTCTGTGACTCGAAACAATAGGGCACCTCCTAGGGTCATGGGCAACAACTGTGTAAAGTTTCATGATCCTAAGTCAAACGGTTCTCGAGTTAGAGCATGGAAACGAAAAAGTCTATGGACGGATGGACAGACAGACAGACATGGTGAAACCAATATACCCCCCTCTACTTCGTAGGTGGGGGGTATAATAATGGCAAATAAAATAACAAAATACAATTTTTTCTATGATAATAATGAATTTATTCACAATAAACATCATATGCACATGTATATGCGAACATTTTCATACCTTCAACACCATGCAGTCACACAAACCTCACACTTCACTATGGAAACAGATTCTTAAACAAGAGGTTAGGGCTGTTTTACCCATAATCAAACAGCAAAATTCTAGACTGGTCCAAATTTAAAGGCTTTGCACACACAACAAGTTCGAGAGCATGGATTTTTTTTTTCATTTTTTTTTTGGGGGGGGGGGGGATGTTTAGAAAACATTGCAGGAAATGAAGAAATTGCTTGTCACAAGTAATTTCTTCATTTTCCGCAATGTTTTCTAAAAAGCTTTGTTTTGTTGGGCGTCAAAAAGGTGTCATTATGTGAAAATGGGGTGAGCCCTTTCAAAAGCAACACCTGCCCTGCGTTCAGTAAGACAAAACGTTAGCTAACGTTAGCAACAGTCGCAACTTCTTTGACACATAATTGACAGAATTGACCAAGTATTCAGAATGAAACGACTAACGTTTTGTTATTGACTACCATTATGAGGAATGTGTACAATTTCCATTTTTATGTTTTTCAATTTTGTCCTATGCTGAATTAATCACATTGGAATAATGTAATTATGGCAAATTTGAAAAAGGTTATCGAGAAGATACCATTTTACAGAGTATCTAGTGCCTTCTTCCATGTAGTTTTTTTTTTATATTTGCTCTGATTAAAAATCTGCAATTTAAGTTATGTTAAGAATCTGAACTTTATATTTTCAAGATCACTTTTTTTTAACATTCCCAACTTTCATAACTAGAACTGTCGCAAAGCGGACAAATACCCCCCACTAGCGCCTTATCACTGAAAAAGTGCTAAAGTTCAAAGTGGCATAACTCTGAAACTACTGCCTGGATCAAGATGAAAATTGCAGGTGCACAACTTCATATGATAGGAAACAACCTGCTAAAATTTCAGCAAAATCGGTCAAAAACTGTGGGAGGAGAATAGGACACAAAATTATGTCCACGGACGGACGGACAGACAACCTGAATCCAGTATACCCCCATAACTTTGTTGTGGGGGGTATAATTAAACAAACATGTGAAATGTGTAAACATAAATGCTGAATGGAGTTTGTGCTGTGTTAACAATGTTATGGCAAATGTTTAGAACATTTTCTTAAGTAAATAACATAATATCTAACTGTAAACTACTGTAACTGCATGTGAAGGTTCTAACAGGGTTTTCCATGACGCACAAATCATGCGTCATTGTCGCAATTTCAAAACAAATGACCCCCTAGAAATTTACTTGAGGGACATAAATGACGCAATTTTAAGATGAAGATTTTCTTTTGATACTTGAGTACAAGGGCATTTGACCCACAAAATAGTAGAAATGACCCTTAACTTTGAAGGCAAGGGGGGTCACAATGACCCCCAAATTCTCATGCTCAGGGAAAACCCTGGTTCTAATCATGCAGGTATCTGACACCTGCTAGATTCAAACCAGCACATGCAATATTATTGTTTCGGGATTGTTACTGAATTTTAATTTGAAAGAGAGTTCTTTACTCTTTCTCCATGCCGAAATAACAAAATTGTCCTAAAATCTTTCCAAAACAGGACCTAGTTTTGACATCTCTGGCTAAAAAACATGTGGCAAAATATTGAGCAAATGATGAAAAAGCAGACATTCAATATTTTCTCATTTTGCCTCAATATATTCTTTATTATATTGAACACAATGACAAATCCAATCTCTGTTACCAACATCATGATTTCACTATCAACAGTTGATAGACATTAATCTTTTAACAGAAAAGACCTTTGAATTTAAATTCATGATCAATCGAGTAGAAAAGAAATCATTTAATAGTAAGAGCATGAAATCACTTTCTTACAAACAAGAATTGATCATCATAATCATTTGATAACAGATCTACAACTCAAATAAAACATACTGAGAGATATAAGCAAACTCTTGTAAGCACATAACATCGCTTTCCTTTGTAAACCTTGTAACTGCAGCTTGCTTTAAGCTACGTTTAAGTGGATTTTGAAGACAAGCAGGCTAGCCATACATTACATGCATTTACATTAGTTTCCCTATTATCCATAATTAATGTTGAATCAAGTAAAAAGAGAGCTTACAAATAATGCCAAGAGTTTTATTCGTCATCTAAATTGCTGTTCTAATACAAGTCCGGACCATATTCAATTACCGGTATATTCATGAATTTTCTTTTTGATGACCATTCTTCATGAGACCATGTTAAAAGCTTATCACTAAAATATTGCAATCTCTTATTTTCTCATTCCCAAACATCAAATTTAATCAAATCGCTTTTGTATTTTTTGATATATAACTTGGTAAATGAAGAAATTGCTTGTCACAGCAATTTCTTCATTTACCACAATGTTTTCAACAGCCTTTCTCTTGTAGGGCATCCAAAAGCACCATTAACTTATATCAGCTGAAGGCGTAAAAAGGTGTCACTGTTAATTTCGTCTGTTTCATCATAAGCTCTATTTCCACGCCATACAACAAAGTATTACCATAATTATGCGAAACAAAGGGCTTATAAAAAGCCTATGTACAATTATGACAGCATAAACAATTACAATTTATAATCAATTCTATTTTACAAATTTATTGTAAACTCTTTCTTAAACAACAAAATTTTAGGGTGGTTGGAAATTCAAGTGTTAACACAAAAATGATGGCTACAAAAATCAAGATATTTGAACACCACAGAATGAGAATGGAAATCATAGAGGGAAAATGAGAAAATGCTGGTCAGCAGCTTTTTCTTCCTTTCCTCAACGTGTAACCTTCTCAAATGAGATACATTCTATCAAAACCAGGCCCTGGTTTCTTGAAAAAACTTAAGTACATTCTCATGCTCAAATCTGGGCACCATGCTCAAAACGCACGAAATCCACATGAACTTCAATTGAATACCCTTCAACGTTGGAGAGTATTCCTTTAAAGTTGAGCATGTTCTCATGAGTTTATACTTAAGTTTTTCGAGAAACCGGGGCCAGGTCTTGTTTGGAGAAGGTTAAGACTAAATTTTGATTTTGGGTTGAATGCATAAATGTGCCAACGCAAACTATTCAAGTATTTAAAGTAACATAGAGTAAAATTGGACCACACTTATGTGCCATTTGGCATACAGTGCAGAACCTCATTATTTTATTCCCTTTCCAAAACAAGACTTAGTTTTGACTTCTCAAATAGAAAAGGCTTTAGAAAGCAATGAGGAAAAAGAAGGAAATGCTGATAATCAGGAATTTCTCTTTTTCCCTCAATGTTTCATATACTATAAGTTCTATAACATACCCAATTTTCATTTCTCTCTTTGTTATCTTCAGCAGCATTGAGTATGCTGAAGTCTAAATTTTGGCTGTTTGGGAAAGGGTTCACCAAATCAATTTTTTTTTATGTTAAAGCGCACACACAGATGAACTATTATGAACAATAATGGCTTTCATTTCACATGATTCAGACAAACAGATAAGAGAGGGTAAAGACATTCAAAATTAAAATTTAATTTCAAATCCAGACTCTATATTGTGGCTACTCATTTGTATCATCTTGATAAGAAAATTCTAATGGTTGAGCAACTACAACATGGGGGTTTGATGAACAATACATTGTTGCTTTTCAACAAAAAACTTGTAACAGCAGCTTATTTTAAGCTGCAGTTACAAGGTTTTTGTTGAAAAGCAGCGACATGAAATACTTAATTTTGAAATGCATTTACACCCTTTCTTATCTGTAGTTCCGACGATTGATGTGTATTTTCTAGATTTATGTACAAAAACAAGTGACTGGAATCGAAAAATACCTAAAGTAGAACACAGTTATATTCATTGTTGCTTGCACTCATTCGGTTTGTCTCCATGTTTCTGAAAGTAGACCAAAACGAGAAAATCAAGTCAAGTTTTTTTTCCAGGTAATGACACTTTTTGTAGCTAAAAGTAAATAGACCAAGACGAAAAAATTAAGTCAAAGTTTTTTTCCCAGACAATGACGCTTTTTGAGGCTAAATAGACCAAAACAAGAAAATTAAGTGGGTCTTTTTTTTTTACCAGATAATATGGACGCTTTTTAATGCTTCACAGGATGACGGCTTCAGAAAACAATTTGGTAAATGAAGAGATTTCTTGTCACAAGCAATTTCATCATTTACCACAATGTTTTCGACCCAAAATTACCACAAGTTGTAGGCAGTTATATTCATCGTTGCTTGCATTCCTTGGGTTTGTCCCAATGTTTCTTTAAATAGATGACTAGAAAATTGTCATTTACAAGATTTGTTCATAGTGCCATAACAACCCTGTTTTTTTTTTATCATAATTATCAATAGATATAGATCATCAAATTATTGTTAAAATGAAAGATTCCAAGATACACAATCAGATTAGTTCAGAAACAATCATTAACACATCACAAGATGCCAAAATATTAGACTGGTCCAAAGTCAAAGATGTTGGAGACAAGAAGTGCATGAACTTTTACCCTTTATGGTCTTTCTGGGTAGAATGTGCGAAAATTTTAGCTTATCCAATCACATTAATCAGATATTTAGGCTTAAGTTCTTTCTTTCTTTTTCTTTTTTTTTTTTTGCTGAAATAATAACAAGAAATAATTCAAATCAAATGGAGTGTGTGGATTTGGAAGTGTATTGATGTAGTGCATGCAAAAAGCTGGTAATTATCAAAGTAAGCCATATAAAAATCACAGCATAAATCTATTTGAGGTTAAACAGGAAATAATTGCATGGGAAAGGTTTGCCCAAGCACAATGGGAAAATCATGATGCAGACATATACCATTTCATCAGTGCCAAACTATGAAACCTCACAACCAACAGTCCAATCACTCTTTGGCTTAGTAAAATAATTTACAGAGGGAAACAAAGCCATATTTACCAATACATTGGATACAATATAACATACCTTAATCTTCATTTTCATCATCCTAAACCAAGCAAAAAGATTGATTCAACTTCAAAAATATGGCTAAAAATATACCCATCTCACAAAAACAGACCAACAGCGAAGTGTGAAAAGCATCTACCTCAGTCAATCTGCACAAATTGACCATATTGACTAAGATTTTAACATTTTGGACTAAAATGATTTTCTGCATCTAGAATGGATTTTTTCTACCTTTATGTAGAATACCCATGATAAAGCTATATAGAGTTTCAATTGACATTGGCATTTTTGGGGCAAGACAAGTCCTTATCACTTGCAAGCAGAAAACAAGGAATTGTTCTCCATATCCTACGCATACACATCTCATATCGCCAAATTTTAACAATAATGCCAAAAAAATTTGATGGTCTAATTTCATGCATTGGGCAAGACCACTTCCCCAATAATCTTTTTGTGAACGGCGGGCCTACAAAATTAATATTTCAAGGATATGTTAAGATCTTTTATGATAGGCCTACCCCCTTCAGAAACTGACAATCTAGATGCAAAAATATTTGTTTCAACTAATCTGATTGAAGAACTTGGAATACCGAGTTGTAAGCTTTTTAACCCTTTATTACCATGTAATGGCATAGAAGCTATTTAAAGATAATTGTCCTAGGACACACTTTTTTCAGATCATTAATTCTGAAAGATGAAAATTATTTGCAAATCTATAATTGGTTTTCTAGAGTATCCAATAATTTGGGCTTCGTCAAAAAAACAAATCATTCCAACATAATTCAAACACACATGATTATCTTGTTATATCAGTGAAAGTTTATTAGTACCAGAGTGATTGATCATCAAACACAAAACTCAGTGGTAGGTTTAGGGAGGATAAAGGCTCAATTCTCAGTCAGATTGTGTTAACCCTTTCCCAAACAGCAATATTTCAGGGTGATCCACTTCTAAAACTGCCAAAAATGACAAATTGGAAGTTATTAAAGATAAGATTTGTGTAAAATATGGCATAGAAAATATTGAGACAAAAGGAGAAACTGCTGGTTATCAGCAGTTTCTTCTTTTGTTTCAATATTTTCCCAAGCCTTTTCTAATAGGGACGTCAAAACCAGGTCTTGTTTGGGAAAGGGTTAAATATGAGAAAATAGTTCTTAGAATAGAAGGGAGTTTCAGAATCGACCTGTTGATTTACAATTGTATATATCCTAAGGACAATTTTTCCGTCGCCACTTGATTCTCTCTCAGGATGGTATTTACCAACCATTTTAATGTAAAATTTTAGATTACACAAAAACCCATCCTATTGGCCGAGACATATCTTGTCCAATCCGATGCCTTCCTGCTTGTAATATAATTTTACTTCACACAATCAATTCAGACATGTTGGTGAATACAGCACATGGATATTTCTCACAGGAAAAGTAGATGTTGTACAACTTCCAATCTTTTTCAAGTGTATTGAATTTGTGGCTTGTGTATCAAAATTCCTTAGTGGATGTTTTATGAGCTTTTATATCAATACAGATTAGAAAAAATTCAAATAATTTAAAAAAGTGTTTTCAGACTCAAAATGTGGAGAAAAATTTCTTGTTTCACATAAAAAAACTATTTAAAGAACTTCATTCATTAGATAGACACATTTTAGGGGTATCACTCTGGTAATAACAAACAAGCTTTACTGATCAATCCACAAGTATTCCCCGTTATAGTATGTTTCTACAAGTTGGCATCCTTACTTCGTCCCAGGGAGCTAGCACTCGCCTTCTGTCGAGGTTTTCCAGACATTAACAACGGGTTATCCTTTAAATAAGGGCTCTCCCTGTATTTAGGGTGAAGGTTTGGTATATCTGGGTTCCCAGATTTATCATCAAGGCTGGTTGTTTCCCCTGTAGGTTCCGTTTCCGTGGCAATCATACCGTTTTGTAATCGCACACCTTTCATACTGCTAGTTACAGAGATACCCGCTTCAACATTATCTAAAGGGTTTTTGTTTCTGGGATTATCACTTTGTTGTTTATCCTTTGACATATCTTTCGGTAAATGTTCAGATTTTTCTGGAAGAAGTTTTGTAGATTGTTTTTCAACCTCCACTTTCTGGGCTTTGTGAGGTGGTGCAGACGCTGGCTTTTTTACATTATCTATGCCCTTCTGTCGCACAATACCTGAACTGGATCTTTTGTTTTCCACTCCTAGTTGTCGCACTTTTGATGAGCTAGTAGAAGTAGGTAAAGGTACCTTCACTGTCACAGATGGCTTATAGTCTACTTTGTTTTTACTACTATTTTCTTCATTATCATCTCCATCTTTCTGCCTGTGTGGTTTATCATCTATAATGGCCTGTATAACCTGGGATGACGAGGGTCCCGAGGGTTTATCAAACTTGTATTTACGTACAGGTCGCTGTACGGAGGGGACATGGCCTGGTTTATGTGATCCCTGCCCTCTCTTACCAGTCAAATTCTTCAATATTGTGAACGCAGTATCTTTAGTGGAGGCTGGCTTCTTGCTGGATTTGCTACTACCAGCATCAGTGCTCTGTTCATCATCATCTTGTTTATGGTTAGGTCCTGCTTGTCTTAATGTTTTAGTACTCATGCCTGATCTATTTGGGGCTCTTGACTTTCCACTTGCAACTTTCATAGTTTTATCATTACCACTTGATTCTACGCCAGACTTGTCCTGGGCTGTATCTGCCATTTCACCACTACCTGGCTTGTTTACATTTTGTACTCTAGAATCTGCTTTATTACCACTACCAGGCTTATCAATATTTTGTTCCCTTACAATAGCATCATTTCTCCCCGGTTTTCTAATTCTACCAAGTCCTGTATCAGTTTTAGCTGACACATTTCTGATATCTTTCTTTTCTTCCACTTCTCGACTACACACATTATCACTTCTATTATCAAGTGTCTTTGCATCAGTGTCTTCAGATTTCTGTAATGTTGGCCGTTTCTGTTCATGGGTCTGTTTCTGACTACTTGTTTTCATGATCTCTTCTGATGTCTTTAAATTTGGTTGTCCTTGCTCATGCATCTGACCACTGGTTTTCACAATTCTCTTTGATGGATCTCCCGCAGTATTTTTACCTTGATCTTCTTCTTTGTCTTCTTCTATAATGGTCTCTTTTTTACTTGTTGAAGGTATTTCTTGTTGGTCTTCTCTTTCAGACACTTCAATCTGTTCATTTGGTTTTTTATCATAAAAAGTTTGTTCTCTTGTAAGCTTAATTGGCTGACCAATTGGTTTTTCAACCTTCTCCGGCTCTATCACACTGGACAGTATTTTCGTTCTTTCCTTTTCCAATTTTGGAATTTTCCCTTGGTCCTCAATACCAACCATTGTTGTATTTTTGAAAGACACAGATTTTGGTCTTGCCACATCTGAACTAGATCTAGTAAATGCTTCTGTCTTCACAGCTGGTTTTATCACAGTTTCACTTTCAGTTTTGTCACGAGTTGCAGCTCTTGAAAACGGCGCTGTAACAGGTCTATCTGAAGTTTTAGATGATGCATGTTTCTCCTGACTTTCCACTGACACAGACTTGGGTCGTGGTTGCGCCCCTGATTGCGGACGTAAAGCGATTCGCGTATCACATGGAGCACTTGAGGGTTTTGTCACTTGAGCGAGTGCTAGCTCCGCACACCTGGCTTGAAATCTCGGTGTAAAAAACTTGCCTGACTACAAGTAAATTAACATTGAAACTATATTCTTCTTAATTAACCCATTACCAAACGCCAAAAATTTAGACTTGTCCAAATTCAAAGATGTTGCAGAAAACAATTTCAGTGTAATGGAATAATACAGTTTTTGATCTTTTGGAGTAGAAAACATTGTGGAAAATGAAGAGATTGCTTTATTTAATGCTTACATTTTATAGCAATTTCTTTGTTTTTTATGTTGTTTTCTAAACCCTTTATCTTGTAGGGTGACAATAAATCAAAATGGTAAAGGGATAACTCTAGTCCTTTCAAAAATGCAGTAAATACACTGTGACATCATATTCAAGTTGTAGTTACAACATTTTCAAATCTTTCCATAGAAATTTAACTCATGAATAATGATGTCATTGTGGGAGCTGAGTGGTCCAACAATTTAAATGCTTTCCCAAACCACACAATTTTAGATTGCTCTAACTTGAAAGCTGATGCAGATCAGGCAACAAAATGACAGGTAAGTTGATGAAACGAAAAGATTATTTTGTGCACCAAATGGTATTGTCATACAGACAAACAGAAAATTGTGGTTAACATCTTTTTCTTCTATTATTTCATGCTTTGCTAGATATTTTTTCTATTACAAATTAAAACCGGGAGTTGTTCAGAAAAAAATTATTACTACATTACAACTCTACGAGTCAAAAGTACAAGAGGACCATGATGGTCCTATATCGCTCACCTGAACCAAAATGATATGAGCAACATTTTTGTTCAATTCAATTGATATTTATGACTTTAAGACTGAAAACAAACTTATGATCAATAACATTGTGAAAATCAAACTCATCCGAGATGTAATGGTGCCCAACATTGTGTCCAAGTTTTGTCTTAAATGATAAATAATTGTAGAATATAGAGTATAAACAAGGTCGAAAACCGCTGAAAACGGCATTTTATCAAATTCAAGGGCACATAACTCTCGACTTTCTGATCAGATCCAATTGAAAATCCAACTCATCCAAGATCTTATGGGCCCCGTTTTACTAACGATCTTACGATCATGTTTTTGTGAAAATTGTGTAACAAGGCATCTGACTGCACGAAAAATCGGATTAGGCCAATCAGGTTTGTTGTTACAAGTAATTACACAAAAAATAATTGTACGTTTGTTAGTAAAACGGGGCCATGGTCCCCAACAATGTGTCCAAGATTTGTCTTGATTGAACAATAATTGTAGATTCTAGAGTGTAAATAAGGTCGAAAACAGCCAACAAGAGGGCCGTTGGCCCTAGGTCGCTCACCTGAAATCGGGTTTTATAACAGATCAGATTTCTTACAGGTAATGCAATAAAGGGTCAAAGATCATATGAACGCCGATATGCGATTTCAAACCATAGAAAACCCAGAAAACTACCATAATTCAAATTCATATGTAACTCAAATATGAAGTTTCATCCAATTCGGCTATGTTGTTATGGAGAAATTGCTTTGGACAGATGGAATTAAAATAAAACATACAGACTGACAAACAGAAATTTACAAATTGACCTAGATCTATGACCTTGAACCTACCTAAATATATATTTCAAATAGAACATCTACTCATGATAAAGAACACATTTACCAATACATTTTTTTAAATCCATGCATAAATGTAGATGCTATGCTCCTGATAAGCAGATTTTTACAAGAAGTCCCCTTTTTCTGTGACAAGGTTTTGAAAAGTAAAGAAAAGTACCTCTTAGCAATATCATAAGTAATGCAAATATTAAGTTTTGTCAAATTTGGCTCTGCAGTTTTTGAGAAATTGCTTTTGACAGATTTCGTGTAATTTCTCTTTTTCTGTTGCCATGGCAACCAGAGCTTTTTTTTTATAAATTGCAATTCTGTTAGCAATTTTTTAAATGTGACCTCCTACGGAATATTTCTGCCTAGTTTGGTGGAAATTAGCCTGTTAGTTTAGGAGGAGATATTATTCAACGATGTCATTGAGATTTGGTGGAAAATCTCCTTTTCTGTTGCCATGGCTACCACAGCTTTTAAAGGATTTCAATCCTTTTAGCAATTTTTAAAAGGAATCTCCAAAGAAATATTTCTGCCAAGTTTGGTTGAAATTGGCAAAGTTACGTAGGAGGAGATGTTGTTCAAAGAAATTATTGAGAATTAGTCAAATTTCTCCTTTTCTGATGCCATGGCAACCAGAGTTTTTAGTCAATTTCAATTCTTTTAGCAATTCTGAAAGAAGACCTCCTAAGGAATATTTTTGCCAAGTTTGGTTGAAATTGGCGTGGTAGTTTAGGAGAAGATGTCATTCAAAGATAGTATTGAGATTCAGTCAAATTTCTCCTCTTCTGTTGCCATGGCAACCAGAGTTTTTTATGCATTTCAATTCTTTTAGCAATTCTGAAAGGGAGTCATCTAAGAAACATTCCTGCCAAGTTTGGTTCAAATTGGCCATGTAGTTTAGGAGGAGATGTCGTTCAAAGATAGTATTAAGATTCAGTCAAATTTCTCCTTTTCTGTTGCCATGGCAACCAGATTTTTTTTCATGGATTTCAATTTTTTTAGTAATTCTGAAAGGGGGTCACCTAAGGAACATTCCTTTTAAGTTTGATTGAAATTGACCCAGTAGTTTAGGAGGAGACGTCATTCAAAGATAGTATTGAGATTCATTCAAATTTCTCCTTTTCGGTTGCCATGGCAACCAGAGTTTTTATGGATTTCAGTTCTTTTAGCAATTCTGAAAGAGGGTCACCTAAGGAACATTCCTGCCAAGTTTGGTTGAAATTGACCCAGTAGTTTAGGAGGAGATGTCATTCAAAGATAGTATTGAGATTCAGTCAAATTTCTCCTTTTCTGGTGCCATGGCAACCAGAGTTTTTCGTGGATTTCAATTCTTTTAGCAATTCTAAAAGGGGGTCACCTAAGGAACATTCCTGCCAAGTTTAGTTGAAATTGGCCAAGTAGTTTAGGAGGAGATGTCATTTAAAGAAATTGTTGACGGACGACGCACGACGGACGACGGAAGACGCACGACGGACGGACGCCGGACAAAAGGTGATCACAATAGCTCACTTGAGCACCTTGTGCTCAGGTGAGCTAAAAACAGCAATTTTGTCGAATTCAAGGGCACATAATTCTCGATTTTATGATCAGATCAGACTGGAAATCAAACTGAACCGAGATCTTATGGTCTCTAAAATTGAGTCCAAGCTTTGTCTTGATTGATTGATAATTGTAGATTCTAGAGTGTAAACAAGGTCGAAAACAGCCGAAAATGGCAATTTTGTCAAATTCAAGGGCACATAACTCTTGACTGTCTGATCAGATCAAATAGGAAATCGAACTCATCTGAGATGCTATGTTCCCCAACATTGTGTCCAAGTTTTGTCTTGATTGATATATAATTGTAGATTCTAGAGTGTAAACAAGGTCGAAAACAGCCGAAAATGACAATTTTGTCAAATTCAAGGGCACATAACTCTGGACTTTCTAATCAGATCAGACTGAAAATGGAACTCATCCAAGATCTTATGGTCCCCAACTTTATGTTTAAGTTTTGTCTTGATTGATAAATAATTGTAGATTCTAAAGTGTTAACAAGGTCAAAACCAGCCAAATATGGCAATTTTGTCAAATTCAAGGGCACATAACTCTGGACTTTCTGATCAGATCAAACTGAAAATCGAACACATCCAAGATCTTATGGTCCCCAACATTGTGTCCAAGTTTTGTCTTGATTCATCAATAATTGTAGATTCTAGAGTGTAAACAAGGTCAAAAACAGCCGAAAATAGCAATTTTGTCGAATTCAAGGGACCATAACTCTCATCTTTCTGATCAGATCATACTGAAAAGCGAACTCATCCGAGATCTTATGGTCTCCAACATTGTCTCCAAGTTTTGTTTTGATTGATCAATAATTGTAGATGCTAGAGTGTAAACAAAGTCAAAAACAGCTTTTTTTGACATTCAAGGGCAGATAACTCCGTACATTCTGGTCCAATCTGGCCCATAATCGAACTCATCCGAGAACTTATGACCATACTTGTTTTGACAAAGTTTGATCAAGATTGATTAATAGTTGTGGATGCTAGAGCGTAAACACCAAATTGTGGACGGACAGACGGACGGACGGACAGACGGACAAAAAGTGATCACAATAGCTCACCTTGAGCACTTTGTGCTCAGGTGAGCTAATAAAGAAGACACTTCTTTCAACTCAGTTACAAAGATCAAACATCTTCTTTCAACAGGCTCAACACTTTCTTTTCGTTGTGAAATATCCATGTTAAACCCTCTTCCCAATTTCATTTTTATGCCAGTGGAATTTCTTATTTGTTGCAAACCAGCGAAGTTTGTTTCATTTCAAAGCATGAAATTCTTATGTGATACCGTCATAACCAAGAAAATAGAGAGAAAAGGAGAGAACACTGTTCACGGTATTTTCTTATTTAATCAATGTTTTCCAAAGCTACAGGGACATCAGGAGTGGTATTCATCAACCAGTCTAATTCCAGGTTCATCGTTAAAATTACATAACAACCCATCCGATTGGCCAAGATAATGTCTCATCCAATTAGATGGCTTCTATTGCAACTTAGATTTAGACAATCAATTTAGAAATGTTGGTGAATACTGGCCCGGAACAAGGCAACATTTTCAAATTGATTTATGCACCTAACCATGGATTCCTGTTGTTTCTCATACCAGTACTACAACATCCTAATTGAGCCTCCAGCTGCCTGCCCACATAGTTCAAACCATTGGTAGGAGACAATTTTGTCTGCAAGGATATTTGATACGAACAGGAATCAAACCCAGGACCTCTTGCGTGAGAGCCCAATGCCTCAACTTGCGACAAGACCCATCTTTTGCAGAGTTTTAGCACTGCATACCTGTGGATCGAAATCTGGATCACCATCCTCATCATAATCATCTCCACCCTCTTCTTCTTCTCCCTCATCATCATACTGAAGAAAATAAACAATAATATTTTGAACAGTGATTGTGGTTTGCATGGTCAAGAGCTAGAGGATCACCCTTGCGACGAAGAGGTTCAGAGTTTGATACCCAGAAGGGGGATGTGAGCTTTTCATTGGCCCACATTCAGCGAGTACTGTTGCAGTTTCCCGAAAATAAAAGTAGTAGGAACTTGAACTAGTTTCCCAATCGATGTAAAAAAAGCACCTTCAACAGTCCTTTATCTTTTAATCAGGATACAAGAGGTGTATCATTTAATCTTGTATTCTAGCATTCTTGCACCAGTGGACACATCGAACCCCTACTCATACACCAAATTCAATAATTGGTGAGAGACAAATCAATTTTTTTGTCAAATGTCAGAATGAATATTTGCTGAGCAAAAATTTGAGATCACAAAGACCATGTGAAAACCCGGATTGAGTTTTTTGGGTAATCATCCAGTTTTGCAAGTAAATTTATTTGTAGTGCTGGATGTCAATAAATATCAACATGGAAAATCTTCAGTTATCTTTATGAAAAATTTCTAAAGCTGGCAAATACTAGTTTAGTTAGAAATTTTTCACCTGAACCTGGCATTGCATGCTCTGCTAGTTAATTCATCGTAAGCTATAATTGGTTAACCTTTTCCAAGCAAGAGCTGTTTTGATGTTCCTTACAAAAAGGATTGTGAAAACATTGAGACAAAAGAAGAAAATGCTGATTATCAGCATTTTCGCCTTTTGCCTCAATATTTTCTGTGCCAGATTGTACACAAATTCCTTCCTTTTTAACATCAATTTTGTCCTCTACAGCAGTTTTTAAATGGTACCACCCTAAAATTTTATTGTTTGGGAAAGAGTTAAGTTGGCAAATACAGGGTCCAACATTAACTTTTTTGGTTACCAGACAGCTGGGCTTGTTGCTGCCAGATGCTGCTAGCCCTGACCAAATACGCACTGGTCCTGACCAAATATTTGGATAATTGGGAAAAGGTGTAAACCACAATAATCCTTTCATAAGTTAAAAGACAAGTTTCACAAATGAAAGAAAATTTGAAGGGTCCATGTTCTTGTTGTGTCACATATCCGGTGTTTTCATTATGGTAATAGTGACTTAGATTTAAAATGAGGCTGACCAGTCGGTCTTGCATCTTAGGGATCTAACTAGCCCTGACCAAGCAGTAGGCAGTTAATGTCTGTCGGGCACAGGTTAATGTTGAACCCTGAAATACCAGTTATAATTTTTCACAAAACATCAAACATATACAAACCTCGTCATCATTTTCTAATGCCTCCCCAGTGAAGTATAACACAGCTCGGGGAACAATTCTTT
Source organism: Fragum sueziense (assembly GCA_963680895.1). Classification (NCBI taxonomy): domain Eukaryota; kingdom Metazoa; phylum Mollusca; class Bivalvia; order Cardiida; family Cardiidae; genus Fragum; species Fragum sueziense. Next base: position 34,932,056 of record OY804602.1, read on the forward strand.
CACGTATAAAATGGCCTATTTCAAAATCAGCTGCTAATAAAGATTCAGTATCCTCATCCTGAAAATATGACGGTAAATATTTGTCAACACTTTTCCAAACAAGACCTGGGCCCGTATTATCAGTGATATTGTATGTAGCCTAATCTCTCTTTTTCTCATTACTTACTTTCCTGGCATGAAATACACATTTCAAGCTGCAACGATTATCACATTTATTAGGACCTAACAATTTTCTCAGAGTAGGAGATTGTTTAGCAATTCAGATGACAATTCAGAAGGAAGGTTAAAGACCTGGAATGTTCTGCAGCCATTTTGTGGCATATTTTCATAACCAATATTAGTAATTACCAAAAGTTAATGTGGATATCACCCTTGTAAGTAGGTGTAAATTGCAATCAGTTAATTGTTACCGTCAAACATTTCAGTGTAGAGAAGATTGATTGACCCATTACCAAACAGCAAAATTTTGGACTGTTCCAAATTCAAAGATGATGCAGACAACAATTTGAAGTGAATGAAATTTAAAGGGTTTTTTTTATCTTTTTCTGCAGAACTCACTGTGGTAAATGAAGAAATGACTTGTCTCAAGCAATTTCTTCGTTTTCCATGATGTTTTCCAAAGCAAAGATCATGTGGACTGGGGAGTCAAAAAGAGTCAATGTGTGGTAATGGGTTAACCCATTACTGAACAGTGACGCCTTTTGACTCCATCACATACAAAGGCTTGGAAAATCATTGTGGAAAATGAAGAAATTGCTTGCGACAAGCAATTTCTTCATTTCCCACAATTATTTCACCCAAAATGGAAAGATTTCTAAAATTTCATCAACTTGAAATCGTCGTCTGCAACACCTTTCAAATTGGAACAGTCCAAATTTTTGCTGTCTGGTAATGGGTTAAACCATGGGACTTACCATTTCTTCATCATCTGGAGCTGAAAAATACATACAACATGAAGCTTTAGTACAACTCATTCATACCCAACCCACCACATATAACAAGAGCTGTTGCGCTCGACTTTCTAAGTTGCATAGTATAAAGGGGGCATAACTCCAAATGTAGTGGAGCCAGGGTTATGGGCCCTAGTAGTACAGTAGAGGGAGTGATGGTGAATTAGTATTCCAAGTTTGGGTTGAATCCCTTTGATAGTATGGAAGTTATTGATGTTTGAAAAAACTTTAACCTTTGTTGCAATGCCAATGCCGACGCCAACGCAGTATAAGTGACAGTATAATCTCTCATTTTCTTCGAAAATTAAATGTGAGAGAAATGAATCTTTGCCTAGAGGCTAATATTATGGTCACAAAAGCATGTGCAAAGTTTCAGAGCAATAGCATAAGTGGAAACAGATGTTTGAAAAAACTTTAACCGTTGTTGCAACACCGACGCCAACGCCGATGCCCGGGTGACGGTATTAGCTCTTGTTTTCTTCGAAAAGTCGAGCTAAAAACATAACTGTTGGTGGTTAAAGTAAGGTGCCAGCCTAGAAATTATTTTTCCATTTTTTTGTCATTCTTATAAACCTTTGTATACACATAAAATAGCCAAGCATCTTAATCCGCTTGTGTTTGTAGTTTTTGTGTAATTAGGGGTTTAACTACAAATTTACACCTGGGCAACTGTGTGCTTCAGCGATAAAACCTGTTATCTCTTGATAAGGCCGGTGACGTCACGCTTTGATCGGAGCGAGTAGATTGCCTGTATAGCATAATGGAGAAAGAAGGAAACATCTCTGATTCAAGCTGTGAATTGTCACTTTCTTGTGCTTCGTCCCCATTCGGATCTCTAGGGCAAAACTCGAATCTTGATCAGGGAGCTGGGACAGACCTATTTGAGCAGATACGTCCTTACCAATTTGAGCCGTTACTGTCCGATGCATCAAACAGTGACGAGAGCGATGGTGATGAAATAAGCGACGACGAAAGGAGACTTCAGAACAATGAATGGTATATATATAAATAATTTCTATGCAAGATTGCATTAATGCCCGAAGTAAAACATTTAAAATCATTTGCAATTTGTATATATTACAAAAAATACTCTCCGTGAATGAAAACGCGTTTATTTACGGGCCCGTTTATTTACGAACCGATTTCGTACCATAATTCATTCGTACCCAAAATTATTGTTATAGAATAATTATGTACTAAAATATAGCTGCCTTCGAAATGTTTACATTGTTTAATTTTAATAGTAAATGGATAGTTTGAAATTAAACTCGCACAAACAATCTTAACCATTTTACAAATTACCAACTTTGTAGACTTTTCCAAGTTACAAGATGATGCAGACGACAAAATGAATGACATTAAGATCTTATTGAATGAAAATGGACTTTTGACTAAGAAATAACTGAGAGAAAATGAGAAAAATCCGTAAACCAGTATTTTCTCTTTTCCTCTTAATGTTTTCTTAGACTTAATTTCTTAAGGACGTCAAAGGCATGCCTTCATTGGGGAAGGTTTTATGTGTCATTTATTTCCAAAAACAGATCTAGATTTTAACTTTTCCAAAAGACCGAATTTCTTGTTTGTTCAAACATCAACACAACTGCAGATTATGAATGCTATTACTCCTGTCAGAAATATGTTGATCTTATAGATTTTTCTTCTTTTCTCGCAATAAATCTAGATCTAGTTTCAGTTCTAATATCTAGAAGCCAAGGTTTGATTAGAAAGGGTTAATATGATCAAATTCTCCAGATGGAAAAAAAACATTTCTACTGGTTTCGACCACATTGTTATTTAACCCTTTCCCAAACAAGACCTGGTTTTGACGTTCCTATCAGATATAAATTGACAAAAATTGAGACAAAAAGAGGAAAATGCTAATCAGCATTTTTTCCTTTTGTCTTAATATTTCAAACTATACTATATATAATCCCTACATTAATCAACAGCCTTCTTGTTGTCTGCAGAAGCTTTTTAAATCAAACTCCCTATTTTTGGCTTCTATTTTAAGGGTTAACCTTTTGCCAAATAAGACCTGGTTTTAGGGTCCCGAATAGACAATGATTGAGAAAACATTTGAGACAAAAGAAGAAATTTCCTGTGACCAGCATTTTATCCTTTTGTCTCAAAGTTTCCTATGTTGTATTGAAAACAAATACCGTCTTTGTCATCACCCACTTTGTCCTCTGCAGCAGTATTCAAATTGGAATAATTAAAAATTTGGCTTTTGAGGAAAGGGTTCAAAATTAATGCAGTTTTTTTCCAAACCATTATTTTCCATTTACAGGTGCAGATGTGGCAATTGCCAAATCATGCAATCCAGTAAAGAATCTATTTGCATAACATAGAAAACTCCTTAGGCCCATCCCAAACTCGTTTAGTTTTTACAAAGTCTGTCCATTTCTTTCTTAGAGCCGGTCCCTCGGGAAAGTATGCAGCGAAACCCCATGAAAATGCGTGTTTCCACAATTAGCAGCTACACAACGTGATCCTATGCCTTTACATGTTCCTCCCCTGTCTCCTCTTGGCATGATTTCGAGCGAATATGTAGAAAAATGAAGAAAAATCGCGGCAGTCGTCGGTTAACTTTCTGTTTACAATGAAGCGAAACTTTTTCCGTTTTCCAACGTGACGTCACGCGCACTTATCGCCCAAATTGTTTTCGAGGGCGCTAATTGGATTTTTCTGTTTGCACACCTGTGCTAATAAAAGCAAAACTGGGTATCAGTTTGACTTCGCGTAGGCCGAAACGTACATAAAAAAGCATAATTAAATAGGAAATTTATAAAGATGGAATGGTAATCTAGGCTGGCACCCTACTTTAAAGGAATCATTCTTTTTGTATTGATATAATCATAGTTTTGTCGTTGGTTGTACCTTTCATTGATTGTATGAAGGATACCAAAAAGTGGTGTATTATTTATATTATAACCTAATGCATGATGTCATCAACAGCCATGATTGATACTTTTGATAGCTCCAATGGGAGAGCATGTGCCTTATAACCCATTACCAAACAGCAAATTTTTAGAATTTTTTAAAATTTTAAATTCAAAGATGATGCTGACGACAATTTCAAGTGAATGAAATTTTGAATAATATAGTCTTTTTACGTAGAAAACATTGTGGTAAATGAAGAAATTGCTTGTCACAAGCAATTTCTTCACTTTCCACGATGTTTTCCAAAGCTGTTATCTTGTAGGGAGTCAAAAGGAGTCACTGTGTGGTAAAGGGATAACCTTTACACAGGCCGATATCTAGCATGTTTTGGGATAGAATCCTACTTGGACTTGATCTTTACTTTTTCATGTTTGTAATTCCATTTCCACTAATATTAGATAAATACAGCTGAAGTGATTTAGACTCAATCTAGACAAAAATTTAAAGAAATGAAATAAACGCCCATCATTAATTTACTATTCAGCTCAATCAATCAGAGACATCCAGTTACAGAGCTCCCTGCACTTTGATTGATAAAGATTTGTGTAAAAACACAACTTACGTGTTGGTGGGTTAAAGAAGTTAAAGAATGAATCACTCTGCACGGTTTTTGATATAGTTCTTGTTGTACCACTAGCCTTATGTTTCTGCTTTTTCTTCACTGTTTTTACTGTGACATTCTTTCCCTTCTTCCAGTCTATAGTGCACCTACAAACAATGCAGACAAAGAAAATCATCAAAGTTGAATAACTGAGAAGACAGAAATCAAAAACCATTTAGGCAAGGTATTACAATGACACAATGCACGAAATCTTGTAGAAAGTAGCCTTCTAATAAAACAACTTTTCGTAGGGATTTCTACTTTAATATAGCATCATTTCAGTTTTCCACACTCAAATAAAATGTGGAAATGATTCTTGGTGCAGGTTTAACGAATTTGACTTCAATTATTAATCAAGTGAAACAAAGTTACTTAAATAATTTGGTTGAGAGAGCTCGAAAACCATATAGGCAAGGACGTAAAATAACAAAAGATTATTATAATGATGTAAGAAATCTTGTAGAAAGTGGGTCTTCTTATAAAACTACTTTTCGTAGGGATTTCTAGTTTAATATAGCATCATTTCAGTTTTCTACACTCAAATAAAATGTGGAAATGATTCTTGATGCAAATTTTACAAATTCTGCTTTAACTCTTTCGCTGCCAATGTCGCCTTTTGGCGACCTCTTAGGAGACTGCCAATGTCGCCTTTTGGCGACTTCAAAACAATAGCTTAATTAGGTCATTAAGGTCAAGGTCAGGGTCATCTGATCAAACTGCCTGATAAAAAGTATGCTATTCAACAAAATAGTTTATGTGCAATTATTCCTGAGGGTTTCAGCTTAAAATTCACTAAATAATGATTTTACTATAATATAATCTGATAAGCCCTGTTATGAATTTTTAAAAAAAATTGGCACTGGAAATAGCACAATTCCAGGAAATTTGGCAGCGAAAGAGTTAATCAAGTTATTCAGTTGAACATTTCGATAGAAAATTAAAACTTAGAAATCATTTAGGACATGTAAATAACAAAAGGCAGTGTAAGAAATCTTGTATAAAGTAGCCTTCTATCAAAACAACTTTTCTACTTTATTATAGCATCATTTCAGTTTTCCGCACTCATATAAAATGTGGAAATGATTCTTGATGCAAGTTTTTTTTTTTAAATCAATACCGCTTTAATTATCAAAGTTGAATTATTGGAATGAAAAAACTTGGAAATCTTTTAGGATATGTAAGAAATCTTGTAGAAAGTAGCCTTTTATCAAAACTACTTTTCGTAGGGATTTCTACTTTATTATAGCATCATTTCAGTTTTCCGCACTCAAATAAAATGTAGAAATGATTCTTGATGCAAGTTTTTTTTAAACAAGAGATGTTTGTAAAACATATATGCCCCCTCAAGGGCCTACATTTGATGTAGGTCAAAGTCCAAGGTCAAGTTAACAAGGTCCAAGGTCATGGTCAAATATGAAAGGTCTTGGTAGGAGGTGTCTATGTGTGAAATATGAAGGCTGTAGGTGTAATAGGACATAAGATAAAGGCAAGGTTAAAGATTTCTAAAAGTATGTAAAAATCAAAGGTCAAGGTCACACAGGCCAAGGTCATGGTCAAATGCGCAAGGTCTTTGTAGGAGGTGTCCATGTGTAAAATATTGAGACTGTATAGGTAACAGGACATGAGATATAGGCCTAGTTTAAGTTTTTAAAAGTAGGTCAAACTCCAAGGTCAAGGTCTAAGGTCATGGTCAAAAGTGAAATATCTTGGTTGGAAGTGACCATGTGTGAAATATCAAGGCTGTATGTGTAAAATGACATGAAATATAGGCCAGGTAAATGTATTATTAAAGTAGGTCAAACACCAAGGTCAAGGTCACAAGGTCCAAGGTCATGGTCAAATGTGAAAGGTCTTGGTCGTAGGTGTCCATGTGTCAAATATCAAGGCTGTATGTGTAATAGTCTGGTTCCCTGTCGTACTATGTGTTTTAGTACGTCAGGCACACAGTAATCATGGCGCCGTCCACTGGACTGATATTTTAACAAAGATAAAGAGCAAAGTTCTTTAATTTTGTGAGCAGGGAAGGGTCATTAGAAGAGTAGATAGGTTTCGGTATATTTTTAATACTAGCAATAAAAGTTTTACATGACCTCAACGCTAACCCGAAATAAAACGGTTTTAATTTATGTACATGAAAACTATATGAAGTCAATTTGGAAGCATTCTACCAGTAGTCCGATTAGCTCAGTGGTAGAGCGTCTGACTTTGACTCCAGAGGTCCAGGGATCGAATCCCACGTTGGGCAAATGTTTGCCGTCTTCTTTTTGTTTTAATACATTTTCTCAAACCAAACTATTCTAGAAATCACTAAGATGCAATTAAAATAAAATTGGTAATTGTGTTTTTATTACGTCTTTGCAATCTCTAGAACCATTTGGTATGAAAAATGTAAAAAGAAAGGGTGTGTGGCTAAAATACGTTTCACTGTTGGGATTCGAACCACGGACCTCTCGTACACTAGTCAGACGCTCTAACCACTGAGCTAACCGGACTTCTATTCGGTAAGCATCCAAATTGCCTTCATATAGTTTTTATGTACATCTTTTAAAACCGTTTTATTTCGGGTTAGCGTTGTGGTCATGTAAATCTTTTTTTGCTAGTATTAAAAATATACCGAAACCTATCTACTCTTCTAATGACCCTTCCCTGCTCACAAAGTTAAAGAACTTTGTTCTTTACCTTTGTTAAAATATCAGTCCAGTGGACGGCGCCATGATTACTGTGTGCCTGACCCAATAACGCAGTATTAGGGGCAGGTAAGCCAGACTAGTATGTGTAACAGGACATGATATATCGGCTAGGTTAAAGTTTTTTTTTTAAAGTAGGTCAAAGTCAAAGGTCAAGGTCACAAAGTCCGAAGTCATGGTCAAATGTGAAAGGTCTTGGTAGGATGTGTCCATGTGTGAAATATCAAGGCTGTATGTGTAATAACACATGAGATATAGGCCCAGTTTAATTTTTTTAAAAGTAGGTCAAACTTCAAGGTCAAGGCCACATGGTTCAAGGTCATAGGCGTATGTGATAGGTCTTGGTCAGAGGTTTCCATGTGTCAAATATCAAGGCTGTATGTGTAAAAGGACATGATATATCGGCCAGGTTAAAGTTTTTTAAAAGTAGGTCAAACTCCAAGGTCAAGGTCACAAAGTCCAAGGTCATGGTCAATTGTGAAAGGTCTTGGTAAGATGTGTCCATGTGTGAAATATCAAGGCTGTATTTGTAAAACGTCACGAGATATATGCCGGGTTTAATTTTTTCTAAAGTAGGTCAAACTCCAAGGTCAAGGTCACAAGGTCCAAGGTCATGGTTAAATGTGAACGATGTTGATAGGAGGTATCTATGTGTGAGATATGAAGGCTGTATGTGTAAAAGGACATGAGATATAGGCAAGATTAAGAATTAAGTGTAAAATCAACAAAGGGCAATAACTAAAAAAAAATTGATTGGCAGAGTTACGGTTCTTGTGCACTGCATCTCTCCATGATGAAATCTATTCACCTATAAAGTTTCATGATTCTACCTTACATATTTTTTGAGTTGTGCTCCGGACAAGAATCAAGTTTGAAAATCAACAAAGGGCAATAACTCAAAAAATTTGATCGGCAGAGTTACGGTTCTTGTGCACTGCACCTCTCCATGATGAAATCTATTCACCTATAAAGTTTCATGATTCTACCTTACATACTTTTTGAGTTATGCTCCGGACAATAATCAAGTTTGAAAATCAACAAAGGGCAATAACTCCAAAAATATGATCGGCAGAGTTACGGTTCTTGTGCACTGCACCTCTCCATAATGAGATCTATTTACCTGTAAAGTTTCATGATCCTACCTAACATAATTTTTGAGTTATGCTCCGGACAAAAATCAAGTTTGAAAATCAACAAAGGGCAATAACTCAAAAAATTTGATCAGCAGAGTTACGGTTCTTGTGCACTGCACCTCTCCATAATGAGATCTATCCACCTGTAAAGTTTCATGATTGTACCTTACATACTTTTTGAGTTATGCTCCGGACAAGAATCAAGTTATACAAGAGGACCATGATGGTCCTAAATCGCTCACCTGAATCAAGATGACCAGAGTGAAAATGGCAATTAGGTCAAATTCAAAGACATCAAACTAAGGGCTTTCTGTTTGAAAACAATTAGGGAATAATTTTGTTCGAATCGATCCTGTAAAGTTGGGTATGAATTAGCAATGGTTGATGTTATTTTTTGATTTCGCAATATACAACATGGGGCTAATTTTTAAAACATACTGATCTGTTAGAGATTGATCATTTATGATATATCATTACAAGAGGACCATGATGGTCCTATATCGCTCACCTGAACCAAAATGATATAAGCAACACTTTTCTTCAATTCAAAAAATATTTATGACTTTTAGACTGAAAACGAACTTATGGTCAATAACATTGTGAAAATCGAACTCATCCAAGATTTCATCTTGCCCAACATTGTGCCCAAGATTTGTCTTGTTTGATAAATAATTGTAGATTCTGGAGTATAAACAAGGCCGAAAACAGCCGAAAACAGCAATTTTGTCAAATTCAAGGGCACATTACTCTTGACTTCCTAGTCAGATCAGGCTGAAAATCAAACTCAACCGAGATCTTATGATATCCAACATTGTGTCCAAGATTTGTCTTGATTGGTCAATAATTGTAGATTCTAGAGTGTAAACAAGGTCTAAAGCAGCCGAAAACGGCAATTTGATCAAATTCAAGGGCACATAACGCTCCACTTTTTGTCAGATTGGACTGAAAATCAAACTTATCCAAGATCTTATGGTCTCAAACATTGTGTTCAAGTTTTGTCTTAATTGATAAATAATAGTAGATTATAGAGTGTAAACAATGTCAAAAACAGCCGAAATCGGCAATTTTATCAAATTCAAGGGCACAAAACTCTCATCTTTCTGGTCAGATCAGACTGAAAATCAAACTCATCTGAGATCTTATGGTCTCCAACCTTGTGTCCAAGATTTGTCTTGATTGGTCATAAATTGTAGATTCTAGAGTGTAAATAAGGTCGAAAACAGTCAAAAACAGCAATTTTGTCAAATTCAAGGGTTCATAACTCTCAACTTTCTGGTGATCAGATAAGACTGAAAATCAAACTCATTTCAGATCTTATGATCTCCAATATTGTGTCCAAGTTTTGGATTGATTGATCAATAATTGTAGATTCTAGAGTGTAAACATCATCGAAAACAGCCAAAAATGACAATTTTGTCAAATTCAAGGGCAAGTAACTCTCGACTTTCTGATCAGATCAGACTGAAAATTACACTCATCCGAGATCTCATAGTCCCAAACATTGTGTCAAAGTTTTGTCTTGATTGATGAATAATTGTAGATTCTAGAGTGTAAACAAGGTCAAAAACAGCCGAAAATGGCAATTTTGTCAAATTCAAGGGCACATAACTCTCGTCTTTCCAGTCAGATCAGACTGAAAATCAAACTCATCCGAGATCTTATGGTCTGCAATGTTATGTCCAAGATTTGTCTTGATTGATCAATAATTGTAGATGCTAGAGTGTAAACAATGTCAAAACTAAGTATTTTTCGCATTCAAGGGCAGATAACTCCTGCATTTCTAGTTCGATCTGACCCATAATCGAACTCATCCGAGATCTTATGGCCATACATGTTTTGACCAAGTTTGGTCAAGATTGGCTTATATTTGTAGATGCTAGAGTGTAAACACGAAATTGTGAACGGACGGACAGACAGACGGACAGACGGACGACGGACAAAAAGTGACCACAATAGCTCACCTTGAGCACTTCGTGCTCAGGTGAGCTAATAACAAATTATAAGCACAATTTACAAGATTTGGTCTGTTATTTGAAAAAATATAGCGAAAGATCAACATCTGATAAGCTAAGCTAATCCCTTCTTAATTGTTTACATAAGATAAACATAGAGACAGTCAGAGCAACAGATAAGAGAAATAGATAAGAGAAATAGAAATAGCACTCTAAATTCATTTTTCATATCTAAACACTATGTAGAATGTATTAATCTTTTCAAGCAGATGATTGAAATGATCACCAATTACATAGGATTTGATGAATATTGAAACAAAATGTTGATTTTTGAAAAGCTATCATCTCCTCTTATCTGCAGCTTGTATGATTCCCAAAGTAAATGGTTCAAAATTGGCTTGTAAATGTAGAACCAACAATATAGGGCTTAGTTTCCATGTAAAGTGATGATTTCTTGTATTCTGAAAGCCATTCATGACATGAGGTCTAACACAAAGTTTCAAGGTTCTAGGCCAAATGGTTTAGAAGAAAACTAAGTATCTCTGACAACCCGCAGTAAAGTATAATTTTCAATGCACAAAATTTTCCCAACCCTGCCACACCAATATACATTTTATAAATTCAAAAATTCAAGATACAATTTTGAAATGAGTCACTCAAGGAACTTTTCTGCTACGTTTGATTTAAATTGGCCAAACGGTTGATTTTAAAAGAATTTTCACAAGATTTCTTTAAGTCTGAAAAGCCCCTTCCTCCCTGCCACGCCCACATTTTTTAACAAATGTAACTAGAACTGTCGCAAAGCGGACGAATACCCCCCACTAGCGCGTTGTCACTGAAAAAGTGCTAAAGTTCAAAGTGGCATAACTCTGAAACTGCTGCCTGGATCAAGATGAAAATTGCAGGTGCACAACTTCATATGATAGGAAACAACCTGCTAAAATTTCAGCAAAATCGGTCAAAAACTGTGGGAGGAGAAGAGGACACAAAATTATGTCCACGGACGGACGGACGGACGGACGGACAGACGGACAGACGGACGGACAACCTGAATCCAGTATACCCCCCCATAACTTTGTTGTGGGGGGTATAAAAATTTGTGAGCAAATATTGAAAAGAGTGACTCAAGGAATATTCCTGCAAAGTCTGGTTTAATTGGGCCCAATGGTTGATTTTTAAAGAAAATATTATATGATTTCTCTAAGTCCGATAAGCCCCTTTCTCCCTGCCACACCAACATTTTTTGACAAATGTTAAAATTTGAGAACAAATTTTGAAAAGAGTGAATGAAGGAACTTTCCTACCGAGTTTGGTTCAATTGCGCCCAATGGTTGATTTTTAAAGAATTATCTTCTGATTTCTCTAAGTCAGATAAGCCCCTTTCTCCCTGCCACGCCAACATTTTTTGACAAATGTAAAAATTTGTGAACAAATTTTTAAAAGAGTGATTAAAGGAACATTCCCCCAAAGTCTGGTTCAATTGGGCCGAATGGTTGATTTTTTAAGAATTTTATTATGATTTCTCTAAGTCCGATAAGCCCCTTTCTCCCTGCCACACCCACATTTTTTGACAAATGTAAGAAATTTGAGAACAAATTTTGAAAAGAGTGAATCAAGGAACTTTCCTACCGAGTTTGGTTCAACTGGGCCCAATGGTTGATTTTTAAAGAATTTTCTTATGATTTCTCTAAGTCCGATAAGCCCCTTTCTCCCTGCCACACCCACATTTTTTGACAAATATAAAAATTTGTGAACAAATTTTGAAAAGAGTGACTCAAGGAATATTCCTGCCGAGTTTGGTTCAATTGGGCCCAACGGTTGATTTTTAAAGAATTTTCTTATGATTTCTAGTCTGATAAGCCCCTTTCTCCCTGCCACGCCCACATTTTTTGACAAATCAAAAATTTACGAACAAATTTTGGAAAGTGTCACACAAGGAACATTCCTGCCAAGTTTGGTCAAAATTGGTCCAATGGTTTAGGAGGAGAAGATGTTGAAAGAAATTGTGAACGGACGGACAGATGGACGGACGGACGGACGGACAGATGGACAGACGACGGACAATAAGCGACCACAATAGCTCACCTTGAGCACTTCGTGCTCAGGTGAGCTAAAAATCAACAAAGGGCAATAACTCCAAAAATATGATCGGCAGAGTTACGGTTCTTATGCACTGCACCTCTCCATAATGAGATCTATCCACCTATGAAGTTTCATGATTCTACCTTTAATACTTTTTGAGTTATGCTCCGGACAAGGTTTGGTCTACGTACAGACCGACCGACCTACGGACCGACCGACCGACGGACCGACACTTGCAAAACAATATACCCCCATTTTCTTCGAAAGGGGGCATAATGAATACCGCTTTAATTATCAAAGTTGAATTATTGGAATGAAAAAACTTGGAAATCCTTTAGGATGTAAGAAATCTTATAGAAAGTAGCCTTTTATCAAAACTACTTTTCGTAGGGATTTCTAGTTTATTGTAGCATCATTTCAGTTTTCCGCACTCAAATAAAATGTAGAAATGATTCTTGATGCAAATTTTACAATTTCAGTTTTAGTTTCAAAGTTGAACAAGCAAATTTGTAGAATTGATATCACTCGCCCAAAATATTTTGTTTACTCTGTATGTACGTAAATGGCTTCACTAATCAGGGGCAGTAACTCTGAATTAAGCTGTCGAACCTGGTAACCCGACGATATGCGCATCTCCTCTTTGTAGTGAAGCTTTCCAGTTTCATTGAAATCGTGTCAATGGTTTCCAAGAAATAACACGGAAACGAAACTCAGACGGACGGACAGACAGACAGAAGGAAATCTATCAAGGTAGCACTTTTTTTAATTATGTAAGAAATCTTGTTTGACCCTTTCCCGACCAACAAAATTTTACGGTGATCCACTTCAAAAACTGTCACAAATGACAAAATGGATGGTATTAAAGATATGGTTTGTGTAAAATACGACAACGAAAATATTGAGACAAAAGGAGAAACTGATTATCAGCAGTTTCTCCTTTTGTCTCAATGTTTTCCCAAGCCTTTTCTATTATGGACGTCAAAACCAGCTCTTGTTTGGGAAAGCTTCAAATACATACCCTGTACATTTGACAATTTCCGGTCCTTCAAAAGAGAAGGGGTCTGTTTCATCAGGCACTGATCGCATCACATATTCTTTTGTTAACACTTTGTTCTCAAAATAGTCATTTGTATCGAAATGGAATTGTAATTTAAAACCCTGAAAGAATACAGATAGAAACAAGATGTGTTAGTGAAACATGAATGCCCCCGAAATGGCAAATGTGAAGTTTTCCAACCAGGGGTCTCATTTGCCAAAATTTGGGGCCGTTATTCGGCCCCATTCCCAATGGCAAAAAGTATCTTTTTTTCCCAATTCTCTGGTGAAAATTCCCAATGAAGACCCAGAATGCCCCATGTTAAGACCTCATCTTCATTTACAAATATTTTGAAGACAGTTTTAGAGTAGATTCTTAAATAAGGGTATGTACAAATGCATTTTACACCACTACAGTCTAATTTGCAGCTGAAACAAAGAGACAGTATGAATACAAACTTGTCTTAGTTTTTCCCAATTTAGGTTAAAACGTCGCTATTTTTCCCAATTTCACTGGCCCCTGGCCCCAAACAAAAATTGGTAGCAAGACCCCTGCCAACAGACATATGGTCGGACAGACAGATGGACACAAGTAAAACAATATGCCCCCATTGTTCCACGTGAAGGGCATGAAAATAAATTTCTCATTTCATTGAAGTTTTATTTGTAAAATTCATCTCATAAAAGCTTTTGACTTAAACAGAAACTTAGAATTCATACAAACTGACAAAATAAAATCATCACAAGATACTGGATATTTCATGCATTTGTCGCAATTTAGCGTATGAGCATTGTTTTAATGTTTTATGTTAATGCAGAAATTTTATACATACCATAGGATCTTTTTCATCCTTAGTATCATTTATATCTACAAATTCTACTTTAACGTCACGTAAAGTGTTCAATATAGACTCATCATGAGGCTGTATCATCTCTGATAACATATCTACATTCTTGAAGATTGTCAACCAAAAACCGGGTACACCCTTCGCATCACTTTCCTTCTCTGAAACATTAATGGTATAAATCCATTGGCATTACCATACGGCAATTTTAGGCTGGCCAGAATTCAAAGGCCATGAAGACTACAATATCAGGTCAATGAAATTTTGAATCTTTTGGTATTTGAGGGTAGAAAAAATTGTGGAAAATGAAGAAATTTCTTGTCACAATTTAAATTTTCACTACGTTTTCAAAAGCCTTTACATTGGGGGTTAAAAAGCACCACTGTGAGGAAATATTAGGTTAAGAAATTCATCCCAAATGAGATTCACATTTCGAGAATTTTTTGCGCAGTATCACTAAAATGTGTTAAGTATTCCAACATATTCTGGCGCCATCTTAAACATACTGCGGTGGTGCGTTCCACCGTCAAATGTTTATGACATCGTCCAAATATTTCTGATTTCGCGTGAATCTCATAACGGGTGGACAACCTTAATATTAGGGAAAAGCATTTGCTTCATAAAATACCTTCTTTGTCCGATTTCTCTTTATCTTCTTCACCTTTTTCTTCTATGGAAGCTTTTTTCACTTCTTCCTGTAAGCAGAATAATGCTATAAAGAATACAGTACTCTCAAAACTCTGGTAGATAATCACAATAGTAAAAGAATACACAAACCATTATTTATTTATGAAGCTTTCAATAGAATTTGACTATTAATTCAATATTGATATTCTGACCAAAAAGCTGAAGAATAAATTGAACTTTGGAATAGACAACAAGAGCAATGCTGGGTGTGGCATTATACGCCCGAAGCTCAGAAATGTAATGGGTGTGTGATATTTGTTGATATCCTGTTCTTTTCTAAAAGTCACTTGCAAGTATCTGATAAAACAAAATTCACCGAGTACTAAAATATTCACGAAGTGTTGCAAGTCAGTGTTTATTTTTAATTTTGGGGGAAGGGGGTCAGGGCCCATAGGTGGGGGAAAATTTGCGCGTGAACGCCCAAAAAGGGGAAATTTTAATACATGCTTATACTCTCAAATACAGTGTTATAAATGCATTTAACTTGCTTGTATATCATAATGGGACCTTCAAACAACCATTAGAACTGCTAGAGAGGCCTAGAATCTAAATATAATTTGGATTTTTCTTTGCAACAAAAAATCTAGTTCCAGAAGGGGAAATTTTCTCTGAAATGGGGGAAAAAAGTATATTCCTCAGAGAGGGGAAAGGGGCCCAATAACGACCGTTTTTTTTAGAAAAAAAAATCACTGCAAGTACCCGAGTACTACTAAAATATTCACAAATTTAATCAGATTGAGATAATGTAATCAAACACCCAGCTATGAGTTCTACACACATGTGAAGTTTCAACATCATAGGCCTTGCATTTTGAAAGTAATGGACCGGATGCAAACTGAATCAAACAAAGGGCAATAAGTCAAAAATTATAAATGGTAGAGTTAGGGTTATTGCGCTCTGCACATCCTAGCTATGAGATCTATACACCTGTGAAGTTTCAAGACCATAGGCCTTATAGGTTCAAAGTTATGGACGGACACGAATTTGCTAACTGAATCAAACAAAATCAAACAAAGGGCAATAACTCAACAAGAGTGCCATGGTCACAATATACGCCGCCACTTATAAAACTTGAGACAAAAAAATGACATTGACAAGGATTTATAAATATTCACACAAAAACCTGTAAAAAGTTGTGTTCACAAGAAGGTTTTTATAAATATCCAGTCAAAAACCTGAAAGGAATTGCGTTCACGAGGCTGAAATATCAATAAGCCCCAGAGACTAAGATTGAAGGGGGCATAACTCAGGCAAAAATCAATGAACCATAAAATCCTTACTTCATGCACATCTACCAATTAAGGTAATAACATCCACCAAGTTTCATTAGTATCCAGTCAGAATCTTAGAAGAAGTTGTGTTGACAAGGCTGCAATTTTAATCAGCCCCAGAGACTAAGTTTTAAGGGGGCATAACTGTGGCAAAAATCAATGAACCATAAAATCCTTCCTACATGCACATTTACTAATTGAGGTGATAACATTGACCAAGTGTCATTAATATCTAGCCATAAACTTAGGAGGAGTTGCGTTGACAAGGCTGCAATTTCAATAAGCCCCAGAGACTAAGTTTTAAGTGGTCATAACTGTGGCAAAAATCAATGAACCATATTGACCAAGTGTCATTAATATCCAGCCATAAACTTAGGAGGAGTTGCGTTGACAAGGCTGCAATTTCAATAAGCCCCAGAGACTAAGTTTTAAGTGGTCATAACTGTGGCAAAAATCAATGAACCATAAAATCCTTCCTTCATGCACATCTACCAATTGAGGTGATAACATTGACCAAGTGTCATTAAGATCTAGCCATAAACTTAGGAGGAGTTGCGTTGACAAGGCTGCAATTTCAATAAGTCCCAGAGACTAAGTTTTAAAGGGGCATAACTCTAGCAAAAATCAATGAACCATAAAATCCTTCCTTCATGCACATCTACCAATTGAGGTGATAACATTGACCAAGTTTCATTAAGATCCAGCTAGAAAATTAGGAGGAGTTGCGTTGACAAGGCTGCAATTTCAATAAGCCCCAGAGACTAAGTTTTTAAGGGGCATAACTCGGGCAAAAATCAACGAACCATAAAATCCTTCCTTCATGCACATCTACCAATTGAGGTGATAACATTGACCAAGTTTCAAGAAGATTCAGCCAGAAACTTAGGAGGAGTTGCGTTGACAAGAAAAGTGGACGGACGTACGGACGGACAGATGGACGGACAGACGGAGAAGATGTCGCCAATATACGTCCGCCTCCGGCGGCGTATAATTAAAATTACAAATGGTAGAATTGTGGTTCTTGCGCTCTGCACACCCTAGCTATGAGATCTATACACCTGTGAAGTTTCAAGACCATATGCCTTTTAGTTTCAAAGTTATGGACCGGACACGAATTTGCTAACTGAATCAAACAAAATCAAACAAAGGGCAATAACTCAAAAATTACAAATGGTAGAGTTGTGGTTCTTGCGCTCTGCACACCCTAGCTATGAGATCTATAAACCTGTGAAGTTTCAAGACCATAGGCCTTATACTTTCAAAGTTATGGACCGGACACGAATTTGCTAACTGAATCAAACAAAATCAAACAAAGGGCAATAACTCAAAAATTACAAATGGTAGAGTTGTGGTTCTTGCGCTCTGCACACCCTAGCTATGAGATCTATACACCTGTGAAGTTTCAAGACTATAGGCCTTATAGTTTCAAAGTTATGGAGCGGACACGAATTTGCTAACTGAATCAAACAAAGGGCAACAACTCAAAAATTATAAATGGAAGAGTTGTGGTTCTTGCGCTCTGCACACCCTAGCTATGAGATCTATACACCTGTGAAGTTTCAAGACCATAGGCCTTATAGTTTCAAAGTTATGGAGCGGACACGAATTTGCTAACGGACAGACAGACAGGCGGACAGACAGACGATGCACGCGATAACATAATACGACCCTTCGGGCGTATAAAAATGAATACCCAAAATTACCAAAGGCAGAATTCAAACTGACTTTAAAATCTAGGAGTGAAAAGAGTCATTTAACCGCATAGTTGTACCCCCTCTATATGAAACAAAGAAGGGTACTTGCAAAATTTAAATGTTCAAGATTCACTTTGGGGGAGAAAAAAACCCATTTCGGAGCTTTTGGGAACCCTGAAAGCCAAGAGAAAGTGGTTTCACTTTCATAGTCATCCTTATCAACGTCCAGCCAAAAGCAGATACTGTGGGTAAGTTAGGCCATGTTATATAGAATCAAGAGTTCACAGTACCTGAGAATTTGATTTTTCTTCACCACTGTTGGCCTTATCCTACAAAATTTAGGGAAAAAATGATTTCTTTAGTCTTAATCAAAAACCTTGATCTTACATTTTTAGTATATTGAAGAAATTAGTACAAAATGAATCATAATGCAGTCAGTTTTTCCAAAACAAGAGATGTTTGTAAAACATATAGTCTAGGAGGTAGATGAGGTTTAATTGCGGTAAAAGCACCATACAACTTTTAGACTGATTCTTGAAGCAAATTGTCTCAGGAGTTCAGAAATGCGCGTCTGACGCGCATCCGCCTAGATATAAGGGGAGAAAATTGAGGTTAAAGTTGTCTGCCCTTGGATTTTAAAGCCAAAAATGGATATCTTACTAGGCATTTCTTTTAAGGCATTGATTCATAACAAATGGTTTCAAATTGGTAAATATATGCACACATCATCTCCATACAAATTTTAATGATGTTTAATGAATGTTTTTGTTCCACAAAAATCCAAGATGGCCGCCATAATGTCTATTTTTAGTAACAAAAATGTGTTTTTTTATATATAAGATTTTTTCTGGGATGCATATACGCTGATATGAATTTTTATGCATATATTTAAGAAATATAAACTAGGAAATTGTCACAGGAGTTCGGAAATGCGCGTCTGACGCGCATCCGCCTAGATATAAGGGGGAAAATTGAGGTTAAAGTTGTCTGCCCTTGGATTTTAAGCCAAAATGGAAATCTTACTAGGCATTTCTTTAAAAGCATTGATTCATTACAAATGGTTTATAATTGGCAAATATATGCACAATTCATCCCCATACATATTTTAAAGATGTTTTGTGAAAGTTTTTGATCCATAATAATCCAAGATGGCCGCCAGAATGACTATTTTTAGTAACAAAGGTGTCTTTGTTTGTAATAAGTTTTTTTTTCTGGGACGCATGTATGTTGATATTAATTTTTATGCACGTATTTAATAAATATTGACCAATTGGAACTTAGCGATTAGGAAAAATAAGTTTTGGATAGTATTTGAAACGGATTTTTAAGCTTAAATTGCATTTTCATGTCCTGAAAATTTTGCGAAAAGCGTTTCGATGCATTCCTTTTAGGGCATTGATTCATTCCAAATGTTTTTTGATTGGCAAATATATGCATATATCATCTCCACACATATTTCAATGATGTTTAATGAATGTTTTTGATCCATAAAAATCCAAAATGGCCACCAGATTGTCTATTTTAGTAACAAAAAGGTATTGTTTTTTTAAAATAAGATTTTTTTCTGGACGCATATATATTATGCTAATATGAATCTTTAAGAATGTACATGTATTTAATAAATATTGACTTATTGTAACACAGAAAAGTAGGGGAAATAAGTTTCGGATAGTATTCTAAACAAATTTTAAGCTCAAATTGTATTTTCATAATTCTGAGAATTTTGTGAAAAACTTTTCGATCCACAGATTAAGGTATTTTCAAACAGATTTATTCTTTTCAATATACATGTGTATTATACATTGAATATGCATTTCGCATAATCAATTATAATGGATATTTATAACCACCCTGAAAAATTTCTAAAGCCAATATGGATGCCAAGATGGCCACAATTTTTTGTTAATGTAGAATTACATGATGAATTCTGTTGTAGAAACTCATAGGAAGTTTTCCTAATCATACAAAATGGCTTTTTGTTGATTCAAGTCTTCATGTGTTTGCTTCATATCTGGCTGAATCACAATCATAAATTACATGTTACAAATTTGAAAAGCAATGAACCTGATGGAAATCTTTTTTTGTTACACAGAAACTTAATGTATTACCTTTTCCAGGATGATGCCATTGTAAAGTTTTAAAATGTATGAGTTTCGTACACTGTATCCTATAACCTTTATAATATATCTTTCTGTTTCCCAGGTACACAAACTAATTAATATAATGCTGCAAAATTTAAAGACAAAAAAGGAGGTCAATATGTCAAGGAATTGTACTTTATACATTGGTCAAAACAGCTGGCCTGGGGAAGTGAAACCATTTGGTGGAAATACCTGGTTAAAAACACAAACATGTGCGTCTGTTAGACTGTCCAGAGGTAGTTCCTCCAAATATGCTTCGATTATTCTCCCAGACTCATTTGATGATACCACGATATATCACATCAGTTGCTACAGCAACTTCACTGTCATAAGGGATTCTACAGGACAATCTAACACTGTAGAAGAGTCGAAATTACTGTAAAATCAGATATTTTCGCTGGGCCAAAAGTTTACGAATTTTTGAATTTGAAGTGGTTCGCGAGGGTAAAAGTTTGCGAAAAACAAAACCTGTGAACCATGTGGTTTAATTTTCAAGAAAATAAAATCATCAACTATCATCAACTATCGGTTTTGTGTTTTATTTTTACAACCGGTCTTCATATTGATAACACTATCCCTAAAAAATACCAGATGCCCCTACTTGTTTAAAAAGGTCTCACGTAATCCGTAATCATTTAATCCTTTAATCATGTATGTGAATACATTTTCATACCAAACACTGTTCATCTTCTGAAGATTAATAAAATCATATAACGATAATTCAGATCGAATACATTCAGCGTTCAATATTTGTTCAATAGATCTTGTTTAAAGTATGGAAAACTGCATAACATAACTGTTAATTGCTGACAAACAATGCCTGTCAAAATCGTATTTCGCTCTATTGACCACATTTCACACCTTTTGTTACAGGTGTAACCAAACAGCCCTGGTGAAATTTGATGTATTCAAGGCCCATCGCAGCGAAGGTTTATTGAAAATTTTAAAGAATGCGAACATTAAAGTCGTTTGTCTAGTTTGATTGCATTATTTACTCGATTTACATTGTACGATAAGACCAAAACAACTCTGAAAATCAAAGTAATGGCGGACGGACGGTGCGTTCTTGTAGGATCATTGCATTTGCTCCCAGGCAATATGTTCACGTGGCTAAATGTTTACGAATTAATCATTGCATTTGCTCACAGGCAATATGTTCACGTGGCTAAATGTTTACGAATTTATTGGATTCGCGAACATAGCGAAGATTAATCCCTAGCGAACATTTCTGATTTTACAGTATACACTTTGCTATGGTGTGCCAGAGAAAGCTAGTCCTTCTATTTTTGATTTTGATCACATCTCAATTGTTGAGACAACTTACTACTTAGGAGGTTTAGTCTTAAAAGCAGCCCTATTATTTAACCCTTTCTTAAATGACAAAACTGTAGGGTGGTTAGGTTCTAGCAATCTTAAACTCTAAGGTACCTTTTTGACATGTGTACAGCACATTGAAGAATCTAATTAAATTTCCTGGGGGATCTGCTTGGCATTTGGCAAGGGCTTCTACTGTTACAAGTTCAGACAGATCCTTGGGGTCTTTCTCTAAATCCTTCACTAAAAAATCACTAAACCTCTAAAATAGTAAATCAGGGCAACACTTACTGATTCTTACTCCAAGACTGCTAACCTGTATTTTTTGAGCTTCATCTTCCAAGAAGCTGATGTATTAACAGTATGATAATCAGCTGAAGGTGATTTGTCCATTAGATACTAGTAGGCTTCCTCAACCAGACCCTTGCCATGATGCAGGTTTCCTTGCAGCTTTGGTGATACCCTTAACTTCTTTTGCTATCATGCCAATGTCACTGATTTTTGCTATCAGTTTTTATCATCTTTTATCACTCATAATTCATATATAATGACATTCGCTGCATCTTCAGTTTCACATTTCCCCGGATATTCCTTTTTGAACTGGCCTTTAGATTTCGCAGGACAGTCACAAAATACACAGGTTGCAGGAAATATACCAGATGTACTCTATGGACCAGCTTTCCCTTGCTCATTAGAGCAAATTATGTATGATTTCGACTCATCTACATTATCAGGTTGTCCTGTAGAACCCCTTATGGCAGTGAAGTTGCTGTAACAACTGACGTTATATCCCATAGTATCATCAAACATGTCTGGGAATTGAGAATTGAGACATGCTTAGAGGAACTACAGGCTGTCAACCAAGTCTTCTAAACAAGGGAAATGTAATAGGAATATTTTCCAAGAAAACTGGAGCTTTGAGCCCATTTTGAGTTAAAATATAGGAGTTTAAGTAAAGTATTTTTGTCTCAAGCATTCACATTGGCTTTCAAGCTATTATTGAAAGTGGTGCAGCATTGAAAATGCTGATTCAAACAAGCGCAAAAGGTACAAGTGGGGAGAGCACATGAGAGACAACATCTCTGAACTTTTGGGGATGAATGTCCTCCAACAAGAACATTTTGACAATCTAAATGTCCTTAGAATCAATTTGAATGCGCTCTAAGAGGCCCATTTGGCTTTAAATCTCAATAAACATATATATAATATATTAAGCCAAAGAAATATTACAGCCATGGCCATAATTCCAATGACAGCTTTGTAATATACCAACAGTTCTTACCCAGTCTAGTTTGTTGTATGTTAATGCATTTGTGTTTAATCTAGACAAGAAAGTCGAGATGGCCATATATCGCACAACACTAAGGTTTAGAGGAGACTGTATGTATCAGATACCTTCTGCCTCATCCCAGATCAACAACTTCCAGCCAATTTTCATTTCAGGCAAACATTTGCCAGAAGATTGTACAAGATGTCATTCTTGCCCTCCATATGTAATACAACATCCCACAACAAAGGGCCGATCTTCATTCCACCACAAAACTTTCAAGTATTTTGATAGAAGACCATAAGACAATTATACGAACCAAAGCTGTAGGTCAAACATATATGGAGAAGAAATATTGTCGAGGATTTGCTCCTCCGTCTCTATCTAGAAAATGATATTTAACAACATAGGACCCAATTTAACTGTAGCACAATATTTAAAAGTATTTTGGCAGAGGGCTTTCAGACAATGCAGCACTCCAAATTTGAAAGCCCTCAAAAGCCAGAGTAAAAATAAGCCTAGATTTTTTTGTCTCTGACAACACAGGGCAAATCTTCATTATAACTTATTAATGATTTGAAGTACTTTATGGGTGCTATTAGACAATGCCATAGACCAAATTTCAAAGCCCTAGGTCAAACGATTCATGTGCAGTAGATTGTACAGGCTTTCCTTCTTTGTCTAAATGAAATTTGATACAGGTCCCGAAACACATGGTTAAATTTCATTGTACCACAATCACTTGAATTATTTTGGTAGAAGGCCTCCATACAATGAGATTCTACAGACAAAATTTCAAAACTCTAGGCTTTATGGTATGGGAGGAGAGTATCTTTTTACTTGTGAACAGACAGGCGGACGATGGATTGCGAGTGATCAGGATACCCCACCCTCAGCATTTTATGCTACGGTGAGCTAATAAAGTAACCCCTTCGGTTCCAAAGCATCACAATCCAGAAAGTAGGCTACTATACAGCATATCATGATTCTAATCATCTGTATTGGCACCTTAAAGGTATAATGTCCTATTCAACAACCTTGTAGGTAACCAAATCAGTGCTTATGAACAGACGAAAACAACAGAACATTATACAGTATGTTAATGCTTTAATGGAATTCTCTTACCTGAAAAATAAACAAGAGGACCATGATGGTCCTAAATCGCTCACCTGAACCAAGATGATAACCATGAGCCACAGCTTTAATCCAATCAATTAGTAGTTGTGACTTTAAAACTGCAAACATACTTAATGGTCACCAACTTTGAGTCCAAGTTTTGTCTTGATTGATCACTGTTGTGGTTGTTAGAGAAACATGACAAATGTAACTCATTAAGGTCCCTCTTTCTGTGATACCCATTCGAACATTCCCATTTGTGGAAGGCATCTTTCTTGTAAAAGTTTCATAAAGAATTGGGTCAAAATTGTAGCCCCCTAGAGTACTATCAAGAATTTTGTTATTTAAGCCCCTTTTCCCTAGATATCTAATGGAACATTTGCATATTGAATACGATTCATCCTTGTGACTAGATTTGGTAAAATTTGTGGCCTTTAGCATGCTAATAAAGATTTTGTCTTTAAGGGCCTTTTCCCATGATATCAAACAGGACAGTCCCATGTTAAATAGGAATCATCCTTGTGACTAGACAAGCATTCTGATGAAGTTTCATGAGGATTGGGCCTAAATTGTAGCCTCTAGAGTGCTAACAAGAATTTGTCATTAAGGCCCCTTTTCCTGTCATATCCAACAAACCATTTCCATTTTCAATAGAATTTATCCTTGAAGCAAGACAAAAATTTTGTGAAGTTTCATGAAGATAGGGAAAAAATTGTGGCTTCTAGCATGCTAACAATAATTTTGTTTTTAAGGCCCCTTTTCCCATGATATCTTTCATTTTCTATAGGATTCACCCTTGTGACTAGACAAACATTCTGATGAAGTTTCAAGAATATTAAGCAAAAATTGTGGCCTCTAGGGTGCTTACAAGAATTTTGTCAATAAGGCCCCTTTTCCTGTGATATCAAACAAAACATTCCCATATTAAACAAGAATAATCCTTGTGACTAGACAAACATTTTGATGTAGTTTCATGAAGATTTGGCCAAAATTGTAACCTAAAGAGTGCTAACCAGAATTTTGTCAATAGGGCCCCTTTTCCCGTGATATCCAACAGAACATTCCAATTTTTCATAGAGTTCATACAGCTTACTGACACAAATAAATAAACAAACATTTCTCAACTGTAGACTAGATCAGATGATGAGATAAAAAAAATCCAGAATAATAAATATGGACCAAGAGAGGCAACTTGTAGACTACAAATTGCTAAGGTATTGTATCTGTTATCTCCCTTATAAGTCTGATAAGCAACCTACTGCCACGCCCACATTTTTTGATGAATCTAAAAGTTTGAGAACAAATTATGAGAAGAGTCACTCAAGGAACATTTATGCCATGTTTGGTTGATATTGACCAAATGGTTGATTTTTAAAGAATTTTCTTAGGATTTTTAAGCCCCGCCCTGCCACGCCCACATTTTTTGACAAATCAAAAATTCGCGAACAAGTTTTGAAAAGGGTCACCCAAGGAACATTCCTGCCAAGTTTGGTCAAAATTGCCCAAATGGTTTGGGAGGAGAAGATGTTTGAAGAAATTGTGAACGGACGGACGGACGGACGGACGGACGGACAGATGGACGGACGGACGACGGACGGTGAGCGATCACAATAGCTCACCTTGAGCACTTTGTGCTCAGGTGAGCTAAAAAGCAAATAGCATCTTATCATTCATTGACATTAATTTTACCAAAAAATGTAGGAAATATTTTCAAACTATAGGAGAATTGCATATAGGAGTATACGAGGTACTTGAAAATATAGGACTTGTGCACAAAATTTAGGAGTTTTAGAGGAAAATAGGAATCGGTTAACAGGCTGAAACTAGCTTTGGACTGTCTAAGTGACACACATGTTAATGCTTTTAATCAGGTATTTTCACCAAAGGATTTCACTTCCCTAGGTCATGATTTTTGAACAAGATGTAAGGTTTTATTTCTTGACATGTTGACCTTTTATGTCTTTCAATTTTTACAGTATTATATCAGTTATCGTATATGCCTGGGAAACAGAAAGAAATAATGTTTTAAAGGATATAGGATACAGTGTACATCTTAAAACTTCATAAGGGCCACATCCTGGAAAAGGTAATATACCAAGGTTCTGTGTAACAAATACAGAATTCTATCGCATTCATTGCTTCTCGAATTTGTTGTTTCTAATAGTGATTCAGCCAGATAATGAAGCAATAACATGCAGACCTGCATCACCAAAATGCGATTTTGTATGATTAGGAAAACTTCCCGTGAGTAAGCCCATTTAAACAACAGAATTCATAAAATGGTGGCCATCTTGGCATTCATGTTGGCTCTACATAATTCTTGGTTATAAGCATCCGTACTAAGTGTTTATGTGAAATTTATGCATATACAATGTATAATACACGTGTATATTGAAAAAAATAACTCTGTTTGTAAATGTGCTTGTCTATGGCTCAAAAAACTTTTGGCAAAATCCTCAGGATTATGTATATAGATGCAATTTAAGCTTCAAACTTTGTTTAGAACACTGTCCGAAACTTATTTTCCTACTATCCAAAACTTATTTTCCTTCCTTTTCTATGTTACAATAAGTCAATATTTATCAAATACATTCATAAAAATTCATATAAGCATAATTTATTATGTATGTGTCTCAGAAAAAAATCTTATTTTAAAACAAGAGGACCATGATGGTCCTATATCGCTCACCTGAACCAAGATGATATGAGCCACAGATTTGTTCAAATCAATTACTTGTGACTTTAAGACTGAAAACATACTTATGGTTAACAACATTGTGTCCAAATTTTGTCTCGGTTTGTCGCTATTTGTGGTTGTTAGAGTAAAAACAGTCAAAAACGGCAAATTTGTCAATTTGAAGGGCTCAGCAAACTCAGCAAATTCTACTCTAATTAAGCTAATTCAAACTGGTGCAAGATCTTATGTTCAGCAACATTGTGTCCAAATTTCTTCTTGATTGGTCAACAATTGTAGATGCTAAAGTGTAAACAAAGTCCGAAACAATCGAAAACATCAATTTTGTCATATTCAAGGGCATATAACTCATGACTTTCTAGTCTGACGAGACTGAAGTTCAAGCGCATCCAAGAAATTATGGTCACCAACATTGTGTCAAAGTTTCATCTTAATAGGTCAATAATTGTAGATTCTAGAGTGTAAACAAAGTCGTAAACATTCAAAAACGGAAATTTTGTCAAATTTAAGGGCGTATAACTCATGACCTTTTGATCTGATCAATCTGAAAATCAAACTCATACATGATCTTATAGTCCCTAAGATTGTGACCAAGTTTTGTCTTGATTTGTCAATAATTGTAGATGCTAGAGTGTAAACAAAGTCAAAAACAGTCGAAAACGGCAATTTTGTCAAATTCAAGGGCGTATAACTCATGACTTATTGATCCGATCAATCTAAAAATCATACTCATACAAGATCTTATGGTTCCTAACATTGTCTCAAAGTTTTGTCTTGATTGGTCAGTATTTGTAGAAGTTAGAGTGTAAACAAAGTCGAAAACAGTCAAAAATGGCAATTTTGTCAATTTCAAGGGCACATAACTCAAGACCTTCTGGTCCGATAAGACTGAAAATCAAGCTCATCCGAGATCTTATGGTCACAAACATTGTGTCAAAGTTTTGTTTTGATTGATAAATAATTGTAGATACTAGAGTGTTAACAATGTCAAAACTAGCTATTTTTCGCATTCAAGGGCAGATAACTCCGGACTTTCTGGTTCGATCTGACCCATAATCGAACTCATCCGAGACCTTATGGTCATACATGTTTTTACCAGGTTTGGTCAAGATTGGCTTATATTTGTAGATGCTAGAGTGTTAACACGAAATTGTGGACGGACGGACGGACAGACGGACAGACGGACGACGGACAAAAAGTGACCACAATAGCTCACCTTGAGCACTTCGTGCTCAGGTGAGCTAAAAACAACACCTTTTTGTTACTAAAATAGACAATCTGGTGGCCATTTTTGGATTTTTATGGATCAAAAACATTCATTAAACATCATTAAAATATGTATGGAGATGATATGTGCATATATTTGCCAATCAAAAACCATTTGGAATGAATCAATGCCCGAAAAGGAATGCATCGAAACGCTTTTCGCAAAATTCTCAGGACATGAAAATGCAATTTAAGCTTAAAAATCCGTTTCAAATACTATCCAAAACTTATTTTTCCTAATCGCTAAGTTCCAATGGGTCAATATTTATTAAATACGTGCATAAAAATTAATATCAACATACATGCGTCCCAGAAAAAAACTTATTACAAAAAAGACACTTTTGTTGCTAAAAATAGACATTCTGGCGGCCATCTTGGATTAGTATGGATCAAAAACTTTCACAAAACATCTTTAAAATATGTATGGGGATGAATTGTGCATATATTTGCCAATTATCAACAATTTGTAATGAATCAAAGCTTTAAAAGAAATGCCTAGTAATATTTCCATTTTGGCTTAAAATCCAAGGGCAGACAACTTTGACCTCAATTTTCTCCCCTTATATCTAGGCGGATGCGCGTCAGACACGCATTTCCGAACTCCTTAGACAATTTCCTAGTTTATATTTATTAAATACATGCTTAAAAATTCATATCAGCATATATGCATCCCAGAAACAAATCTTATTGATAAAACAAGAGGACCAAGATGGTCCTATATCGCTCACCTGAGAGAGCCCTGAGACATACTTTTTAGCAAACCTTTTAATTCTCGGAGGATTTTGAAAAGGAGTCACATGACAATGGTACACACTAAATTTCAAAGCAAAATTTGGGAAAAGATTGTCAAAGATTTTTCACTATATCTGTATTTAAAATCAGGAAACCCACAACATATTGCTGAATTTCCATTTCACATAGACAAATCGAAGCATTTGGAAAGAGGTCATTGGGCTATAATATTTAGAAACTATAGAACTTAAGGTTTGGAAATTCTAAGACAATTCTAAACCTGTTCTCGCTTTTTCAAATCTAGAATAACTCATGGTAGAGGTTATTTTCAAAGCATAATGATAACTTGAACTTTTCTGTTTAACAAAACAATACACAACCTCTATGCACTTTTTTCTGTACAAAATGCAAGAGCCTACAGCATAGGAATAATTTTAATAGTTATTAAACAAGGCAAAAAAGTTATCTTCAGGCCTTAACAACTTGAAAAGATTGTCAAACATTGCCCTCTATCATTTATATGGAACCAACAGTATAGGGGAAATATTCATTGAACAGTAAGGATTTGGTTATGATTAAACCTTTTCCAAAAAACATAAGATGAGTGCAGACATAATTAAAAGCTGCCGTAGCTGATAAAACAGGTGTTGATAAAGACTGCATTCATGTATAAAACTGCAAAGAAAATGATGAGGCAAAATGAGAAATCAAGTTATCAACATTTTCTTCTTTTACCATAACAATTTGTACAAGCCTTTTCTGTCGGTGAGGCAAACCTGTTTATGGTAGAGAAAGGGCATAATGCTTTCCCATACAGAAAGGAAATAGACTGTTCCAATTTCAAGGTTCAGAATACAAAATTGACAGCAGTACGAATAGGATTCATTTACAATATACTAGCATATAAAATATTGAGGTAAAAAGAGAATCAGCATTTTCTTCATTTGACTCATTAATTTCCCAAGCCTTTTCTAATAGGGACCTCAAAACAAGGTCTTTTCAGGAAAGGGTTAAAGTATTTATTTGATCTCTTAAGTACACAAACATATAAGTACCTCTAACAGCTCCATGCATTCTTTATCAGATATTATGATCTGCATAATCTGATTATAGAATTAAGGATATGATGTGATAAAATCTACCTGGTCAAAACAATTCCTCACTTGAAAATTCCAGAATCCACAACCTAGGGCTTCTTTCCTTGCAATGTAATGATTTTAAGTATTCTGTTAGAGGTTTATGAGATGTAAATTCAGACAAAATTTCAAGACTCTAGGCCAAATAGTCTTTGAGAAAACTGTGTTTCTGTGTGAAACCTTAAACCCAACAACATAGGGCCAATTTTTCTTTAAGCACAACAATTTGAAGTACCAGTATGTTGGTAGAGGGCATTGAGACAATGCTACATACAAAATTTCAAGACTCTAGGCCAAATAGTCTTTGAGAAAACTGTTTTTCTGTGTGAAACCTTAAACCCAACAACATAGGGCCAATTTTTCTTTAAGCACAATAATTTGAAGTATTTTGGTAGAGGGCATTAAGACAATGCTACATACAAATTTTCAAGAATCTAGACCTATTGGTTTGGGAGGAGAAGATTTTTTTGTAATTGTGGACGGACAGACAGACGGACAGACAGACGGACGACGGACATTGACCGATCACAATAGCTCACTCCGAGCACTTCGTGCTCAGGTGAGCTAAAAACACCTTTTTGTTACTAAAAATAGACATTATGGCGGCCATCTTGGATTTTTGTGGAACAAAAACATTCATTAAACATCATTAAAATATGTATTGAGATGATATGTGCATATATTTACCAATTTTAAACCATTTGTAATGAATCAATGCCTTAAAAGAAATGCCTAGTAAGATTTCCAATTTGGGCTTAAAATCCAAGGGCAGACAACTTTAACCTCAATTTTCTCCCCTTATATCTAGGCGGATGCGCGACGCGCATTTCCGAACTCCTGAGACAATTTGCTACAAGAATCAGTCTAAAAGTTGTATGGTGCTTTTACCGCAATTAAACCTCATCTACCTCCTGGACTAATATATGCCCCCTCAAGGGCCTACATTTGATGTAGGTCAAAGTCCAAGGTCAAGTTAACAAGGTCCAAGGTCATGGTCAAATATGAAAGGTCTTGGTAGGAGGTGTCTATGTGTGAAATATTAAAGCTGTATATGTAACAAAAATGAAACATAGGCCAGGTTAAAGTTTTTAAAAGTAGGCCAAATGCCAAGGTCAAGGTCATGGTCAAATGTGAAAGGTCTTGGTTGGAGGTGTCTATGTGTGAAATATCAAGGCTGTAGGTGTAAAAGGACATGATATATATGCCTGGTTTCAGTCTTTTTAAAAGTAGGTCAAACTCCAAGGTCAAGGTTGCAATATTCAAGGTCATGGTCAAATGTGAAAGGTCTTGGTAGGAGGTGTCTATGTGTTAAATATCAAGGCTGTAGGTGTAATAGGACATAAGATAAAGGCTAGGTTAGATATTTCTAAAAGTAGGTCAAACTCCAAGGTCAAGGTCCAAGGTCATGGTCAAAGTGAAATATCTTGATGGAAGTGACCATGTGTGAAATATCAAGGCTGTATATGTAAAATGACATGAAATATAGGCCAGGTTAATGTATTAGAAAAGTAGGTCAAACACCAAGGTCAAGGTCACAAGGTCCAAGGTCATGGTCAAATGTGAAAGGTCTTGGTCGTAGGTGTCCATGTGTCAAATATCAAAGCTGTATGTGTAAAAGGACATGATATATCGGCTAGGTTAAAGTTCTTTTTAAAGTAGGTCAAAGTCCAAGGTCAAGGTCACAAGGTCCAAGGTCATGGTCAAATGTGAAAGGTCTTGGTAAGATGTGTCCATGTGTGAAATACAAAGGCTGTATGTGTAATAGCACATAAGATATAGGCCCAGTTTATTTTTTTTAAAAGTAGGTCAAACTCCAAGGTCAAGGCCACATGGTCCAAGGTCATAGTCGTATGTGATAGGTCTAAGTCGGAGGTTTCCATGTGTCAAATATCAAGGCTGTATGTGTAAATGGACATGATATATCGGCCAGGTTAAAGTTTTTTCAAAGTAGGTCAAACTCCAAGGTCAAGGTCACAAAGTCCAAGGTCATGGTCAATTGTGAAAGGTCTTGGTAAGATGTGTCCATGTGTGAAATATCAAGGCTGTATTTGTAAAAGGTCATGAGATATATGCCAGGTTTAATTTTTTTTAAAGTAGGTCAAACTCCAAGGTCAAGGTCACAAGGTCCAAGGTCATGGTTAAATGTGAACGATGTTGATAGGAGGTATCTATGTGTGAGATATCAAGGCTGTATGTGTAAAAGGACACGAGATATAGGCAAGGTTAAGAATTAAGTGTAAAAATCAACAAAGGGCAATAACTCCAAGAATTTGATTGGCAGAGTTACGGTTCTTGTGCACTGCACCTCTCCATAATGAAATCTATTCACCTGTAGAGTTTCATGATTCTACCTTACATATTTTTTGAGTTGTGCTCCGGACAAGAATCAAGTTATAATATCAACAAAGGGCAATAACTCACAAAAGTTGATCGGCAGAGTTACGGTTCTTGTGCACTGCACCTCTCCATAATGAGATCTATCCACCTGTAAAGTTTCATGATTCTACCTTACATACTTTTTGAGTTATGCACCGGACAATAATCAAGTTTGAAAATCAACAAAGGGCAATAACCCAAAAAATATGATCAGCAGAGTTACGGTTCTTGTGCACTGCACCTCTCCATAATGAGATCTATCCACCTGTAAAGTTTCATGATTCTACCTAACATAGTTTTTGAGTTATGCTCCGGACAAGAATCAAATTATAAAATCAACAGAGGGCAATAACTCAAAAAATTTGATCAGCAGAGTTACGGTTCTTATGCACTGCACCTCTCCATAATGAGATCTATCCACCTGTAAAGTTTCATGATTGTACCTTACATACTTTTTGAGTTATGCTCCGGACAAGAATCAAGTTATAAAATCAACAAAGGGCAATAACTCAAAAAATTTGATCGGCAGAGTTACAGTTCTTGTGCACTGCACCTCTCCATAATGAGATCTATCCACCTATGAAGTTTCATGACTCTACCTTTAATACTTTTCGAGTTATGCTCCGGACAAGGTTTGGTCTACGGACAGACCGACCGACATACGGACCGACCGACACTTGCAAAACAATATACCCCCATTTTCTTCGAAAGGGGGCATAAATATTGGATATAAACTGGAATACCCTTTGGTTTATTTCTTTCAGAAATTGTAAGGAGTAATCAATGTTTTGTTGCAATCCGCTTGAAAACGGCGTGTTTTTGTGTTTTTCCCAATTTGACAACTGGTTTCTGACCTGTTCCCTTTTCTGTGAGAAAAAACATGGAAGACTGTGCCAAAATGCACAATTTTGTAAGCTAGGAAACCCTGTCCCATTATTTGAGTCTCAAGTCGGGTTATTGGCGTTTTTAAGAATCGCCCTGTGTCAGTAACATTGTACTTGAAATATGCAATCTTTCATCCCAGATTTAGGGAAAGGGTATTTATTGGAATAATTACCAAAGATTGCATCCCAGATTTCGGGAAAGAGTTTATTGGAATAATTACAGCATATCACTGCATTTCAACAACAAGAATTGTCCGCGGACAATAAAGCTCGCCCAAACGAGAGCTTGTCACAAAGAAAAGTCATTTCCTAGGTCAAGGTAAAAAGGTCATGGCCCAAAATGAAATTTTGTAAAAGTAGGTCAAGCTCCATGGTCAAGGTCACAAGGTCACAGGTCAAGGTCAAATGTGAACTGTCTTGGAATGAGGTGTCCGTGTGTGAAATATCAAGGCTGTAGGTGTAAAAGGACATGAGTTATAGGCCGAGTTAAAGGTGTAAAAGGATATGAGATAAAGGCCAGGTTAAAGTTTTTTAAAAGTAGGTCAAACTTCAAGGTCAAGGTCACCAGGTCCAAGGTCATGGTCAAATATGAAAGGTCTTGGTGGGAGGTGTCCATATGTGAAATATAAAGGCTGTAGGTGTAAAAGGACATGAGCTATAGGCAAGGTTAAAGTCTTTTTAAAGTAGGTCAAACTCCAAGGTCAAGGTCACAAGGTCCATGGTCATGGTCTAATGTGAATCATGATGGTAGGTGTCCATGTGTGAAATATCAAGGCTGTAGGTGTAAAAGGACATGAAATATAGGCCAGGTTAAAGTTTTTTAAAAGTAGGTCAAACTCCAAGGTCAAGGTCACAAGGTCCAAGGTCATGGTCAAATGTGAATGGTGTTGGTAGGAGGTGTCCATATGTGAAATATCAAGGCTGTAGGTGTAAAAAGACATGAGATATAGGCCAGGTTAAAGTTTTTTAAAAGTAGGTCAAACTCTAAGGTCAAGGTCATGAGGTCAAAGGTCATGGTCAAATGTGAATGGTGTTGGTAGGAGGTGTCCATATGTGAAATATCAAGGCTGTATGTGCAATAGGGCATAAGATATAGGCCAGGTTAAAGTTTTTTTAGGCCAGGTTAAAGTTTTTAAAAGTAGGTCAAACTCCAAGGTCAAGGTCACAAGGTCAAAGGTCATGGTCTCAAATGAAAGGTCTTGGTGAGAGGTATCCACATGTGAGATATGAAGGCTGTAGGTGTAATATGGCATGAGATATAGGCCAGGTTAAAGTTTTTTAAAACGGTCAAAAAGTGGGTTAAACTCCAAGGTCAAGGTCACAAGGTCAAAGGTCATGGTCTCAAATTAAAGGTCTTGGTTAGAGGTACCCACAGGTGAAATATGAAGGCTGTATCTCTAACAGGGCATGAGATATGGGTCAGGTTAAAGTTTTTGCGGACGCTGACGCCGACGCTGACGCCGACATCCGGGGGTATGACAATAGCTCTTCCAAGACTATCGTCCCGGGCGAGCTAAAAACCTAACTAAACCTTAGGACTAGCTGTCGTTACAAGGTTTTTGTTGAAAAGTGACCACACATGTTTCTCAGAGAATAGAACAGACATGAACTTACGGATAATTCCTCATCTTTTTCGTCGTCACTGGGCCAATCTGCTTCTTCATCATTTGGCTCATAATCTCCAGATACAACGGTTAATCTCTACAGAGGAAAAATATAGAAATGTCTATTTTAGTATGCAAACACTGCAGGGTTATAGATAAGTGGGAGTGAAGACATTCTAACTTTGTTATTTCAATTCAAAACCCTATGTTGTGGGTACTCATTTAAATCGTCTCAGCGAGGCGATACAAATGAGTACCCACAATATATGGTGTTTGATGAACAATAACAGAATCATTGCAGTTTAAAAAGCCATCACCTCTTATCTGGAGCTCTAAAACAGCATTGTCCAAATAAATTGACCAAACGCCGACTGTCAATCAAAAACATCGATTAGCCAATGGACGATCACAAAAATGTTATGCCCCAATTGTTCATCGTTGCACGTGGTTTTGTATCCATTTATCGACTGACAATCAAAACAATCGACATACCAATGGCAAAGAATTTTGTGCTAACAATAGACTATGTTCACAGTTATGTTTTGATAAACCGCGTCGGTGTTGTTGTAAAATCTTGTAACTACGGCTTAAATAAAGCCGTAGTTACGAGATTTTATAACAACAACTACGAAATAATACTTTGTTTGTCCGAATTTAAGTCACGATTAACTGGATAAAATCGTTCCCTATTACCGACCACATGCACATTGTTTGCCTTAAATTCTATGTTGGGCGGAGCGATCTGTCGATTGGCGTTTGGTCAATTACTCTAAATAGTAAATTATGATTACAGGCTTATTATAAGCAGGAGGAAATGAAATTCCTGACAATTTTCTGGCAACATTTTAAAATTCTCATGTTGCATAACAATATCCTTGGCTTTTTCATATGAACACTTGATATCTTTAAGTTTGGTTTTTTTTTAGTTACAAAAGGTGGTGCTAAAATATACTCTTTTTAAAAATTCCTAGTCAATTCCCCGTATTTTGTCTAAATTTTTAAACTTCCATGACACATCATTCCCTGACAAATTGACAATCACCGGGAATACTCCTTTCTAGACTTTAACCCTTTCCCAAACGACAAAATTTTAGGGTGATCCACTTCAAAAACTTACACAAATGACAAAATAGATGTTATTAAAGATAGGATTTGTGTAAAATATGACATAGAAAACATTGAGAAACAAGAGGCCCAGGAGGGCCTGAATCGCTCCACTGGTTAAAGTGGAAGAATTATCCCATGATTTCTTGTAAGCCTTACACAGCGGCAGCCAAATCTTGATATTTGTGAATAAATTTTGAAGAGAGACTCAAAGAACATTCTTGCAAAGTCTGGTTCAAATTGGCCTTATGGTTGATTTTTAAAGAATTTTCTTATGATTTCTCTAAGTCTGATAAGCCCCTTTCTCCCTGCCACGGCCACATTTTTTTGACAAATATAAAAATTTGTGAACAAATTTTAAAAAGAACTCAAAGGCACATTCCTGCAAAGTTTGGTTCAATTGGGCACACTGGTTGATTTTTTAAGAATTTTCTTATGATTTCTTAAAGTCTGATAAGCCCCTTCCTCCCTGCCACGGCCACATTTTTTGACAAATGTAAAAAATTGTGAATAAATTTTGAAAAGAGAGACTCAAAGAACATTCCTGCAAAGTCTGGTTCAAATTGGCCCTATGGTTGATTTTAAAAGAATTTTCTTATGATTTCTTTAAGTCTGATAAGCCCCTTTCTCCCCGCCACGGCCACATTTTTGGACAAATGTAAAATTTTGTGAACAAATTTGGAAGAGAATGACTCAAGGCACATTCCTGCCAGGTTTGGCTCAAATTCGCCCAATGGTTGATTTTTAAAGAATTTTCTTATGATTTCTTTAAGTCTGATAAGCCCCTTTCTCCCTGCCACAGCCACATTTTTTGACAAATGTAAAAATTTGTAAACAAATTTTGAAAAGAATGACTCAAGGCACATTCTTGTCAGGTTTGGTTCAAATTGGCCCAATGGTTGATTTTTAAAGAATTTTCTTATGATTTCTCTAAGTCTGATAAGCCCCGCCCTGCCACGCCCACATTTTTTGACGAATCAAAAATTCGCGAACAAGTTTTGAAAAGGGTCACCCAAGGAACATTCCTGCCAAGTTTGGTCAAAATTGGCCCACTGGTATAAGAGGAGAAGATGTTTAAAGAAAAAGTTAACGGACGGACGGACGCACGCACGCACGACGGACACAACGCCATGACAATAGCCCCGCTGGCCTTCGGCCAGTGGAGCTAAAAAGGAGAAACTGCTGGTTATCAGCAGTTTCTTCTTTTGTTTCAATCTTTTCCCAGGCCTTTTCTATTAGGGGCGTCAAAACCAGGTCTTGTTTGGGAAAGGGTTAAACAAATTTGTTAACAATTTAACATGATGAAGTTCATTTGTGATATTAGACTTGGTAATCAGAAAACCTTTTTATCTAATTAGAAATTCATAATGATATTTGGCATATTATCTTGCATATCAAAGAACAGAAAAGAAAGTACATGTACATGCATTAAGAAATTATTGCAAAGCTTTGAGATTCACCGCATTAATTATGAATTGTTCGAGCTATAAGCATATGATCATATATCTCAAAACAGACAGGTGCACATTTTTGGAATCTTGCCTTCAAATTCTTTCATGTAGTTTTCTTTCCACGATTATTAAGGCTTTCTATATTACATTTGGAAAAGCTATAAAGAATCTAAATACCTTATCATAGAGAGGTGCATATTTTGTGGCATATTTACACTCCAGCTTATGGACCTCTCTGTAGAATTCTGCTTCAATTTTGGTGGCTTCAAACTGTAACTTCTTCAGGGCTTTGATACGTCTCTTCACAGGCTTTGGAAGACTGAATCAAAGATTGCAAAATTTATATACGACATAGATACTGACTGGTTCTATAAAATTGTTAATCAAAACAAAATGTGTTGGTAAAATGTACAGTTACTGTCATCGAAACATGAACAAATTCTGACATAATGATGCCTTTTGTTGCACTACAAGATGCCGGCTTTGGTAAAAAAAAAATCATTTTTCACAATGTTTTCTACCCAAAAACTTTCAGGGGTTTCAATAGCTTTTTGGGCCATCCAGGACACAAGGCAAAGTAGGTTGGGGATTTTCTAAGTTATCCTTATAAGCCCTTTGCAATATTTAAGAAAGTAGCAGGGGGATTATAGCCCAAAATAGAAAAGTAAAATTCCCAGCCAATGCCTTTAAATGAAATGCCTAACTGAAAATGTTGTCTGAAACTTCTAATCTTTCGAAATTGGACTACCGAAGAAAAATTTCGTCTGATTTATAATGGGTTAATCCCTTACCAAACAAGTCCTGGTTTTGATGTCCCTAATACCGGTAGAATTGGCTTGAGAAAACATCGTGACAAAAGAAGAAACTGCTGATAACCAGCAGTTTCTCCTTTTGTCTCAATATTTTCTGAGCTATATTCTACACAAATTCTATCTATAACAACATCAATATTGTCATCTGGAGCAGATTTTGTACGGGACCACCCCAAAATGTTTGCAATCTTGTAACGGTTTAATCCACTCACCTCTGTATGTATCCAGATGTAGTTCCTACGATATCCCCCAGACGAGACTGTAGGGCCGCCAACACTTGTGGATTTTGCATCAACTGACTAGCAATGTCTGACGAGGGATTGTCGCCCTGACCTGCAGACAAACGTTCAAATATAAACTGTGACCAAAGCCTAACAGTTCTAAATCTATTCCCTAATTCAGGGTTCCCACTGACTTTTAAATCTGGGAGTGAAAACAGTCATTTTACAGCATACAGCATACTTGCACCCCCTCTATGTGAAACAAAGAAGGCTGCTTGCAAAAATTGGAGGTACAAGATTCAATTTGGGGGGGGAGCAAAACCCCCAGCCCCATATGGGGTTTTTTGGGAACCCTGCTAATTCATTTGAATAACATTACCACTTTACCAGCCATCATAACAGATGTCTAAGCCAAACAGTCCCAAAATGATTGATTGCGGTGTGACTCTAGACAACAGTTATAATGGGAATTTATATTGTAACTTCAAAAATGTGACTATCTTTTTTTCTCAAAAAAATTTAAGTACGTTCTCATGCTCAAATCTGAGCACCGTGCTCAAATCGCTCGAAATCCACATGAACTTCAATCCAGGGCTCTCGGAAACGACAGTACTGTCGTCTGAGACGTCAACTTTTCTCAGGGGACGACAAAAAATCCTATCAAAGGATTCCGGCGGACGACAAGTTTTCTCAAGGCACGCGTCCCGGTCCCCAACCTATCGGCTGTCTATAGATCTAACAAGTACACAGTTGTCTATGATAATTAACTGTCAGTTAGTTTTCGGCTCTAGATAATCAACCCAATCAACTGTGTCATGAAAAATCGATAATCGGCCACATCTAAGTCGGGTAGACGAAAGTGATAGGCGTGGCGTCAATTACCCCTTACAGCCAATCGGAATCAATTATCAATAGAAGTTGTAGGCGGAGTCTGACTAATTAGCCTTTACCTGACGAATGAAAATTAGTAAAGTTCTAAGTATTGATTGAAGCAGTTGATTGACTAATAATCTTTCCGTAATTTAATTCAATAGAATTATTGTTTACATAAATTGTTATCATAGTCCAACAAGAATGATGCTACAGACGAAATGACAAGAACGAGTAACTAAGAAATCGTCATTACACACAGCTTAGAATCTCGGGTGGCATAATAGTGCCGTGTGCAAAACTGCATAACTCTTTACACATTACAATGTAAATATAATACTGTTTTATTTGATTGAACAATTAGGATATTTCATAGACCTTCTTTTACTACGATATTTTATGTTAAATGGGAGTTGAATCTAAATTATTAAATTCAGAATTCTCTGTTTACGGCTGATCAATGACTAG
Organism: Fragum sueziense; assembly: GCA_963680895.1. NCBI lineage: Eukaryota > Metazoa > Mollusca > Bivalvia > Cardiida > Cardiidae > Fragum > Fragum sueziense. The sequence goes on from OY804602.1 coordinate 34,971,390, forward strand.
CGTGAAAATTTATTTTCTTCTGGTAAAGGTAAAAGACTAGAAATTCTACATGAAAATTTGACCTGCGAAATAAATTGTCTAAATATAGAGTGAAATACGATCTCTGTTTCGGGAGGGGGTGTCAGATCGGTGTGATTTCCGGAAAATGCCAGTTTTACGTTTGTAGACCAGCATAACTCTTTTCCCAATACGAAAGGTCTACTTGTGACCTCCTTATTGCTTTTGGAAAACAATAAAGTAAACATTCAGGCAAACAAAGAAAAAGATGACCAGCACTTTCTCCTTATACCTCTTTACTCCCCATGCTTTATTTTGTACATATCCTTAAATACATGATCATTGAAAGGACTTCTACGGATAAGGCGAGAAATCTCCCTAAAAGGCTCAAATGGAAAAGTCATTTTTCAAAACATGCAAATTGATTATTATTTCGAACTGTATTGTTAGATATGTATCTAAATCATATGAAAACTGATTTTGTACGATCAAAACGATTTGACAAGTACAGATAACTCTTGGTTTCTGTACCTACCCCCAAAATTACATTTTCTTACCCCACCGTTATTCATTAAACCAGATTTAAGTTTTCTTTAGTTTTATAAGCAAAAAATTTTCTGTAAATGTAAGGACAATTGGTGTTGAAATCATAAACCATTTTTCGATTTGTCCTTAATGCGCATGCGCATCATTGAAACAAGTTTAAAGGCGAAATCTTCCCGCCAAAATTATGGCATATGGTATACGAGTACTATTTTTAGTATAAAAGTATGTTCCCCCCCCGTGACCCAGCAAATCCTTTTTACAAAGGAAGCCTATGATCCAGTTACACAACATATGTCAATGGGAAGCTGGGTCAAGGGGGGGGAACGATGTTAGCCAGCCTTTGGAAGGTAGGTATGCCTCGGTTTTTGGCGGGAAAGTGCGCGTTCAAAGTTGTTTCAATTGTGCGCATGCGCAATACGGACAAAACCAAAGCTGCCATATGATGTCAACACCATTTATCCCTGTATCTGTAGAAAATAAATTGCAAATAAAAATAAAAGAATCTTCATTTTACCTCTTTGAATACCGGTAGTGTAAGAAAACGAAACCATTTAGGTGGGTACTAAAATCAAGAGTTATCTGCACATATAGAACTTTTAAAATGACATAAAAATCGGTGTTTATTTCCTTTATTTGTCTACCTAACCATAAAGCTTAATTTTGTTTCTCAATTTGTTAGTTTTGAGAATTGACCCATCGAGCTGAGCCTTTTAGGGAGAATTCTCGCCTTATCCGTAGAGGTCCTTTGTTTGGGGAAAGGTGAAACCACGGAGAGAAAGGTCCTAACAAACCAGCCATCTACAGGTCAGGGTTATGATTGAAACACATTCTTACCTTTAGAATTAAACAAATAAAATATCCACCAATAGAAATTATATCTTACAAAACTTGTGTAAACGTTTTGAATTGGTCTATAAATAGATATAACTCATCGCTTATAAAAGTGGAGTTGTATACAAACACTAAAAACCAAACATATAGTTTTAACATTTACCAAACCATTTATCGTAAGCTATACGAGCGAATTAATGTCCTAATTATTTTATTCCCAAAAGAGGAAGTGTTTTTGTTGGGCCATTTATCAACAACAAGGCGTAAAGTGTTTGTATACAACTACCACTTTATAGCCGATGAGTTATACAGATGTCTTTGTGTTAGCAGTTGACCTTGATACTGACTTCATGACGTCATGACCCTTACCTTTCATGCACCATTGATCAATCTCTCATTTCTTTACAACTTGGAGCTCAATTTGTATTTGAGCAGTTTTACTTCACCTAAGTTACCAGTTTTCTTCTCCTTTTTTAAATGTGTTGATAATACTAGATTTAGTTTGTTGGGGTTTTTTTGCTGTTTTTTTTTTTTTTTTTTTTTTCCATTTCTAAGTCTAAATACAACCTAATTTCTTTGAAAAAAATCCCATTTTTTGTTACCCCAAATACAAATGAACAAAGTATGATAGAAGCAAACACTAATTTCTGTTTGCCCTTTTTATTGAAATTCTAATCAGACAACAGGGTTTCCACTGACTTTCAAATTTGGGGGTAAAAACCACTATTTTACACCATGCTTGTACCCCCTCTATAAGAAACGTAGAAGGTTGCTTCAACTTGTTTGCAAATATTGGGGGTACAAGATTCAATTAGGGGTTAAAACCCCTCATTTGGGTTTTTTTAATCCCTGGACAAGTCTGGGTATATCCATTTTTAAGAAGAAAAACTATGAACCTTGAAACTACTGTCTTACTTAGGTTTAAAAGTTGGTCATTGCAAAATCGTTTGACTTGTAAGCGGTACTAAATCCTCCTTAATGATGATGGAATCCAAATTTTTCTGTGTGGAATCCAACTTTTTCTGAAGTTGGATTCCTGGAATCCTACTTTCAAAATTCTAGTGAGAGCTCTGCAATCGAATACCCTTCAACGTTGGAGAGTATCCCTTTGAAGTTGAGCATGTTCTCATGAGAATGTACTTAAGTTTTTTTCGAGAAACCGGGGCCTGGTTTTGACGTCTTTGATAGAATATGCTTGGGAAAACATTGAGGCTAAAGAAGAAACAGCTGATAACCAGCTGTTTCTCCTTTTGTCTCAATATTTTCTGTGCCATATTTTACACAAATTGTATCTTTCATAACTTCCTTTCTGTCATTTTGTGTCAGTTTTTGAAGTGATCACCCTAAAATTTCGCTGTTTGGGAAAGGTTAAATATAGGCAGACAAAACAGTTGACTCACTGCTGGGCTCTTCACTGCCAGCATCTTCAGAGTTATCTCCCTGTCCAACTTCCTCAACTGTCCTGAAAATACAAAATTTAAAACGTGACTTAAACCTTAGACTTAGTCAACATTAGTGCATAGTTCGAATCTGGAAAGAAAATTCGTAAATGAGAGTTTTACTTTGCTTTGGAAGAAAAATTTGATCATTAGCATGTGAAATCTGGTTTATCTTCTATATTTTTTTTGTAAATTATTAAGGACTTAAGAAATTTTTAAACAATCTGTGGGTCATTAACAAATGACCATTTTAGAAATTTACCTGGGGGTCATTAATGCCGCAGGTTTATAAGTCCAAATTTTCTTATGCTTCTTGAGTGCTAAGGCGTTTTTTTAAAATTTGACCCACAAAATCAGAGAATGACCCCAAAGTTTGAAGGCAAGGGGGTCACAATGAACCCCAAATTCTTATGCATAAATTCCTTATATTAGGAAAACCCTGAAGATACATACTTAGCCTCATCTGCTTCAGACATATCTATTTTTTTCAGACCTAGAAGAGAAGAAAGACATGATTGTGAGACTCACTGAAAAATAGAACAAATATGAATATGAAACAATGGAAATTGGCAGGTCCTATCCAAATGATGAAATTGAAAAAAATGAGATTGATGGAGGGTTTGTGATTTTAAAGCAGTTATATTCTTTGAATCATATTCCATGAGCACAATAGAAATGACAATGAACATAGGACTTAAACCTCAATTTTCAGTGGTCGAAATTCGCACTAGTCTGACGGTCAAAAACTGGTAAGTTTTGTTTCGGGTTTGCGAAAATTCAGCAATGACAAGCCCTACATGCTTTAATCCGAGTCTTCTCTGATGTAAATACGCTCTTTGATATTTTGATTTTTCGCTATTTACATCAGAGAGCGTTGCTCTTTGAAAACAGCGGAAAGTTCGGTAACGTTACAAGTAACTTGAAGCTTTGTTTTTGTGTATCATATCGAATCACTCGGTAAAACACTGAAGGGTATAGATCAATAAATCATTTTTTGTCATACCTGACCAAAAATTTCATTTCAAATCGGCCTGCTGGATGAGTTAGAGTATAACCTTTGGTTTTGAATGGAAGGTCAAGGTAAACGAAGGCTGCTCATGTGAGGGTTGTTGCAAAACATTGCCTATTAACCTTTTAGAAATACTTTTTGGTCGTAATTTTTTCAGCAGCCATAACAATAAATGGTTCATTTATCGATATCATCAGGGGTTTTAACGATAGCGTTTAAGATCGGACGGTGAATGATGCGCAACAATTTGTTGCGAACTTCTTGATTTTTTCAAAGAGCAACGCTCTCTGATGTAAATAGCGAAAAATCAAAATATCAAAGAGCGTATTTACATCAGAGAAGACTCGGATTATACATGCTTGTACAATTCAGGACTTCCGAAAGGATAATGTAATTGAATTTTTCTCATGGGCTTGTAAATCTTCAATTGGGCTAGTAAAAATTGTTATTCCCTAGCCCAACTTGCTTGTAATGTTCTAATACGAATTTCCATGACTGAATTTTTAGGATTGGCCTTGCGAACCTCGCGGTACTAACATCTCGGAATGAAATTTTTCCATAACAACTCCTTACTTTCAATATTTCTGTTACTCGATGGTTGCATCAACATCTCTTGAGTTTATTTACTCAGAGCTTTTTTTCGTGTACTGCATAATATTGATTTCTGTGCCACGTGACTTTAGGCATGTTGACCTAGTTACTAAAAATAGGTATTTTGGAAACCTCGCGGTATTCATTTGAGGCCCTGTAATGTGTACCACTGAATATCAGCAGGGATATTTTTGTCAGATCTAGATTAGAATATAATTTCTGTTAATATTTTTCCAACATCCCATGAATGTGAAAAAAGAAAAAAAAGGTTCAAAATGGATCCCAGGAAAGAATTGCTTTGAACGCCAAACCTTTACAATATTGAGATAGTTCTCAGTAAGAAAACCCCTTTCTGGGCCCCTATAACAATCTAAAAAAAATTGCGTACTTACAAATGTTTAAAAAAAATGAATAAGCTACAATTTGTGATAAGAATTTTTTACTTTGGAGGTCTGAAAAAAACTGTTTTGAAACAAGAGATGTTTGTAAAACATATATGCCCCCTCAAGGGCCTACATTTGATGTAGGTCAAAGTCCAAGGTCAAGTTAACAAGGTCCAAGGTCATGGTCAAATATGAAAGGTCTTGGTAGGAGGTGTCTATGTGTGAAATATTAAAGCTGTATATGTAAAAGTAAAATGAAACATAGGCCAGTTAAAGTTTTTAAAAGTAGGCCAAATGCCAAGGTCAAGGTCATGGTCAAATGTGAAAGGTCTTGGTTGGAGGTGTCCATGTGTGAAATATCAAGGCTGTAGGTGTAAAAGGACATGATATATATGCTTGGTTTCAGTCTTTTTAAAAGTAGGTCAAACTCCAAGGTAAAGGTTGCAATATTCAAGGTCATGGTCAAATGTGAAAGGTCTTGGTAGGAGGTGTCTATGTGTGAAATATCAAGGCTGTATGTGTAATAGGACATAAGATAAAGGCTAGGTTAGATATTTCTAAAAGTAGGTCAAACTCCAAGGTCAAGGTCCAAGGTCATGGTCAAAGTGAAATATCTTGGTTGGAAGTGACCATGTGTGAAATATCAAGGCTGTATATGTAAAATGACATGAAATATAGGCCAGGTTAATGTATTATAAAAGTAGGTCAAACACCAAGGTCAAGGTCACAAGGTCCAAGGTCATGGTCAAATGTGAAAGGTCTTGGTCGTAGGTGTCCATGTGTCAAATATCAAGGCTGTATGTGTAAAAGGACATGATATATCAGGTAGGTTAAAGTTCTTTTTAAAGTAGGTCAAAGTCCAAGGTCAAGGTCACAAGGTCCAAGGTCATGGTCAAATGTGAAACGTCTTGGTAAGATGTGTCCATGTGTGAAATACCAAGGCTGTATGTGTAATAGCACATAAGATATAGGCCCAGTTTATTTTTTTTAAAAGTAGGTCAAACTCCAAGGTCAAGGCCACATGGTCCAAGGTCATAGTCGTATGTGATAGGTCTAAGTCGGAGGTTTCCATTTGTCAAATATCAAGGCTGTATGTGTAAATGGACATGATATATCGGCCAGGTTAAAGTTTTTTTTAAAAGTAGGTCAAACTCCAAGGTCAAGGTCACAAAGTCCAAGGTCATGGTCAATTGTGAAAGGTCTTGGTAAGATGTGTCCATGTGTGAAATATCAAGGCTGTATTTGTAAAAGGTCATGAGATATATGCCGGGTTTAATTTTTTTTAAAGTAGGTCAAACTCCAAGGTCAAGGTCACAAGGTCCAAGGTCATGGTTAAATGTGAACGATGTTGATAGGAGGTATCTATGTGTGAGATATCAAGGCTGTATGTGTAAAAGGACACGAGATATAGGCAAGGTTAAGAATTAAGTGTAAAAATCAACAAAGGGCAATAACTCCAAGAATTTGATTGGCAGAGTTACGGTTCTTGTGCACTGCACCTCTCCATAATGAAATCTATTCACCTGTAAAGTTTCATGATTCTACCTTACATATTTTTTGAGTTGTGCTCCGGACAAGAATCAAGTTATAAAATCAACAAAGGGCAATAACTCACAAAAGTTGATCAGCAGAGTTACGGTTCTTGTGCACTGCACCTCTCCATAATGAGATCTATCCACCTGTAAAGTTTCATAATTCTACCTTACATACTTTTTGAGTTATGCACCGGACAATAATCAAGTTTGAAAATCAACAAAGGGCAATAACCCAAAAGATATGATCAGCAGAGTTACGGTTCTTGTGCACTGCACCTCTCCATAATGAGATCTATCCACCTGTAAAGTTTCATTATTCTACCTAACATAGTTTTTGAGTTATGCTCCGGACAAGAATCAAGTTATAAAATCAACAAAGGGCAATAACTCAAAAAATTTGATCAGCAGAGTTACGGTTCTTGTGTACTGCACCTCTCCATAATGAGATCTATCCACCTGTAAAGTTTCATGATTGTACCTTACATACTTTTTGAGTTATGCTCCGGACAAGAATCAAGTTATAAAATCAACAAAGGGCAATAACTCAAAAAAAATGATCGGCAGAGTTACGGTTCTTGTGCACTGCACCTCTCCATAATGAGATCTATCCACCTATGAAGTTTCATGACTCTACCTTGAATACTTTTTGAGTTATGCTCCGGACAAGGTTTGGTCTACGGACAGACCGACCGACCGACCGACCGACCGACCGACCGACCGACCTTCCGACCGACCGACCGACCGACACTTGCAAAACAATATACCCCCATTTTCTTCGAAAGGGGGCATAATTATCAAGTTTAGTCTACCTAAGACACACATTCTGAACTTCTGTCTGGGCCTCCTTTAGACTGGTACCCATTCGTGTAAATAACTGAATTTACGACTGGGAACAGGTACTGCATTCTGTCCTCTGATTGGTCAATCGATATAATCGATAGACCAATGAAACGGCTCGGTGTATGGAAAGCGTCACCTGTCCAGGCCGTCTGAGTGACCGTCAGATATTAGCTATTACCGTACTTAAATCCGTAGTAGATTTCAGGTACGGGAACCAGACTAGGCCTCCTTATTTCACTCCCTTATTTGGAAGAGCTGTGACGTCATCAATGACGCGTCATCTGCCATTTTGAAACCATAATTGACAGAAGCAGAAAAGGCAGAAATTATTCACAAAATTCAGCAAAAATCCTTCACTTTGCGCTTTTATTGCACCAGCCATTTCATATCAGGGGATTAGCAAAATTTGGAAAAGGTCAGTTTCTTTGTATCGTCGCTGAAAATTTGTTTTGCTAACCAATTTAGTTATTTTTTTTCATCTAGTTGGTGTCAGCTGTCAAGATTGAGTTTTAGGCTAATCAACGCTTACGAGGATAATTCTCGTAGATAGCACAGTTTTGCGTCATGGTAAATTATGTGATTACCGCGAGGTTTAAAGTACCGCGAGGTTTGCACAAACGACTATACTCTTAAAAAAACTGTAGATTTCATCTTTTCTCATTTCGGAAATCAGCTGAAAGATCTATAGAATCAGTCGGGATGACGTCATAGCCTCATTTTCATTTTTTCATCGAGGGTACAACCTCGGTCTTTATCGTTACGGGATACCAACTTTGAGGCAGATTATTTCAAAAATCCATCGTTAAAATTCATAAACAAAACTCTTTCTTTAAAGAATGTGATTTAAACTTTCTAACTACCAACGCATTTTTAATAATCGGGCATAGTCGTCGAGATATTAATGCTGAAAGTTGGTTATGCTTCAACGAAAAAGACTGAAGCTTTCACCTCCACCGAATGAGTGCAGGTCCGCTGACGACGTTTTTGATTGGCTGAAAGAATTGTGCCGACCGGGTCAATACTTTTTAATATATTAAGCAGTCAGTGCCGATCAAATCGAAAGGATTTCCTTATAAAGTTACCCAAAATAGATATAGATCTAGTGAATATACTGGCGTATGCAGAGGGAGCAAAGTCAAGTTATGTTTTTCAAAGGTGCTTTCTTTTTTTAGCGCGACCTTCCCCTTCGATTGAAAAGAAGCCGATAATAAACGCACAGAGGGCGTGATTTTTGTTATCCTACTTTCCTACAAAACTGGAATATTTGATCAATAGAAATGACCTATAAATACCATTAGACAAACTAAAATACAGAAGGATTATCACTTTTTTACCGTCAATTTGTCTGATTTCCGAAACACGAGGGACAAAATGGCCGAAACAACCGGCGTAAAAAGCCGATATTTCATTGGTCGATGGTAAGAACGCAACCAATGAGATGCCTTGTAACAACGGATCTACAACATTCCATTTCCCGCGGAAAAATGCCAATCATTGACACAGTCTAAAGTGCGTACCTTCCTAAATCGTCATCGCAAGCATTTATCCAGTGGGCAGTGGCGGATCCAGAGGGGGTTCGGGGGGTTCGAACGAACCCCCCTCTGTAACCTCATTTTTTTTCATTTTCATGCAGATATTCCGTCGAAATTGCATAAAACTAGGAAAACGAACCCCCTTGTCTATGTCCGAACCCCCCTTTTGAATGTCCGAACCCCCTTCACAGAAATCCTGGATCCGTCACTGCAGTGGCGGATCCAGAAAAGGGTTGAGGGGGGAGGGGGGGGGGGTCAAACGAAACCCTTTCTACTGACTGAATATTTAATTTACATTTAGAAATTCAATCAATTTTGTGTGACAACACACAAAATAAGAAAACGAATTTTAACATATTCCTGATCGAACCCCATCACAGAAAGAAAACCTGGAGTCACCGCAAAACTTCTAAAGGCGGTTCGAAAGCCACAGTGTCTGTATATTAGGGGGACTTAGGCCTAATTGGATTTTCCATATTTTCATTTTCATTTTAAAGATATGTAGATCTAGATAGGCCTATATTCAGGGTGGATCATCACGTGATCAAAATGGGTACATACACGGACGCAAGATGGCGGAAAATTAGCGATTTTCGGTAGATTTCCCTAAATTGGTAAGTACTGCTCCATTCGTTTGACTTACCATATAGAGCGCAGTCTATGCGCATTTCCGAGTGCTTTTCGGTGATGTCTGTCTCGTCTCTAGGCTTCATGTAGTTTCTGAGATACCCTCGAGGTTTTGAGCCGAATCGGAACGATTTTCGAGGGAAATTGAATGTGGTACGTTACACGTTCCCCGTTTTTTTTCATCAAAAATAGCGTTTTCTCTCGAAAATTCATACTTGTTTCGATTCAATACTAAGGTCGTTCATGTGCAACAATTATACGTACTTTGATTTTGGCTGTTATTTCTTAAATTCACAAAAACGGGGATATTGTAGAAACGGTACGGAACACGTCCATGATACGCAACACGTGATGATCATTTGCAATTATGGTACGTACCACGTAGATATTTCAAATCCAATAGCTACAAAGTTTTATGAATTTCCCACACCAATCGTGACGAAGTACAAGGTATCATGCATACTTGATTACATTATACAAGAATATACTAGTAGAACGTAATACTATCCATTAACCAGAACGATTAAACTCATAAATAAGAAGAGTGTGCAGTATGTTTCATAATGCACGATGATTTTTCAACTGAATGTGCCTTTGGACCAATAATTATTTCCCATGCTTTAATACGAAATCCTGTTACTGCCATCCACCTTTCTACCTGCAAGAAAAGTCGAAATTAGTGTGACACTCTTCTAGCAAATTTGAGACCTAGAAAAATTCAACTTTGTCACACTAATTCTGACAATTGTCGGGCGCAATACTTCAACTTTTCTACTTAAAGAACTTTCTAGAAAAGTCAAAATCTGTGTGACTCACGTCAATTGTTATATTATTCTTTGTATCAAGTTTAGAAAAGTTGAAATTAATGTAGATATAATTAACTTCCACTACTCTAGCAAAATGGTAAGGTAGAAAAGTAGAAAAGTTGAAGTTTTGTCCATGACAATTGACTGTAATTACTGTGACAAGCTTAGTCATTTCTACTTTCAATGTGCCAATTTTGCTAGAAAAGTTTATATAACTGTAACTAAATTTTGTAACATTCGTCATTCGTTTATCATTACAGAACCATGGGGAAAACAAAGTCGAGGCTCTCTCTTGGCAAGAAACCATGGACAGTGAAGAGAGTTAAGGCCGTCCATGTGCTGCAATGCCAACCAGACAATAATTCCAACAACAGAGTCTACAAGATGAAGATGGGCACTATCTAGACCAAATTATGTTGATTAGATAAATTACCTTTTATTTTGTTAGAAAGATCAATGATCAGTTGAATCATAAAAAACTCTCACCAATTAATGATTCAGAAAGAAAAACATCTTCAAATACCCAAGGTATAGAGAATATATCCAATCTGTAATGCAACAATTGAAACTGAAATCTACTTCATATTGAATTGTAGAAATTTCAGGCCCGTAGGAACAGGGGGTGCTCAAAGTTTCCTTCTTCTACACTGAAAATTTATGGAAAATTCAATTTAGCCCCCCCCATATTCAGACAAAAGGGCTTGAGCCCACCCAATATGAAATTGCTTCCTACGGGCCTGTAATTAAGGAAGTACGAACCCACTTTTAGTAAGAGAAATTATTTACGTTATTTTTACCTACTTGAAAAAAATGTACTTTTGTGCAATATAGCGTAGGAAACGTTCTAGGTAAAAGCACAAAATGTGATTATCTGCATTTTCTTTTGGATCAATGTTTTGCCTTTAATAGGTTCTGTTTGGGAAAGGGGTTCATTTGTCATATTGATTTTGTCTTAATTGTATTGGTGAATATGTTTTTGTATATGTATTGACTTTGTTGTCATCCGATGGGTCCAAACAAGAATGCCATTAATTTTATTATAATTGTAGTCCTTTAAGAGGCAAATACATCTAGGCAATACTGTTGACAATAACAAAGAAATAAATATTATGTGTAATGAGCCCCCAACTATACCGCCCTTGGAGAGCCGAGGTTATTGTTGATCAGTTTGATTGAGAGTAACGTTGGATGCTTGTTGACGTGTACAATCATGGGGTTTGTATCGAAGTTGGGGTTATTTGGGGTTCTTTTCAACAGTGTTGTTAAAGTTGTATAGATCTAATATGATTTAGATTATTGATATTCTAGATATGCATTTATATTATTCAACCAGCCTAAAATGGGAGTCACGTGGGCACGAGTTTACCTATTTCAATCTATTTCAAACAATTAACTCACGTGCACAATATAAACGGTACTATTCAAAACAGATGATTGGTTATGAAGTAGTAAACAAAGGTTTACGCCACTCCCAATTAAGGCTGGGTATAGCGGACGAGAATTGACCTAGCAGAGCATTCCATTCGATTAGCATGGGCTGCTCTGCCAGGTCGTTTATCGTGAGGTATAAATAGTTATTGCTCTGTTGTGTTTGAATGGACAAACTACGTTTCGTAACCCAGTTACAGCCAATAAAATATCTGTAGATCTAGATGTATTTGTATTTCTTATAATAGGACATCGAGTCGTGAGCCGCGACGAAAGGTAACGGTATATTCCAATACATGTAGATAGGGAGGATTGCCTATTTTCCACCGAATAAAAGCGAACAATGACAGGTATTGCGTGCTGTCTGCGATGCCGTGTGAGTTCAGTAGTTGTATCCAGATAGTGCTTCGTCTATTTATTACGTGGAGACAGGTTCGATTCACATATTATTTACAATTCAAAATCCCACTTCCCCCGTCAATTTAGACTCGCTGATCTTTGATCATTCACAGGTCGTTGTCTATCTATAGTAAATTGCTTTACCCACGGGGAATGAGCTAACATGCGAATCGCTAACGGACTTGGTTGTCCTTGGTTTTTATACGCATGTGGAACTTCCGGTAAAAACAAAAGAAGACCAGTATCTCTGCAAATATTGAAATATGAAAAGAAGTTTTACATAAAATGTCTTAATGCAATCCTATGAAGCCGAAATTCTTGAAAACGTAGGTATGAGTGTTTTGCTTGCGCTTGCAGAAATGCGTGAAAAAAGTATACATATAGCCTACCCTCGGAACAAATCGGCCCCATTTCAATATTGAGTAGGCCTAGCTCTTTCTTTTTGAATGTATATTTATCAAATTTGTCCCAATGGGCTCAGTCTGAAAACGTTATCAACAGAAGTATGCCTATTAGGTCCAACTCCTGAATTCACTTACTGTGACGTGTCTGCGCACTTAAAGGCAGAATAACACTTAACATCTTGCAAATTTTCCGAGAACTTCGTACAAAAAAATAAATATGTATTATTAAAATATGGTCTTTAAATTGCATATATGCCAAATCTTAGCTTTCTACCTTGTGTATTCGCTTAGATGTCGACGGATTTAAAACCCCATGATTTTTTGTCCCGGGGATAATATTTACAATAATGGAACATATGGGGTTTTAAATCCGTCAACATCCTAGCCAATACACAAGATAGAAAGCTAAGATTTGGCATAGATGCAATTTAAAGGCCATATTTTCACAATACATAGGCCTATTTATTTTGTACGAAGCTCTCGGAAAATTTGCATGATTTTAAGTGCCATTCCCCCTTTAAAAAACAGGATCGACCATTGCCATTGAATACACGATTTTAAGCCCACAAATGACTAGCAAAAGCAAATTTATGAGTATCTTTTTAAACACGACAATACAGGAATTCCGCAAATTTCCCAAAGGCAGATATTAAATTTACCTACCCTCGTGTTGAAGTTTATTTGTATGTCCGGTTAGTCTGCGCATGTCATTGTGCGTAGTTTATTTACACAGTGACGTCATTTGCTGAAGTAATGACGTTTGCAAAGTAAAATGTGACTGAGTTTAGTCTTGTTTACTTTGGGTGTTAGTGGAATTTCTGCATTTCATCGTTAGGCTAGATTTTTTTTTTTTAGATTAGGCCTATTTAGCCTATATGAGGAGAATTTTTTTGTCGTATTTTATTACATAGATCAAGGCCTACTGACTTAGTTTTCAAGTCTTTGCAGAAGAAAAAAAATGTGGAGACCGGGGTTCCCATTAAAAATATAGTCACATGAATACCGATGAGTAAACTGTAAAATTGTGTTCCGAGAGTACGTTTTGTAGTTATGTTGGATTTGAAATATTTACGTGGTGCGTACCATAATTGCAAATGATCATCACGTGTTGCGTATCATGTACGTGTTCCGTACCGTTTCTACAATTTCCCCGTTTTTCGTGAATTTAAGAAAGAACAGGCTGAAGCAAAGTACGTATGATTGTTGTACACGAAGGACCATAGTATTTAATCGAAACAAGTATGAATTTTTGAGAGAAAGCGCTATTTTTGATGAAAAAAACGGGGAACGTGTAACGTACCATATTCAATTTCCCTCGAAAATCGTTCCGATTCGGCTCAAAACCTCGAGGGTATCTCAGAAACTACATGAAGCCTAGAGACGAGACGGACATCACTGAAAAGCACTCGGAAATGCGCATAGACTGCGCTATATGGTTAGTCAAACGAATGGAGCAGTACTTACCAATTTAGGGAAATCTACCGAAAATCGCTAATTTTCCGCCATCTTGCGTCCGTGTATGTACCCATTTTGATCACGTGATGATCCACCCTGATATTGCAACAGTTTTAGAAACTAGATCTACGAGGGTTGTCCCAGACTGCAGTAGGCCTAAATCGTAGACAAGGTCGATAAAATAAAAAGCGCTCGATCTGGATAGATCTATTTCTATTGTTACCATAGATAAGACCCACACAGTCATGTTAACACCACTTTGACAAAAAATCAAGTTGAAAACTTATTTTATACAAAATAGGCTATGCCTATTTAATAATGACATAGGCCTAGATCTGTGCAGGTTCGCGATACATGGACATCGTATATTGTTTAAGATACTAGTTAGTAGGCTACACTACTCAAAAGTTCTAATTGGCCACCCCATATTTTGGGAAGTAGGCCTACAGACCACAACTGTGTTCGAAACATTAGGCCCATCATTTTAATATCATCAGCTGACTCATTTATTTATCATAATTCACATAAAATTTTAAAAGCTTATTATTACGGTGCATTATCAAAACAATGCCATCAGATAAACACCCCTACAAAGAAAAGTCACAAAACAAAGGCCAACATTTGACGTATTTTCTCCAAGAAGCATTGTTCGTGGCTTGTCACTGCATTTGACGATTCTTTTACAGATAAGGGTGTATTTTCTACCTAGGGGGTTTTCTCCATTCGTGAGCGGCAGCACGATACAGATCGTCCAAAATATTGCGTTATGGATGGTTGTCTGAATTCTCTTCCACCCAGCCCATTATGCTGAATGGGGCTAATGTTAAACTTTGCAATAGTAATGAAGGCTTTGAATGTGGTTTGACGCCAATATGCAGCGAATACCTATCAAATAATGACACGTGAATGATAAATTGTTGACAAGAATAATTTCCGGATATGCTTGGAAATGGCCGGAAAATTAATGGGTAATTTTGCCCCGGTCGTGCAAAGTGCGCTGACAACGTTTTTCACCTTGATTACTGTTGAATCCAACAATTTAAAGGACCCAAAGGGTAGCCGATGTTAATTGGCTTTGTAAGAGTCATATTAACATAATTATCCGCTTCCGGTCAATCGAAATTCCTAGAACAGCCATTTTTAAGCAGAATTGAGACAACATGAAAAATTATTGCTAAAGGCACCTGAAACGATCATAGATTATAAGGCCCTACTTATGCACGGTGTATAATCACGTGACTTAGAATTTCCGATAATCTTCAATAACTTTGTGATCAGTACTTGACCAATTTGAATTCGGTTTGAAGAAGAGAATGCGGAAAAATGTCAGGAATAACATGGGTGTGGTAGATTTTCAAAAAAAATCAATTGATAAAAAACTTTTGGTTTATCTTCAATAACTTTTTATCTGTTGATTTTTCAAAAAACAACCACTTCCATCTAATGCGTGACGTCTGTCTAGATTCTCTGCTTTAAACCGAATTCAAATCGGTCCCGTAATAACAAAGTTATTGAAGATATTCGGTAATTATTGCATCACGTGATTATCCACCGTGTTATGTTCTTTTACAGAAAGAATGACCGAAAAGTTTACTGAGAACATAGCCCTATAATTAACCTGACAGATTCGATCATGCCAAGCTCTCTAGCGTGGTCATGTTACTTGATTTTGGTAATGTTGTCTGTTTTTCCTAATGTTCTAGGCAGTATAGGACATGGTGTATCTAACATTTTAGAGTTTTGAATAGCACACGTGTTTTTCGTGCATGTTCGACTAAAACGCGTTTTTAACCAATAACTCGCGCAAAATAAAATGATTGGTGTTATAAACTGTTCATCTGAAATCTTTATAAAATAGATAAACAACTATCAAAATTTCAGTTTTTATGCTTCAGCCATTTTCTGGTAAAACGAGTATAAAAAGTGGCCAATTAGAATTTTTGAGGAGTGTAAATTTAAGATAATATTATGGCATACAGGCATTATTATGTTTTTAATAAAACGTTCAAAATCTCAAAACAATTTTGAATGCGTTGGTTCGAAATGTGCAGATGTGAGACACTTTCAATATCCGAACCAGCGCATGAACAATTACAGAAGTTGTAGTTCGACAATGTGTTGCTAAGGCCTACATAAGTAGCCCTTGGCTAACTTTTGTAAACACGTGTCATAATAATTATCACAAGTGTATTGTATAGATAGACTATAATATTGTCTGGGTATAGATCTAGTAAACAAAGGAAAATAGATTTTGTTTCAGTTTGACGTTGATCAGATTACCTAGATCTAGGAATATTCGAGATAACAAGCATCGAAATAACGAGAATGCTCGTTAAAACGTTAGCAAAAGAAAACAGTTTAGACAAGATAAAATTGAAAGCTACATCGCCTAAAAACTGTCCTTAGTTATATGGAATTTGGGTAGGCCTGCCTATGTCATGTAACACAGAAAATATTTAGCGAAAAGGAGAAAACGCTGTTTATTAGCATTTTGCTATTTTCTTTTTCAAGATGTTTTTATTAAATTACAAAAATCTAGGCTACTCACTTGAACCAATGGTCGGCATTAGATTATCCCCTTTATCCTGTTATAGCAAAGTTTGTGACTACTTTACAGTGTAAAATATAAGATGGGACAATAACATACCAACTTTCTTATTTCAATTTCAAAAAGCCATATGTTGTGGGTACTCATTTGAATCGTCTCGACGAGACGATTCAAATGAGTACCCACAATATAGGGTTTGATCAAGCGTTTATGAATTATTCATATTGAAAAGCAATTACATCCCCTCTTAGCTTAAGCTGTGGAGTTAGCAAAGTTTTTGGTAGTCAGATCCGTGCTCGAAGGTCACAACAGCATTTATGGTCTCTCCCCAACATAGCGTCAGACATTTTATATTATGGCCCGCATATTTCCTAACGCTCTCGCCTCTTCACCCATTATCATTTTCCCTAACAAGACTTAAGTTTTGACGTCCATAATAGAATAGCAACGAATTGGGCAAATATTTAGTCAAAAGAAAAAAAGCAGATAATCAGCAGGCCCGTAGGAAGCAATTTCATAGGGGGGGGGGGGACTAAAGCCATTGTCATGAATATTGGGGGGGGGGGGCTAATTTGGATTTTCCCCATTTTCAGAGTAAAATTAAGAAAATTTGGCATTTTTGGCCAACATTGGGGGGCTTAGCCCCCTCTAGCCCCCTGTTCCTACGGGCCTGATCAGTATTTTCTCCTTAACAACAACCACAACAACAAGTACCGAGGAGGGTAGACTGGTACCCATTCGTGTAAATAACTGAATCTAAATCCGTAGTAGATTTCAGGTACGGGAACCAGACTACGAGGAGGGCTTATTACGGTACCAAATACGTTGACTTCTGAACATCGGATATTGTTCAGTAATTGTCAAACGAAATGAAACAGGTAGAGTTCTTTTTACAGTAGCAGATCTTGAGGGGGTTCGGGGTGCGTTTTAAACGACACATTCTGAAGCTGGAAGGGAATTGTTTTTAAAAATAAAGCAGTTTGGACCCAATTTTCTGGTCCTGTCCATGTGAGCCTCAATAAGAAAAGAAATCAGAAAACGTTTATACATGTCCAGGCCCGTAGAAAGGGGGGGGGCTAAATATATACTGACGTCAAATATACTCAGTTCCAAAAGAAAGTGTGCAGTTTCGCGTTTTGCTTTTACCTTAATTTTCACAAAGTTTATGGAAATTTCGGGGGTAAAAGTGATATAATTCTTCAGATTAGACCCTAAGAAAATTGGCATCGAAATAGATGTCGAAAGAATTGCTCATACTGCATACACACACAGTCAGATCATTATGGCATCGGTGGTGTTAAGATTTACACGCTTTACAGCTTCTTTTGTGAAAAGAGTTACACGCTTATATGCCATAGTAGGCTTTGACCAGGCCTTCCAAGCCATTTCCACGCTTAAGTTTGAGCTTTCCTGTAGACGTTAAGTGTACGTCAACGTAAGGAATCGCTACGTAAGTAGTCTAGTAAATTGTCGTCGAACGGTGCAACAACGTTGTACAACAAATGTGTATGCCTTTAAGATGCCATACAAACGGACACTTGCTGTTAGAACATAAATACCGTACAAATTCAGATTTGTTGACGGCTTTTGTTTTCACCAGGTTCGGTCTTGTTCACCAACGTTAATTGTAATTGGTTTCACGCTAATGCACTATGTACAAATGTAATGAAAATGTGATTTTATGCTAAGGTATGGCAAAAGGAATAGTCGATTAATGTGGTTCAACCAAATAAGTGTTTTTCTGGCAACTGTTGTTGTTGCAAGTAACGTTTGAAATAGACACACTGCTTGGAAAATAGAGCTCGTAGATTAGCCATTTTCGAAAACGGGAAAATCAAGAACAAGCCGCCTGACGTTTTGACGTCTTGCACTGCACGATTAGGCATCTTGGTCGACGAGTTAGAGTTACAGAAACATTTGCCAATCGGCCAAAGTGAGATAAACCTCATGTAACGCCTGTTATACAAGAAGCTGTTCGACATTAACGTCATATGCGTTTCAGGCTTGAGACGTTGAAATCGACGTCGGGTTTAAGTATTCACTAACTGTGGTCACCAAATAAGCCGTTTTACGGTATCTTTTATCGTCGCAGGTAAAGGTTGAACCACGCGCTAATGCTTTTCAAATCGTCCCTTGACAGCCAGAAGTGGCTATCAGCAATTTTTATAGTTTTGAGGAAAAACGCGTTTAAAGTTTTGAACTTGTCTCTAAATTCACACAATTGCTGTATGTAAATGGAATTTTGCATAGTGGTAGATACGCCTCTGAAATATTACATATCTATATTGAAAATTAAGGCCGTATTTGGTAACAATAGCTGATAGCCACTTCTGGCTCCCGACATTTCTTCAGAAATGTGTTGATTTGTGGCAGCTATCAGCATACTTAATCCGTAGTTTTATCAATTCAACTTATCGTTTATTGGTTTTTTATTCACCTTTTAACAAAAAATAAGTTTTGATTGATATTTAATGCAGTTTTAAGTTGCTTTTCTGGAAATGTCCTATAAATCACAAGCATGTATTACATATCACTAATTTGTCTTCTTCTTTCGTCTTCTACTTGTTTTGTTTATAATTAATTGTTGCCAGTGTTGTCTTCAATACTTTAGAATTAAGAAGTTGTTTATCTGTACTTAGTATGGTGGATTGAACAAAGGTAAACATGGCTTTGATGAATTTCAATAAAACATTTCTTAAAGAAGGCGCACACAAAAATCTGTGCATTTTTTAAAAAAATGATTGTCTTTCCAATACAAACATAAAATGATAATTTTGTTGATGTGTATGTCTGAAAATTGGTATTTTAAGATCATTGCTTAAGACAAATACCCATCTAATGCTGCACATAGATACAAAAATAATACGGTTGATCCCTGAAAAACAAATTTTCGTTTTTTGAATGATGTGGCTTTATTTAACAATGTTTAAATTGAAGAGTAATGAGATTAATTTTTGCCACAAATACATTACGAATTTATGAATTGGAATGATATTTAAGATTCATAGAAATATACATTTTTGTATTACTAAACTAGATTTTGTGCGTTGCAAAAAAGAACCTTTAGATCCTACAAATAAAATGTCTGCAATCAAACTTTGCCGGATTATTAAACAAGACTGATTCTGACATTGATGTTTTAACCAAAGGAATGCATTTTATTCATTTATAGCAATCATAGTATAGAACATTTACAGAAATGAAGTTTGAAATTTGATACTGCCAGAAGACGCTATCAGCATTCAAAACTTACAAAAAAGTATAATTTGAGAATTGTTCATTCTGCATCTTAAATAAAAACACGATCAGTTAAAGAAATTTAACAATTCTGAAGTTATTTGAAGCTCAGAATGATCAAAACACAGAGTGACAATATTTTTGATGGGGTGCCAGAAGTGGCTATCAGCAAAAGCTTAAAATCCACATTTTAAAACACCAAATAGAATGTGTTCGGCTTATCTACATAATATCAAACACGTCTAGAATAAACATTTGAAATGGTAGAAGGCCAATGAAATAATAAACAGATGCATATCTGATAAGAACTCTTGTATAATAGAGCTCAAGTATGGTATGTATGCAAGATATAGGTGATTGTTGATAGCTACTTCTGGCACCCCATCATCTGCTGATAGCTACTTATGGCAGCCAATAAATATGGCGGTTGCTGATAGCCCATAAATGTCCCTTGTCAGTTTTACCATTTATAGTTGAAATATCACAATAAAATTTTGTGTGTAGGTAGAACACCATATTTACACCTCGTTTATGCTAAAAAGTGCATTTCGGCCAAATGTGCTGATAGCCACTTCTGGCTGTCAAGGGACGAAATGGAAATTCTGATACCACTCTGTTTAAATGTGCCGTTTTTTGTAAACTGTTACAATTTGATAATTTCTTTATCATCATTTTTCAACAACATATAATCAAATTTACAGATGGAAATCATTATTTGTAATCAGATTTACTGAGACGTCGCGCATGGTATTGGGGAATTTTTCAAAAAACGCTACCCTCTGCGATTCATAACTGAATTTTGCAAGAACCGTTTTCCTTCTCAAAACTTTGTTATATGTCAAAATAACCGTAAAACCATGACCTTTTTCAATGACATACTCTTTTCGGGTTGTTAGTTTATATAAATTTGCAAAAAATACTTTTTGTTCGTAAATTCGGCGAAAATACGCGTGTAACATGTAACATTAATTTTCAACGGCGGCGGATATTTATAAACAATTTTGCGATTAAATAACGTCAAACACATTGAAAAATATATTAAATGACAGTGGAAATGCTGTAGAATGTTTTGCCAAACGGAAATCAAATTTCGATGTCGGTTAAGCAAATAAGCCCAGTTTGTTCACAAAAAATCGCAGTGTAACAAATAGAATTACGGCGCAGAAAAAATGACGATTTTGTTTGATATTTTGTGGATTAATGACTGAAATGCAACAAAACTTGATATAAGAAATATTATTTTTCTCTTTTTCTATAATATATACAAGAAAATCAGTTAGTATGATAAACGAAGCATTAATGATTTAAAATGCGTGTGGACAGAAATTGTTTCAGGTCGTTGAAAACTCTACTTTTTTACCCTTTAGAGTTTGAAAAATACCGGTTCCCTTATTCAGGCAATGATTTAATTTCAATATGGAAATATTATTTTTTTCTTGTTTGCTATATCAAAATTTCAACGCAAAATAATGAAATGTAACAAAGATATTCAAATTTGTTCGTGTGGACATAATTTTTATAAACGTAAACTTTTTTTAACTGGCGTAGCCTTTAAAGTATCTATTTTGGCGCATTTTAAGATGAAAATAAAACGAATCAAAGTGGATTTAAAGCTTAAGAAGTGTAAAATAAGATATAGTGGAGACTTTCTTAAAACATGGTCTTGTCTTTTTAAATCACATTAGTTTGTACAGAGAGTAAGCATTAAAAGCACAACACAACCGTCTACGTAAAGACTTCAACGTTACGCAATTATTAGAATAATGACGTTCGCTAGTTTGACGTTACATTTAGTTCCCCAATATCGTGCGCGACGTCTGAACAATCGAACATTTATTAGGGCTGAGGCGTTTCTATTTGACGTCAGTATAGTCATATCCGGGTCAGTGTTTGAATATTTGAATGGCTAAAATGGATATTCCTTAAATTTTCAGTGTAAATTAAGGAAGATTCGCCATTTTTGGACACTGGGGGGGGGGGGGGGGTAGCATAGCCCCCTGTTTCTAAGGGCTTGAAGGACCGTTTTCGCTTGGCAAGACATAAAATTTTGAATAAATCTGGTTCCGTCAAACGTTCCATATTTGTATTCATTAACCTTTTCCTCCAAACTTTAATAAGCTGTAGTTACGACATCTTTTAACATGGCCGACGAAATGCTCTCCTTCAGATCTTTTCCAAATCGGTCATACATTAACAAAATAATTGAAAAATAGCGCAATCGTTGTCTCGCGCGATTCCCCACCGTGAATATCATGGAATAATGTAGGCCTACATTTGACAAAGACATTGTTGTAATTTCTGGCAGAAGTAAACATGCAAAACGAAACATGACCGGCTCAATGTTGAAGAAAGAGAGTCGACCTTGCGATCAAGAGGTTTCGAGTTCGATCCTCGCTAGTGGATGTTTTATTTGTCCTTACATTCAGCACGGGTGCTGGCGAAATTTCAGAAATCGATTATTTAATAAGGTTTACGAACTGAGAATGAAATGCAGAGCCAGAGGCGAAATTTGAAAAGTGCCAGTAATTCCTAAACTATGTTACACTTCCATCCCAAATACAAACATAAGCATTTTGTATGGTTTAGAATTTTGAATTAATGCATACTTATGGAAATCTTTGACAAAAATGTTCAAAATTACCTCCCTTGCATATGAATATAGAGGGAAATAATGTTTGTAAATTATTTTCTTCTCAAAGCATAATCTTGAAATCCGGCATGGTGAATCAACATATGTGAAGTGTATTTACAAGTGTGTGTGATTTGATGCATTTCATATGGCTAGAAAGTGGTGTTTTCATTCTCAGTTCGTAAACCTTGTATCCTAAAAATAAAAATTAAAATAATACGTTTAATCTGTTGAGCAATAGGGAACGATTTTATCTAGTTTAAAACCGTAACGCAATTTCGGACAAACTAAATTCATTGGCGTGGTTATAAACTCCCAGAACTACCGCTTGATTCCAAACCAAGCGGTAGTTACGACATTTTATAACGACACCTACGAAATATTATTGTTTGTTCGAAATTATGGCACGGTTAACTGGATGAAATCGTTCCCTTTTAGACCAGTCCCATTTTTTCAGTTTTGGGAAATAGTGCCATTGTTGAGACAAATGGAGGTGGCACAATTACGACGGAGAATCACGTGACACTACAACAGATGCAAAACCCCATTCAATATAACCTTCGTCTGTCAAAGTGGTTTGAGACTGAGAGGGTGTTATACTTTATTGATTTGTTGAATGTGGTCGATTTGGAGATCACATGATAAAAGTTATTGACGAGCAAACAAAGCTTTGTGTGTTCGTCATTAACTAGTTTAGTGTGCTGTTAAAAATTCATTACATTCAACAAATCGCTAATATCTTAACTCCTGCAACAAGCCTAATCCAAATCTATGAGCGCATTTAAAAACAGATTTTTAAAAGATTGTCTGCACTTGTTGCTACTGTTATTATTTTGCCGTGTAATTCTACGCCGTGTATATGCCCGAAGAAGTAGACATGAAAAGACTGACTTGTAAGCCCGAAAATAAAGATATGGAATTAATCAAATTGTGGTTCCAATCTACGCACGATTATATAGAAATGACCGATAGCAAAACCACGGTGGATAACCCGCGTGACTTTTAGGAAGCGAAAAAATCGTCCGCTTCAAGGTATGTTTTGTTTAATTTCTCAGCTTATACTCTATTGATTTTGACGAGATAAAGTGCACGGAACGCGCATTTGAGAGGACTTTTCCCGTATGTAATTCACTCTGCTCCGAATCCCGTGGTTTCTTCAAACATTCAAGCGAACGTTTTTTTCGGTGTACGTGAACGCTTCCCACTTTCGTTTTGCACTTACAAACTTTTTGTTTGAAGAAACAACTGGATTTGGAGCAGAGTGAGTAAGAGCAGGGAATAGCCCTCTCAAAGGCGCGTTCCGTGCAATTTATCTCGTCAAAATCAATAGAGATTAAGCTGAGGAATCGAACAAAACATACCTTGAAGCGGCCGTTTTTTTTTTTCGGTGTTAACGCTTCCCAAAAGTCACGTGGGTTATCCACCGTGAAAACTATGAAATTGTTTTTAGTAACCATTAATCCTGGATTAAGAGAAACGTGTTATTTGGGGATTAAAATAGCGTCAAGATACGTCAAATGGTTGCACTTTTCGCACATAACTGCGGGGAAATCATCCGTCATAACTTCGGCTGTTTACGTAGATCTACATCAACCTCGTCCGTATCATGGAGGCCAAGAGCCCGAAACACCCGAAGCGTGCCGGATTTGACTTTGACATCCAAGACAATGTCGTCCCTATGGTCCAGTCACGATAGTATGGTAAATGTTTACAAATTCCTCCCATGTAAACTAGACGAAACTAGACATTTTTGTTTTTTCAATATTTTCGCTGTTTTTCAACGAAAACCTTGTAACTGCAGCTTTTTTAATCTGCAGTTACGAGTTTTTTGTTGAATAGCGACGGCATGTTTAAAAGGAACGTTACACCATAACAATATATAACCATGAATAACAACATCAAGAACTTAGAAAATTATCACAGATAGATCAGCTTTAAGTTCCACACCATGGCAACCATGGTTTCTATGGCAACGCTCAAATCGATAGAAAATACATATTTCATATTCTTATAATGATAATTATTTAATTTTTAAAACAAATCCATCTTTTTTTTTTAATATACATGTACTTTTAAAATAATTCCTTATTGTAAAAAAAAGACAGAAAATAAGGTTACCATTGGTATTTCAACGACATACAAAATAATGTGTCTATTCCATACCGTTTCCAAGGTAACAATTTTGTAATGGTGTCATATATTTCGATGTTTCAAGTATAAGTTCCCAGCTTTACTTCAGAAAAGACTCGTAACTACAGCCTTTTAAAGCTGTAGTTAAGAAGTTTTTGAAGAAAAGCGACCATATTAGAACTCAAATGTTTCCCTAACGTTTTGGAAAGGCCTAGTTAATAACGGGCGTTCTATTATAAGCATAGACCCCTTTATGTTTGTTTGGGTTCTGGATGGCCAGTTTTCGGTCCCTCTCGTTTGAGCTCATCATGGGGAGTTCTTCAACCGCTGGCACTGGAATGAATGGGAAGTTTGAATAAAATTTAAAAAACGAATGACGTACAGTTCTATAGCTTGTTAACCCATTACCAGACGGCATATTTTAGACCAGTCCAAATTAAAAGGTGTTTCAGACGACAATTTCAAGTGACTTGAATTTTATCCTTTTTTTGTCTTTTGACGTAGAAAACATTTTTGAAAATGAAATAATTGCTTTTTACAAGCAATTTCTTCATTTCTCAGAATGTTTTCCAAAGCCTTTACCTCGTGGGTTGTCAAAAAAGCGGCAAAATGTAGAATTGGGTGTGCACTATCCTGAATATCTCATCTAGAACGGTTTGCGTTTTGAGGATGCGCGTTAGAAAACTAAACATGCTGTTTTTGAATTAACCCATCGACACCCTTTGTTGTCCTAGAAGAAAAGGGTTTTGGAAAACATACCCACAATGTTTCAACATAAAGTGAACAAAAATTGTAAAATTCCATTTACTTGAAATTTTTGTCTGCATATTAGCAAGTCCTTAGTGGCATTTAAGCCATATCAGTTTGCATATACATGCAAACCTTTACTGTTCTTTAACAGACTATTCAATGCCAATGGCAACGTGCAATCTTAGTAAACTGCTTAATTACAGCCTGAAAAAAAGCAAGATTGTCTAATAGGGAACAACATGGATCTTGTTCAGAATGCCTGTACACACGGGCAAGTCTAGACCTATGTTGATCTCAAGTGACATAAGAGACTATTTTCCTTTTCCCTGTCGCATTTCATTTCGGTCTACAAAATAGTAAAACCGAATAGGGATCGATGTTTATACATGTGTAGATAGAGTTTCATCACCGTATTTGTTCGAATCTATATCATTATTTATATCATAAAGTCGATCCCTATTGTTATGTAGTGAAGAAATATAACAACAGATCACATACACTGAACACCCTGGTCAGGGGTGGGGAGGCCCTGTCGTCCAATCTTGGCTGCCTCGTGATCGAATCCTCGGTTAGCGGAATAAACCTGTCGGCGTAAATGTGGCCTGAACGGGGATCGGGCTTGTAACGTCTGGTTAAAGTTCTCCTCGTCATAAACAGCAACAAGACCTGAAAAGAAAAAGAACACTGGTAGTGAACTCGGCCAAAGCGATGGACGTTTTTCACTAGAACAAGGTACAGATATTTTGCGTTTAAATGTGAGTTTAAAGATCTGATTGGATAGTTTTTCTAATGACAATGAATTTGTTCTAAAAATAGACCGGGTTTACCGATATGCATTGACAAACTGTCGGTGTTGTTATAAAATCTCGTAACTACGGCTTTATCGAAGCCGTAGTTACGATATTTTACAACAACACCGACGGAATACAATGCTCGCGAAAAAACGTCCCACGCTTTGGCCGAGTTCACCACCAGTGAGGAAGAATACATGAGTTATTTCCAAACAAATAGCGTCATCCCACATCAACCTGTGCATTGGTATGCAAATCTTTAATCTTAAACAGAATAATTATATGCAAGAACTCTGCGAAATCTGTCCTTACATTTTTCATGCGTATTACTTGTTCAACCATTTCCAAAAACGGCATAAAATGGACTGTCCCAGTTTTAAAGATTTTGTAAAAGATACGTAACTGGGGTGTGGAAGATGAACAGAATGTTGATAAAGATAAGATTTGTGTATATATAGCGCAAAAGATTATGAAGCAAAAGGAGACAATTATGGTCATTTATATTTCTCTTTCGCCTTAATGTTTTCCAAATATTCGTTGTGCGATTGATACCAAAAAGCGTCTTTTTTTGAAAATGGTAAAATACCGGCGAGTATCTTTCAATCACCTAATGACATGATACTTGACTTGTATAAAGTAAATGTCCCGATAAATTGACATGGCAGAGCCCATCTAGCTGCTAGAGATGCTTTGCCATGTCATTTATCGAGCCATATACATTGTGAGAATGGCAATGAATTTTGTTCTAAAAATAGACGGTGTTTACCGTTATGTTTTGACGAACCGTCTGTGTTGTCATAAAATGTCGTAACTGCGGCTTGAATCAAGCCGAAGCTACGAGCTTTTATAACAAAACCGGCAAAATACTATTGTTTGTCCGAAATTACGTAACGGGTAACTGGATAAAATCGTTCCCTATTAGATAATAAAATCCTTACCATCGACGTAGACGACCCGGCTACCCCCATGACCAAGTACCTCTTTTATATGTCTCCAAGAACCACCGATACGCCCCTGTCGTAATCTGAAACGCGGACAAAATTATAAAAGATAAAGAGTGTCTTTATAAGAGATAAATAATGTCTTTATAAGGGGTAAAGAGTGTCTTTATAAGAGGTAAAGAGTTTCTCTATAAGAGATAAAAGAGTGTCTTCATAAGAGATAAAGAGTGTCTTCATAAGAGATAAGAGTGCCTTTATAAAAGATAAAGGGTGTCTTTATAAGAGATAAAGATTGTCTTTATAAGAGATAAAGATTGTCTTTATAAGAGTTAACGATTGTCTATATAAGAGATAAAGAGTGTCTTTATAAGAGATAAAGGACGTCTTTATAAGAGATAAAGAGTATCTTTATAAGAGATAAAGAATGTCTTTATAAGAGATAAAGAGTGTCTTCATAAGAGATAAAGACTGTCTTTATAAGAGATAAAGAGTGTCTTTATAAGAGATAAAGAGTGTCTTTATAAGAGATAAAGAATGTCTTTATAAGAGATAAAGAGTGTCTTCATAAGAGATAAAAAAAATGTCTTTATAAGAGATAAAGAATGTCTTTATAAGAGATAAAGAGTGTCTTTGTAAGAGATAAAGAATGTTTATATACGAGATAAAGAGTGTCTTTATAAGAGATAAAGAATGTCTTTATAAGAGATAAAGAGTGTCTTTATAAGAGATAAAGAATGTCTTTATAAGAGATAAAGAGTGTCTTTATAAGAGATAAAGAATGTCTTTATAAGAGAAAAAGAGTGTCTTCATAAGAGATAAAGACTGTCTTTATAAGAGATAAAGAGAGTCTTTACAAGAGATAAAGAATGTCTTTATAAGAGATAAAGAGTGTCTTTGTAAGAGATAAAGAATGTTTATATACGAGATAAAGAGTGTCTTTATAAGAGATAAAGAATGTCTTTATAAGAGATAAAGAGTGTCTTTATAAGAGATAAAGAATGTCTTTATAAGAGATAAAGAGTGTCTTTGTAAGAGATAAAGAATGTTTATATACGAGATAAAGAGTGTCTTTGTAAAAGATGAAGAATGTCTTTACACAATATAAAGAGCATCTTAATAAAAGATAGAAAATGTTTTTGATAAAAGATAAAGATTGTCTATATAAGAGATAAAGAGTGTCTATATAAGAGATTAAACGATTAAGAGATTATAAGGGATAAAGATGTGTCAACTGTAATTGTTTTGCTTCCATTTAAAGGTATTCTGAATGTATATCTGGAATAAACTGAATGAAAATAAAACAGTAACAGTGTTTTTGAAATAGATATGGCCATCGAAATATAGTGAGCAAATAAAACAAAATGCTCGTCTCACTCGCCTTGAGCTATTTCTTTCCCTTTTCTTCTAAACACTCACCCGAACTTCTACACGGCCACCTCATTCATTCACCTATAAATCAACATTTCTGATGAAAGCTCGTGTTGTTTTAGTTCTTTGTGATATACATTCGTTTTTGAAAAGTGTGACTAAGTTTCACGAAGCTGTGTTCGAAATTAATGAAATGGTGACGTTTAGAAGTGCACTACCCCATAAATAAAAATTCGCATATCACAACTTGAATTTATATCCCATGTGATCTCTGTGTGCATTTATCATGGCTAAGAATCATATTCTCGTGGATAATATGCATTCTTGAAGATACTATAGGATATGGTACAGTGAGGGAATACCACGTTTGCCGAGTCAGGTCTTCTAATTCATTTACTTTGGCAGTGCTCGAATCCGTCTGTTTAACAAGTCCAAGACGTGATTCTTGATTAATCACGAAACTTACGTTCTGTCCAATCCATTTTCCGATAACCTAGGGGATGTCCAGAACAGTTTAGGCTTCAAAATAAGTTTCACAGTGCTAAGGCTTTGATATTTCGTTGACGATGCGGCCTAGGATCGCTTTTATTAAAGCGCCTCATAGCCGTTTGCAGTGGATTTGGTTACCCAAATTTCATCTATCGTTATTTATACATGCATGGAATTATTTCTAAAATTGCTTAATAAAGCTGTCCATCTTGTTGAAGAATAGTACTCCTTATATTTGGCCGTCGTCGTGTTTTATGAGCACTTCCGGCACGCATGCACTAATTCTAAATTTGCTTATTTGTGAAAAAGCCGCAAACATCAGATACAATCCATCGTCAAACAATAAAAACGATATGTTTACCCCAGAAACAAAAGGAATCGAATGATTGCATTAAGATTTTGTTAGGAAAGGAAATTATCAAATTGACCTTTCTGACAGGAGCCCCGACATCAAACATTCCGAGGGTCATTTCCCACGTTTTAATAATAATTCTTGTCATGTTAAATGTTTTTCTGACTTGGCTATCCATATAGATAAATTATCATAACAGAATCGATATTTATCACGTAATTCAAAACACACACGTTCAATTTTAACGTTTCGATCAAAATGACGTCACGTGCTTCTTTGTTGACGTGACACTACTGTTCTTTGTTCGAAAAGATAGAATGTAACTTCGTTAAGTACAAAAGCAAACACACATTCCAAGTGAATTAATATGATTTATTTATTCAACAAATAAAAGTGGCCGTTTAGAAGTTCGGGTGAGTGTATATTTGAACAACGCTTTAAACTAATGAACAATAAAAATGGTATAAATGCATAATTATAACTTTTGTTGAAACTGGACTAAAACCGGTCTAGTCGCACTTATAAAAGTCTTAGTCTATATCACGATAAAATACATCAGCATTATACAACTACGACTCCCACATATAGTCTGTGATGGTATGTCCGGAAATCACGTCCCGTGTGCATTAGAGTATTAAGCATGCCAACAACTGCAGTTGTGTGCACCACTATCTTAACTTTCATGATCCACTTGTTGGCATATCTGGAAATGCGTCATTACGTCGTATTCCGCCGATTACGTAACGTTGTCAATTTGCTTAATTGCAAACTGAGTTTAGTGATACATATGAAAATGATGTTGTTTTGTTGTTTATGTGTGTTTCTATTAACAGATATCTAGATAGACATATAAAACCCATACATGTATGATGCATACATATGCCGTAGTTAACAATATTGAGACAAATACTGACGTATTCAACGTTCTTTACATTTGCACCACTTGAAATCTATCTTGACATTTGATTTTAATCGTGTGGGTGTTGTAGTTGTTATTACTTTATTGATCGGACGTCTTCGACGATATACAGGGTAGAATAATATCGATTTCATATATTTCACGAGCCGTATATGCACTTGACCCACGTGTGTGTGTGCTATACCGATCGAAAGTTCTAAAGCGCCAAATTACAAATGACTATAACTATTTATATAATTACCATATCTTTATAAAATTTTATATGTGAATTAATATTATCAATTAGAGTAATTCTCACAATTTTTTGTCATTTATCATCGAATGCCAGGATGTTATATGAGTAAAGCTTAAAAAGCTCTAAATCGTCGTAGAGCTTCAGATAATGCATTTTTACTGATTTTAAGTTACATGGGTTTTTAGCAGAACCCAATCAATGGAAAGAAACATAAAAATGAATGACACGTTTGTATTGCTGAAGACTACAGCAAAAAGAGAAAAGGAGTGGGTGGGGTAAATCATGGTATTTCAGTTTTCCAAACATACTTCTTTTTATTGACAGTTGTAACATTCCTTTTTGCGAATTGAATTAAGACAATCAAAAGAATTTTGAACATATTGTGTAATTTTGTGTTGTCCGGAATCACGAGGGCAAATTTCAATCATTTGTCTGAGAAGATGAGTATATACTATGGTTATTTTGTCAGTCAAAAATGCCCTCATGTGAATGTATATATATTGAATCCCAAATATTCTGTATCTAGTGTATATTTTTGTACGTTCAGTATTCAATTACATAAGTATTTAGTTCTTACACACAAAATAATTTACGGGGAAATGGTTGTTGTACAAAGACGTGCATTACGTACGTTATTGTGGGTGAAATTGGTACGGGTGTGCATTAGTTTTTTTTATTGTAAATATAATGGCAAGAAGATTATCTGTCAAAGAAGCCAAGGATATTTACCCAATGGAGCAATTGTATCATGTCAAGTTCTAGATGGAATTCTAGTCAGTGAAGCAACAAAAGATTTTTGTGAAATTTTACTTTAGGGTGTTGATACCATGTCCCGGTGTGGGGACAAAACCTGAAATTGCTCAACGTTTCAGCATGTTTGATGACAGCTATTTGTGTCAAAGAATTAAGCTTCTTGACACAAACTGTAATGCAGTGGTGCTCCAAAAAGACTGTGCAAGAACGAGCAAAGAAACGCCATGAAATACTACTACCGGCCAAACTCAGAGAAAAGGCAATATCAACCTTAGCACTCTGTATCTGTAACACAATCGAAATTTGAAGGTTACAAAGAGGTTCCTTACAAATTTGACCGATTGTAATGTGTGGTTGCATTAAGACAATGTGTCGTACATCAAGGCGTACATTTATGTCAAACGGGCTGTTCTACACTGCATTGTGGTAAAAAAGAGCGGACAAAGATGCTTGTTTGAATCCAGAACAATTTACATATTAATAAATGTTTTCAGTCTTCTACCGTACTTCAGCTAATTGTGGTGTGCCTTTATAAGTAGAGATCTTTTTTTTTTTCGATTTTCTACACCGTATATTTTATCATACTTTAAGGGGGAATGCTCCAGTTTCCTAATTTTTTTCCCAATAATAGAATTTATTTATATTTTGTATGTTGAAATTACATGTTATTACCAATCGAACAATGAAATAAAAATGGATGGTCAGCGATCTTGTTTGAGTTTTATAGGCATTCGTATCACATATCCCTACATTGAAAAAAATGCACAATTTCTTGCACCTGTCCAAGATCACTAAAATGCTAATAAAATGCTGTATATCCATCGCTTAGTCCCGAAAACGGATTTAAAGTAACGTCTTACATTTAATGAGAACAGAAAACCCAAAATATGTGCTACTATACACGCGTAAATGTATAAAACAGCATGCTCACGCGTTAGGTTAGATCAACGAAGCTAGAGTGTTTTATGTCAAAGTTTGCATATTTTTGGAAATATTTCAAGTTCTACATATAGTCCATGAGCCAGACACTTTTTTGGTACCACTCGGAGGGAGTAATTCTAATTGCACTTTCTGAACAGCTTGATATATGTAGTTAACTAATTGATATGATAGCAGTCTGAAATTGGTAGCTTATGTTGAGAAATTCGCCGTTTTCTTAACCTACCCCATTTTCACTTGTCCACAAATTGGTCAGTAGGTGCGATTTCTTTTTTAAGTATGTGATTTATCAAGAGGCTTGTCGTGATTATTTTCTCTGCCAAAATATTCTTAAAATGCTAGTTTTGAGTACTATTTAATCTGTTCCCAGGTATGAGGCCTCTGTAGGCTGTGAAATAGAAGACAATTTGTCGGCCCCTACACCGAACGAAATGCACGATTTTTTCAAGTGAATTTTTCAATTCTTTGAAGCAGAAATGCAAGTGGCTATATATTTTTACAATTAAATATATTTTCAAATGCGTATTCATCGATTCATGCCAGTTTCGTGACACAAAACACTCGGAAATAGCTGTAAGAGTCAAAAACATTTGGTCGATTCGGACCCTGAAATGTTCGTACCTAAAAACTAAAACGCATATTATGAGTGTTTTAAGGCTTCTAACTGTTGCTAACCTGTTGACAGCACTGTGTTTTTTTCCAAAACAATTGGATTACCTATTAGGTGGCTATTTTATGCATATATGTGTTAAATGAATATGAAATGGAGAATTCTAAGTTAGGCCTACTGAAAGAATGCTGAACTCAATAGCATTTTCACTTTTAAATATATATAATAAAGGGCCTTATATGTTCAGTTGAGTGTCCAATCAATGTAAATTAGAAAATAATTACTGGAAATATATATTCAATTGCACTATATTCGACGGTTCGTAACTAAATTGAATGACCACATGAAAAAAAATGAAGATATACTTTACGCAACAAAATATAGCCCAATGCCAATATACGATTATACGATATATAATGTACATCATGTAGCAACCAAGGTAAAATCTGATAGTCCCCTATTCAATGATACTATGAATATGCGAAATAAATTGCTGCTTTTGTCATATATAGTACAAAAACTCTCTTCGTCGGATATATTGGTCATCATATAAATCTAACCTTAACCGAATGTAATACATGTTGGCCTAGGCTGCAATATAATGAGTCAGAATACGAAAAAAGGTCCCTTAAGGCTTTTGAGCCAAATATGGTTCCAAATCAGCCTGCGTATACATGCAGTCTGATCAGGAACCATTGCTGCTCTCCACTAGATTCTTAATGACCTGTTGCAATTGTAATATAGCAGCATGGATGTCTGCCTATCTTCACTAAAAGCATGCACTGATCTTGAAATGTGACTGACTCAAATGCTATAAGGGACCCTTTTCCAGATTCACACTCAATTATGTAAGTATGAGAGAATAAAATTGTCTCTACTTTTAAGTAAGATTTTAACATTCTCATTTCCTAAACCTAGTTTGTATAAACT
Source organism: Fragum sueziense (assembly GCA_963680895.1). Lineage (NCBI taxonomy): Eukaryota > Metazoa > Mollusca > Bivalvia > Cardiida > Cardiidae > Fragum > Fragum sueziense. The sequence continues at coordinate 35,004,833 of OY804602.1, forward strand.
ATGATGATTAGACAAAGATTACTTATGCAAAGAATGTACGGAGGGAACTTATTTCTATGTTAAAATAGAAATGAGATACAAAAGTCTTGTAGTACTTTTGCAATTTTATTTCGTTTTGAAAATATATTTCAGTGTTCATGAATGATAATCATTTGACTTAGATTTAAACTTCTTCTGTCGTACATATGCATTAAAATGTGAGTCAGATGTAAATGTGTTCTAGTTTATTTGGCATGAATCATAACAAAATACATTATGATACATACTCAAATGGTTGGGTAAATCTTTGTTTTTATTTTGTAAGAGTCTGAAAGTTCTCTAGGATCCATATCACCACACAAATGTTAACAACAAAGTGATTGAAATATAATTGATAACTAATGGTCAAAGTGATTGAAGTTGTGGTAACAAAAGCAAAAACGGCATCCCTGTCTTTATAATTACAGTGGCGTAATTTTTAATCAAACATATCTAATTCACCCTCTCTTTTAGACAAATGCAAACGTTTCATAGAATCTGTGTTGTGAGCAACAGATTCATCAGATCTATATAAATTGAAACTCGATTTAATAATCCTCTAAATATTTACCATAACTTGTCACTACTGGTGTGACTTTTACTGTGTAGGAGAGAATGCAAGTTTGTGGATGTTTAGCGATTTCGTTTATGATCCCAAGCTTCAAAACAACTTCAAGTCGTTTATGAGGGCATATCAAACGTTTTTGATTCTCACACCTGCTGTATTTTTCATATAATAGTCCCGTAGCCTTTCCAACCCCACACACTCCTTCCACCTTGTTAACAGTTCACTGATATCCGATTTTTAGGAATCAGCGTCTTGTTACCCTAACCAGTTTCCTCAGCAGCAGTCAACTAATCTTCTTAACTGTCTCAGTCTCACTGGAAGCACTTTTCCCAATATCAGATTGTTGCAAAAGAAGGGATAGACTCCCCTTACACTTAGGCAATCAGACATTATCTTGTTTAGCACCTTAAGCCTCCAGGACTAGACACATTACCATGTGCAACCGTGTTCATAGTATTATCCATTTTGGCCAATAGAACTGGGAGGGGTAAATCGGTTTAAAAGTTTCGGACAAGCTCGTAGCAGCTAGCCATATTATCCTACATACCAAATATATTTAAAACATTCATTTACACTAAGGTGTAAAAACCTTTACTACGCATTAACTTGACTAGTTACGTAAATGCACCAGCGTAATTTAAACTGCCGAACAACTTCGTTGTCTTTATAACTTTATAATTTCGAAATTGACATTTCCCTGTTTTGCATACTAGATTTTTTCTTTATATCAACATGTCTGCATTTCTTCATTTGAAATACCAATTCAGAGCTCCAGATAGGATGCGTATTTGCGTAAAATACGCATTGATTTGGTCTAAATACGCATTTACTTTCATAAAAATGCGTACAGATACGCATTCAAAATAAGGAATATGCATTTGATAATCGTCAGTAAGCGTATCAAGATCGAGGAGCGCCGGAAGAAACACAAAGAATAGGAAATTCTAACGATTAAAAATAACGTTTTGGTAGAGTTAAAAATAGCTTATCGAAGTGTCTAATACGACTCAGCTAATCAAAACCGGGAATTATTGGGGAATACCAATTACGTAACCAGCCGAGCGAATGCAGATGACAATAATTGGCTATTCTGTAGATTACCGAATGCTGCCGAGAGGTTTATTTTGTTCGAATTGCAGTCAATCGTTAATCTCCGTTAATATTTTTATACGGAGCAAATCGTTTACTCGATTTTGATTGGATGATAAATATCAGACCATTGCATCACTTCGTATGTCGGAAATAGCAACTCGAAGAAGTTTGATTTCTTTTTTAATCAGGAAACAAGTAAATCCACTCCTGAGCACATCGTGAAGGCGATTTTGGCCGATATTATTTCTGAAGAGGCCCTACTGTACAGACAAAGATAGCCCACGATGGTAATCTCGTTCAGAAAAAAGAAATGCTTGATGGTCAGAAACATAGCGCGCTTAGATGTGTCCGAACTCGAAAATGAAAGTGGGTCGTTCCAATCGGGTGCTCCTGTTAATTTGAATCCTTTTCCAAACAAGAGGGTAAATACTCCTTGCCTCCAAAAAATTCTGGAAATACGCATTGGAAAAAAGTCCGAGGGGTAAATACTCCTTGCCTCAAAAAATTATCTGGAGCTCTGCCAATTGCTGTAAGGCTAAATGCTAGTGTGATTGCGATTGTTTGGTTATAATTATGGCCTTGCTCATGGCAGTTCCAAGCATTTTGGTAGAAGTTGATTAATATCAATTCGTAATTCTCGCATTATGTTGTAATTGCAGTTCAACACTTCTGTTTTGGTACCTAAATACTTACATTTGCATATTACCTCTTTGTGTTATCATTGTTTACTTCGCATAAATAAATTGTGACTGTCTATGTACATTATATAACAGTCCACGTAGTGATTCTTTCTTCCTTTCTGGCCCACTTTACTTACAGTATGCACCATTCACGAAAGAGTACAACTGAACTTTGCTATGTTGGTTTGACATGGAATTAGGTTCTTTTTTTTTTCAGAAAGGTAATGTGAGCTTTTTCAATAGCTTTTGTATGAATGTAATGAATTTTATCTCTAGTCTCATCGTTTATTTAACACTTTGCTTTGTTTTTTACTCGTAAATATTTCTTTTGTACTGCATTATATCTTGTAGTCTAAAAGACTAAACTGCTGTAGTGATATATCCACGCTACAGAGTATCTAGTGCACTAAAGTGAACCCGGGACAAGAGCATCTTCGTCCGTTAGTTTAGCGTCTTTCTTACGAAATCATAGCCGAAGTAGGGCCAATACACTTTCAGATGTCCTGGGTTAATATTAATTCTGTTGCACAACAACGCTTTTAATACACTTAAGATGTATTTAATTCTTGCTAGGTCTCTAATTATAGATTAGTTTCATGACAGTTTTGCTGAAAATACATTTGTATACGTACACACGAAAAGCGATAGTATTGTAGTTAACTACCCATGTTTCTTAATATGTTGTATATACAATATTTTTCCTGGAATGCATGAACTTCCATTTGCAATCCAAGTGGTTGTATTAAGGCAATATATACATAGAAAGAATTTGTACATATATTAGGATACACTACCGATTTGTATGTCAGTTTTAACACTAGAAGTCCCCATAATTGTTTTTAAAGGCATGCCAATAGCCTACAATGTTTGTATTCATTGTGCAACTGTATCCGAACAAAAGGCAAAAGACGATAGTGTGCACTCTAGAGGGGCTCTTTATTTGTAAAGGATGCCTTATTCACTTAAATATCCGCATTGGATTTCAAGAAAGATATACCAAACATTATATAGCAGTATTGATAACCCCGTCTTTCTTCATGAATCAATTGCACATGGAAAAACGTTTTTCTTCAATGCTTTATGGATGTACATTTGTCTGGACACGTATTCTAATGACTGTCCGACAGTAGAATAACATTAAAACAATGACTTTTTGTCATCCAATCGAACAAGAAAAACAAATACAATATATCCGGCTTTAACCCTCATCCTTTTTATATCTTGTGAGAAGCTAGCTTCTCTGCGTACACTTTCAAACCGGGCCTTTTTTCTACATGTTTATCATTAAAGAATTGTGTGTAAGCATTATTCATTTGAATTATTCGTAGTTCGAATTAGTTTTATATTAAGAAAATGAATGAAATGTAAATGATAAGCGTTTATGCTTTTTTGACTTTCTGGCAGTGTATTGAGTGGCAATTAAGTCGGCATTGCTATCCATGCTATTTTGTTATACGTATATCTATTTAGCATCACCTGATATCAAAATTCTAATTACAGTCCATTTTCATCAGAAAGCGGACTTTATGTGTCCAAAAACACTATAATTTTCATTTTTTCCTTGTAATTCGTATCATCTATAGATAGTTCTCTGTGTACACAAAAATCATCCTCCAGATGACATTTCAGACTAACACAAAACCTTACAATATGCTACTCTGTACTGTATCTCGGTTATGAAGAAAGACTTTTGTATTTGAATGAGTTTAAGGGTTGGAGAAATGTATGTGTTGTTTCACCAGAAAACCAATGAAAATTTTGTGTGTAAAGGGTAGCCTTGAAAAGAAGCGTTTTTCGGGGCATAAGCTACCAATCTGAGATTGCTATCATACTGAAACATAAAGTATAGGTACCAGACTAATCAAAAAAGGCAAAAAGAATTACTCCCTCCGAGTGGTACCAATCGGCCAAAATTCGGGTCCTGGCTCATGGACTAATAATAGAATTTGATAAAACTCCCTCATTGTATTAAGCAACACGTCCTGGTAATAATTCAAAAAGAAAATGTATAGGTCAGCGCACTTATTAGTGAATTACAGCAATTTTTATCACCTACACATGAATGAAATGACGCAAAACAGTGGTAACTACATACACACTTACGACTGTCTTGCTCTAAATAATCGATTTCTGTCTTGAGGAAATCAGTTTCGAATAATAAATACACTTTTACCGTCGAAAAGGGTAAATTGTAATGATGTGTTATATTATTGAAAATATGGTAGCGAAACATATTGGTACGAAACATTCAATTTACTACAGTAAAGACCGAGTGTACCGAAAAACTGGAGCATTCCCCCTTAAATTCTTCTAAGAATCGTTGTCTAATCTCTTCTTACTCGATGGGTAATTGGGTATTCTATTTTCATTCATAGTTGTACGCCACAATTCATTTACGCCAGAAAAATGAAAGGTCAACCCTGACATAATCGAAATCTACAAGACTAGTATATTTTTTGGATAATTATTTCTTTTTTTTATTTTGAAAAGCCCTAACAAGTAGAGAAAAGGTTTTAAAATAAAGTATATTACATTTTCCCACACAACTTTAAACTTATAAAGGAAAATCAAATGAATGAGATGAAACAGAGTTAAGTGGAATAAATATTCCACATTACGGTAAATACCCAAATCAAACTTTAAAAGTGAATAACAAACCGTATACGTTTAAACTTTTTAATGTTCATGTACTATCATCGGGATGTTTTGATGTAAATTTTATGACTATTAGTAACGACGTTACAATGACGTTGTTGACGTTAAGGCGTCAGAGCAAAAATATCGAAGGTAAATTAAATAATGGAACATTTAATGGTTAAAGTTTAAGCGGTCTTTCACTTTGCAAACGTAATGCATTGAATAAATATATTAGATAAAATTGACATATCATCGACGTTATTTATCTTTTGACGTAATCATAAATTGTGACTCTTGGTATAGTATTTTCATGATTTTACCTTTATTGTGTGTGATCATGAACAGAAAATTGCTAAAACTATTCATATAAGCAGTAAACATGTATGTTTGTAATTTGACGTCAGTGTGACGCATTTAACATGTTTACAAAATGATGCATTTTCTCTAAAACAATTATGTCAAAGGATTTGGGTTATTTTCTTGTACTTTTTCTGTACAATATCCCCGTAATCGACTGTTTATCTCAACTTTGGTATTTATATTCGTTGTTTTTGACGTGACGTCACGGGAATACGACGCGTCTACAGATATGCCAACAAGCAGTTTCATCATTACCGGGGAATTGTTTCTCTGATTTGCGATGTTGGCATTCTTAATACTCAAATGCACACGGATTACCGATTATCACAGACTAATAGCGAGATTCGGTTATACATGTACTTTTAAGCATCAAACTTGAGGATTACAACGCGTCATTAGATACCAAAGACTTCGTGAATCTTCGGGCGTCATCCGTGACAACGGAAATAAACGGGGAATACCCTTGTCAAATCCGGATGTCATCCGTGGCAACGGAAATTGACCAGGGATACCCTCTCCAATTTCAGTTCTTATGGATGACGCCTTAAGATGCACGAAATGTTAAATGTTAAATGTTAAATGTAATGTTAATGATGGGTTGTAATCCTTAATAGAAGTTTCTGTTAAATGATGTTCAAAACGACAACATTTCAGGATGGTCAAATTAAAAAGCTGTCACAGACGACAAGTTGAGTGTTAATAAGGAGAAAAAGTGTGCACAATACATGACAAAAAGTATTGAGGCAAATGGGAAAAAATGTAGATTTAATACATTACCTAGGCAGTCCTGGATTAGGGAATCTGTAAGCTATTTTTGACGTGAGATCAGCGTACGAGTCTCTAAACCGTACGTTGTAATCGTCTTGAGCTGTGGGCTTATTGGTCTCCGTCTGAAACGGCAAAAGCACAAAATGGCTGAAAGAAGTTTAACCATTTCCCAAACAAGACCTGGTTTTGACGTCCGTAATAGAAATGGCTTGGGAAAACATTGAGACAAAAGAAGAAACTGCTGATAACCAGCAGTTTCTCCTTTTTGTTTCAATATTTTCTGTACTGTATCATACACAAATGCTATCTTTACCAAAATCCATTTTGTCGTCTGCAGCAGCTCAGAATTCGGACCACCCTAAAATTTTGTCGTTTGGGAAAAGGTTAAAAGTAAAAAATGATCTGAAATGGGTGTAGGCTAAGTATTCTATAAAGTTCTAACCACGTTACTGTTAACCCTTTCCAAAAAATGGGCTGTCAAAATTGAAAGAATTTTCGGGTGGCGGAATGTAGCCTATGCTATCAAAGATTTTTTTTTAAAATTTCTGATGTCCTCGTCTCTTTCCGTTGTCGCCGAAAGGGCGAAGTTGAATGCTAAACTGCAGACTAGGGTGTCATTTACAAAGGGTCTGTTTATTATACAATAACCTTAATACTTGGGTCAAGGCCAGACTACCTATCATTTGAAAATGGGCATGGTCTGTATTTTTGGCGATACCTTGTTGGCGTATATCAGTTTATTGCGGGAACATTACATACAATTGTATGGCAATGAAGGTAATAAGTTCCATACCTGTTTAGTTTGTCTCCAGTTCCCGTCAGACATGGTGACGGGGACCCCCGAGCGCATGTCCTGACCCCCGGGCATCTTCATCCACTCGTTCATCTTTCCATAGGTAGTCCTGAAAGTATACAGCCAGGCATATATGTTTTCTACTTTTCCCATGATGTTTTTTTAATAATTTTAACCATCTGACGACATCTGACCATGAGACGGCTACCCGCGGGCGCATGTCTTGACCCCTGGGCATTTTCACTCATTCGGTCCTTAAAACACACAAATAATCTTTTAATCAATCCTTACCAAAATGGAAAAAAAACTGGCTGGACTTGAAAGTAAAGGAGTTGCAGAAGCCATAATTGGTAAAAGAAAGCATTTGTGTCCAACATAGCATAGTAATTACTGAAATATTGAGGCGAAACGAGAAATGCTAATTAGATCTATCAGCATTTTCTTCTCTTGCTTCAATGGGTTTTTTTTCTAAAAGGGACACAAAAAACGGATCTTGTCTGGAAAAGGGTTCCAATCCAGCATATTTAAAACAGAATTATTTAGTAGGGTCAACGAGGACCTGGGGTCAAATTAGGACGAGTCCTTTGAATTACAGTGTTTTTAGGATAGAGAAAGTTCTGAAACGCCTTTGATGCCTTTTATTTAACCCGTTACTGCACATTGACGCCTTTGACTCCCTCAAAGGAAATGCATTGGAAAGCCATTTTTGAAAATGAAGAAATCGCTTGTAACAAGTGATTTCTTCATTTCCCTCAATGTTTCTTAATCCCAATTGCAATGATTTTTATTTTAAAAATCATTAACTTGAAATTGTCTTCTGTAACATCTTTCAAATTGGAAGAGTGCAAAATTTTGCCGTCTGATAATGGGATAATTAAGTTGTGTAAGATTCATTGCTTGAAATTGAAAATTCCAAAAGAGATGACTTTACAAGTCACTCTAGTCGACGGATATGTAGTTGCTTTTCAATAAAAAAAAACAACACTTGTTTTAAGGGGCAGTTACGAGGTTTTTGTTGCAAAGTGACAATGTATTGGTACGTAATATATCCCGATGGGGAATCACGTGAAACGTTTTCGATAAGTTTTAATAATTCTGTCAATACAATTATATGATCAGTTTGAAAAAAAAAGATCATTGATGATTTTCTAAAACTATTGTGTCACTTGATTCTCCGCCAGTACATATGCATTTCGCTGCTGAAGCTTAAGACAAGCTGCAGTTACGAGGTTTTCGAAGAAAAGCGATGATTTACTTTATTATGATCTTTTACTGCTAATAACAATCTGTAAAGATTGTCGGCAGTATGATGTAGATGTATACCCACCTTCATAAAAAAGTAGCCACTTTTTAAATAGCCCTAATTTTCAAAATTCTTTAAGTCGTTTTGTTTCTACACATTCATACGCATTCCCTATTATTCCTTTTCAGACCTCAATCATTAAATGCTTTCAACATGTCCGGAAAGAGGTTTAGTTGTCATGTGGGCTCAAAACAGTATTTTAGGATACAAAGCTGAACTTTGATCACTTACAGCTGTCGTTTTCTGCATAAGTTGACGTTGTTGAAACACAAACAAATGTCCCATTTTAATTTTACAGACAATCCTGCCGTTGAAATGATAGAGGTCTATGAAACTTTAGCATTACCAGTTTAGCATGATTCAATATTAAATGTTTTATAAAAACCGGAAGTGGTCAGTGGGTAAAGTGAAAGAAAGCATTGTCTTAATTTGGAACTTTCTAAAGACCAAACAGAAACAAAATTTCAATGAATAGGGCATTGGAGAGGAAATTGGAGGTTGGTTGGGCTAAAACCGGAAACCGCCATTTTCTAAGGGTCGCGGGTGTTATCAAAATCGTTTATTAGTCACTAAGCATTTCGAATAAAAACATTATCATAAACACATATCCTTATTCATTGTGGCCCCTTTTCGAGCCTTATATATTGCCGTGAATTTCAGTAGTGTTTACCGTTTCAGTTACGGATTTCCTGGAACTACCATCAAGCTACCGTAGCTAATGGCGTAATTCGACAGTTTTCGACACTTTCACGAAAGCGTTTTTACTTGTCATGTTACAATGTTTTGTATTCATTTCGGCATGTTTATGAATAATCATTACATTGCCGACCATTTGCATTATACAAGTGGCTACTTTCTTATGACGGGGAGTATACTTGGGACCGGCATTTCTATAGCCCAAACAAAAGTTGTGGTCGTAAATAAGTAAATTTTAATGTAAGTTCGTTATATTTATTGCTTTTATTGTTTTATGACAACTTACGTTCTCATTTACGTAAATTCGTTATTTTTATGGATTTATTAATTCTTACGTTCATAAATGAAAACTGAGTTCGAAAGACCAGGTGATAGAAATGGAAACCAAATAAAAAATTCCTATGTCGGTCGAAGATTGTGTAGAAAACAAAGAACCGAAGTGTCCTTTAACCGCCTTTTTGTGTTTAATCCGGTCAAGATATTACGGCACATGTTAACAATTGTTTTACCTATGTAGACAAGGGGGAACGTCCTTGACTTTTAATACAATTTTGCATGCCTTGGTTCGAATCTTGCAGGTGTGAGACAACCGCAAGATTCAAACGATCACATGCAAAATAACAGTACTTTAGAGTTTAATATTTTGTTGTTCACATGGGTAAATCATGTGCCAAAATAATGTGACCGGACTATACATTTCCGGGTGCTTTATAGCTGTTGAAACGGCTGCGCATGCATTTGCATGAGTGTGATTTTTTTGTGACATTGCTAAAAAGTAAGAAAGAAACACAAAAAAGAAAGAAAAAAAGAAAGAAGAAAGAAAGAAAGAAAAAAGAAAGAAAGAGAGACAAAAAATGAAAGAAAGAAAGAAAGAAAAGAAAGAAAAGAAAGGAAGAAAGAAAATTCACCATCGCGTTTTCTTGCATTTCGATGAAATCGTTGGATCTTTCTTTAGAACGGTGAAGTTATGGCGAGTCTCCGGAAAGTCAGCCATTCTGCCAGACGGTAGGTAAGGCCTCCTTTAGGCCTTTACGTGCGTTAACGTGAAATATCAATCAATTTGTACTTATGAAGTTAACGTTGATTTGTCCCACACAACAAAAAAGAAATGACGTTAGATTACGCCGTCGCCGAGCTACATCGGCGTGATTACGTCATTACGTCATAACGACGTTATACGTCCGCTAGCGCAATGACAGGAAATGTGTGGCGTCATAACAAAATTGTTTCTTTTCTTTGTAAAAAAAGTTTCCATTCTCTATTTTAACAGCTAAATATATACAAAGAAAAGTTAAAATCGTATGTACGATGTACAACACACGTGACTTATGACGTCAAGGTTCGGTCTGCGGTGGAGAAAATTTACGGTAGGCCTAATATCACGATCCGGGTAAGACTTTTTCAATGACTATCGTTATAAGTTTGTCGTGTCGCTACAACCCAATGAACAAAGTAGTCTTTTGGGCATCGATTGGCGCACGTTTGATAAAAGAATCATAATGATTTGAGAAATTTGAGTCCCGGTGCTTGGAGTAAAGTGAATACATGTATTCTGTAGTGAAAACATTTCAATGAAATTACGTGCCCCTATTTCTCAATTTTCTCAGGATTTTGTATCATACATGTATGCGTGTCAAGCGCCAGTCGAGCATACAACAAGGACGCCCCTTGTCCACGACTTGTGACTAGACGACAAACGTAAGCGAAAGATATTGGCAAGTCTTACCCGAATCGAGAGACCAGTATTTCCCCATTTTCTCCTTCCCAGGCCGATCAGCTAGAGATACTCTGCCAGGTCGCCATTATCGTAAGCTATAATAGGAGTGAGAAAATAACCTACCGATAACTCTTATTTTTATCCATATAGTGTCTTATTCTAAACATTTCGTCGTCTATAGGTATTGTAACCCACAGGGACTCGTTCCCGTCCGGGAGATTCCATACTGAGTCCATAGGGTGCTTCAGCTTAGAATATTTCTCTAACACTCGTTTCCGAGCCTGTTCCGGAACTTCCAGAGACCCGAGTCGAATCTTTTTCTCAAGAACATTGGGTGTTACCCATTTAACCATGGTTTATAGTTCTTGTTATTATTCTATTCTCTCTAACAATAATCTTGTGATAGATTTCTAAGCCAACGTCCACTCATTATTTACCCGAATGGGCGTCTATTCAAATATCAAAACTTTGAGAGTAAAATCCATTTTCAGGAAATACCCAATCGTCGATTATATTTAAAATAGAAAACCTACAAGAAGCTTTAGTTCATAGTCTTTCGATGAACCGTTACCTGCTTTTGAAGTTCGTAAAGTGTTTGGTGTTTTGTTCTGAAAATCCAATTCTTTAACTAGTCATTTCCCAAGACATTTCTAAACAAACTATGCAAAACACAGTCCTATAAGATACTTTTAACGTTCACATAAAAAAATCGTTTAAAGCACATTTTGTTCACAGAACCGCCTATTCAGGTACATTTATTATTAACAGAGTACAATGAGGCATTGGGATACTCAATGAATGCGTCGCGTCCCTTAAAAACTGGACGTATAGACTGGAATTGATTAGATATCTGCATGATAGTTCCACTTTAAGTTGATACAGACAATATAATGTCCAGTCGTAATCGGCTTTACAATAACTTTTGGCTTCGATATCTTAAAAGGAGGATATTAGAGAGGACCATGATAGATATTCGAGGGATCAGAACTACATGGGTTCAGTCAAAGTGTGCATCGTTGTGTGATGAATTGCATTATATAGGGCAAATAATACGGAATTTTAGCACCGGTCGATACCATGTTTATTATTTTTATGAAAAGCCAGTTTTACATAAAATGGCACTATAAAAAGGAAGAGCGGGTAGGTAAAGTAGGATACAGGTTTGATTTATGACTAAATGTGTTTTATTCGAAATTTCCTTGGACAGAAATGATCTAGACCTAGTCATAGAGAGTGACCAATCCATACGATATTTCCTGAATACGAATGCATTAATTTTGTCTGTTTGAATGTTCGACAACCTATGTCCCTTTAATAATGATGTCTTACCCAGCCCGATCGACCGATTACAACACTCCCGCCAAACCATATAGACGTGTCAGTTAACATGATGACTGAAATAATACAGAAATGAAAACTTTCGTCCCTATATAGATTCGGCCTGACATGAAACGGCTACGCTTGCTACATTCCATACTTTTCACACTTTTAAGAATTCCATCCACTATTAGATACCGAACACATCGTGCAAATGCGGGCTTCATCATTGGTAACGGAAATTGACTATGGTATCATCGTTAATTTCCGTTTCCACAGATGACGCCCAGATATTGATCAGGATGTAACATCGTCATTTTCCGTTGCCACGGATGACGCCCGAAATTTTTCGGTGTTTACCTTTAATGAGATCCTGCTTTTGTAGTTCGACGATAAGGTATGATGTGTCTGCATAGTTACCGACCATATAGAACTATCAAATTCACATGTCATTGCATAAAACTCGAAACATCCAAACATGCAAAAAATCAAATAAACCATAATAACAAAAGTAGATCGCGGACTGCATAGCCCCTGACCTGTGTCGATGGTTTTCGTTCTTTCAGCATAACCTTTTTGGTATGACCGCACAGTCTATCATTCTTTTAGCATACCCTTTTTGACATGCCGCAAATGCATAGTTATCATGCGTCCCCGACCCGAGTCGACCCATCAAGTTTTTTTTCTTGGGGGTGGGGGTGGGGGGAGGGGGGGGGGGTATTTATTCCGTTCTGCTAGCGTACCCACATTTTGACATGCCACAAAATGCATAGTTACCATGCGTCCCCGACCCGGGTCGACCCATCAACTTAACAGATCATTGTGTACAACTCAATACTCCATAATATTATAGATGAAGAGATAATTGTTGCTCTGTTTAACCCTTTCCCAAACAAAACATGGTTTTGACGTTCTTGAGTGAATTGGATTGGGAAAACATTGAGGCAAAAGAAGAAAATGCTGATGATCAGCATTTTCTCCTTTTGTCTCAATGTTTTCTGGGCTATATTATTCACATTTTTTACTTATAATAACATCCGTATTGTCAACTGCGACAGCTTTAGCTTTGAAGGGCGCTTAAATTTAATTTTGTCATTTGGGAAAGGCTTAACCATTCATATGTCCAGACAGAACATTCTATAATTACCATTGAATTGACATGTAAAAAGGGGGTGGGGATAAGAATTTGTATAGCCTATCGATGTAGTAGACACCAATTAATGAGATTCACGCGACGTCGGATTTATTCGTGCGACGTTGAGAACATTCGTTACATTAAAAACCGAACCTCTTTGGGCTACGCCGTAAACATTCGACGGCCGAAAGTTCCACCGCCGAATGTCTACGACATCACCCGAATAATTCCGACGTCGCGTGAATCTAACAATTTAGGGCTGGATCACCTAAATGGTATATTTGTTGAGTCACGTGTAATACTACACTATTAAAGATCATATCTAAGCAAGGTTTTTGGGTGGGAAATTGGAACTTATAAACGTTCAAAAGATTACAAAAGGGTTAAGACGATGTGTTAATTGTTTCTAAGATTAGATTGTCTTGTCTTAAAAAGAAGGATGTTATACATAATGAATGAAGTTTTTGCATGTACAATTGTAGACACATTCACCCTTTCCCTAACAAGACCTGATTTTTATACCTCTAGTAGAAAAGGATTGGGAAAATATTGAGGCAAAAGAAAAAAATGCTGACAATCAGCAGTTTCTCTCTTGTCTCAATATTTTTTGTGCTATATTGTAACGCAAATCCATTATCTTATTAACATTTTTGTCTTGTGTGGAAGCTTTCGAACTGGAGCACCTTCAAATGTGACGTTTGGATAACCTTCGAGAATTTTCATCATCAGATTCTAAATCATTTAGACAGAAATATATAATATATTTCTATCTAAATGATTTAGAATCTGATGATGAAAATTCTCGAAGGTTATCCAAATTTTATATATTTCTATCTAAATGATTTAGAATCTGATGATGAAAATTCTCGAAGGTTATCCAAATTTTATATATTTCTATCTAAATGATTTAGAATCTGATGATGAAAATTCTCGAAGGTTATCCAAATTTTATATATTTCTATCTAAATGATTTAGAATCTGATGATGAAAATTCTCGAAGGTTATCCAAATTTTATATATTTCTATCTAAATGATTTAGAATCTGATGATGAAAATTCTCGAAGGTTATCCAAATTTTATATATTTCTATCTAAATGATTTAGAATCTGATGATGAAAATTCTCGAAGGTTATCCAAATTTTATATATTTCTATCTAAATGATTTAGAATCTGATGATGAAAATTCTCGAAGGTTATCCAAATTTTATATATTTCTATCTAAATGATTTAGAATCTGATGATGAAAATTCTCGAAGGTTATCCAAATTTTATATATTTCTATCTAAATGATTTAGAATCTGATGATGAAAATTCTCGAAGGTTATCCAAATTTTATATATTTCTATCTAAATGATTTAGAATCTGATGATGAAAATTCTCGAAGGTTATCCAAATTTTATATATTTCTATCTAAATGATTTAGAATCTGATGATGAAAATTCTCGAAGGTTATCCAAATTTTATATATTTCTATCTAAATGATTTAGAATCTGATGATGAAAATTCTCGAAGGTTATCCAAATTTTATATATTTCTATCTAAATGATTTAGAATCTGATGATGAAAATTCTCGAAGGTTATCCAAATTTTATATATTTCTATCTAAATGATTTAGAATCTGATGATGAAAGTTCTCGAAGGTTATCCAAATTTTATATATTTCTATCTAAATGATTTAGAATCTGATGATGAAAATTCTCGAAGGTTATCCAAATTTTATATATTTCTATCTAAATGATTTAGAATCTGATGATGAAAATTCTCGAAGGTTATCCAAATTTTATATATTTCTATCTAAATGATTTAGAATCTGATGATGAAAATTCTCGAAGGTTATCCAAATTTTATATATTTCTATCTAAATGATTTAGAATCTGATGATGAAAATTCTCGAAGGTTATCCAAATTTTATATATTTCTATCTAAATGATTTAGAATCTGATGATGAAAATTCTCGAAGGTTATCCAAATTTTATATATTTCTATCTAAATGATTTAGAATCTGATGATGAAAATTCTCGAAGGTTATCCAAATTTTATATATTTCTATCTAAATGATTTAGAATCTGATGATGAAAATTCTCGAAGGTTATCCAAATTTTATATATTTCTATCTAAATGATTTAGAATCTGATGATGAAAATTCTCGAAGGTTATCCAAATTTTATATATTTCTATCTAAATGATTTAGAATCTGATGATGAAAATTCTCGAAGGTTATCCAAATTTTATATATTTCTATCTAAATGATTTAGAATCTGATGATGAAAATTCTCGAAGGTTATCCAAATTTTATATATTTCTATCTAAATGATTTAGAATCTGATGATGAAAATTCTCGAAGGTTATCCAAATTTTATATATTTCTATCTAAATGATTTAGAATCTGATGATGAAAATTCTCGAAGGTTATCCAAATTTTATATATTTCTATCTAAATGATTTAGAATCTGATGATGAAAATTCTCGAAGGTTATCCAAATTTTATATATTTCTATCTAAATGATTTAGAATCTGATGATGAAAATTCTCGAAGGTTATCCAAATTTTATATATTTCTATCTAAATGATTTAGAATCTGATGATGAAAATTCTCGAAGGTTATCCAAATTTTATATATTTCTATCTAAATGATTTAGAATCTGATGATGAAAATTCTCGAAGGTTATCCAAATTTTATATATTTCTATCTAAATGATTTAGAATCTGATGATGAAAATTCTCGAAGGTTATCCAAATTTTATATATTTCTATCTAAATGATTTAGAATCTGATGATGAAAATTCTCGAAGGTTATCCAAATTTTATATATTTCTATCTAAATGATTTAGAATCTGATGATGAAAATTCTCGAAGGTTATCCAAATTTTATATATTTCTATCTAAATGATTTAGAATCTGATGATGAAAATTCTCGAAGGTTATCCAAATTTTATATATTTCTATCTAAATGATTTAGAATCTGATGATGAAAATTCTCGAAGGTTATCCAAATTTTATACATTTCTATCTAAATGATTTAGAATCTGATGATGAAAATTCTCGAAGGTTATCCAAATTTTATATATTTCTATCTAAATGATTTAGAATCTGATGATGAAAATTCTCGAAGGTTATCCAAATTTTATATATTTCTATCTAAATGATTTAGAATCTGATGATGAAAATTCTCGAAGGTTATCCAAATTTTATATATTTCTATCTAAATGATTTAGAATCTGATGATGAAAATTCTCGAAGGTTATCCAAATTTTATATATTTCTATCTAAATGATTTAGAATCTGATGATGAAAATTCTCGAAGGTTATCCAAATTTTATATATTTCTATCTAAATGATTTAGAATCTGATGATGAAAATTCTCGAAGGTTATCCAAATTTTATATATTTCTATCTAAATGATTTAGAATCTGATGATGAAAATTCTCGAAGGTTATCCAAATTTTATATATTTCTATCTAAATGATTTAGAATCTGATGATGAAAATTCTCGAAGGTTATCCAAATTTTATATATTTCTATCTAAATGATTTAGAATCTGATGATGAAAATTCTCGAAGGTTATCCAAATTTTATATATTTCTATCTAAATGATTTAGAATCTGACGATGAAAATTCTCGAAGGTTATCCAAATTTTATATATTTCTATCTAAATGATTTAGAATCTGATGATGAAAATTCTCGAAGGTTATCCAAATTTTATATATTTCTATCTAAATGATTTAGAATCTGATGATGAAAATTCTCGAAGGTTATCCAAACGTCACATATATTATAAAGAATGCAAAGCTATTAGAAATAAATGCACAATTCAGGCAATCAAACATTCAATCAATTTGTGTGCTTACCTACACCAAAAGAAACATGCGTTGCCCCTCACGCTTAAGGATTACACCCCATCATTAATAACTTTTACAAAACGTTTTGTG
Source organism: Fragum sueziense (assembly GCA_963680895.1). Lineage (NCBI taxonomy): Eukaryota > Metazoa > Mollusca > Bivalvia > Cardiida > Cardiidae > Fragum > Fragum sueziense. The sequence continues at coordinate 35,021,847 of OY804602.1, forward strand.
CATCTTCGGATGTCAACCGTAGCAACGGAAATTGACGAGTGATGACTCGTCAATTTTCATTGCTACGGATGACGTCCGGAAATTGACGAGGGTATCACTCGCTAATTTCCGTTGTCACGGATGACACCCGAAGATGCAAGAATGGACCTTTTCGGAAGTGTGAAAAATATCGACCCTGGTCTGACTAGGATCGAAACCTTTCACTGTACGGTATTTTTTTCTTTTCTTTTTTCTTCTTTTTTGCTATTTGTTCATTTTTGAAATGCGACATCTGGTTGATGCTTAGACGTCAGGTCTGTTTCTCTAAAATTGGTTTTGTGGACTTCCCAGAAGGTCCCTTTTAGCATGACGAGTCACATGTTGAAAACTTAGGACTCTTCTTTCACGGTGTATAATCACGTGACTCAGAATTTCCGATAATCTTCAATAACTTTTTTTTAATACTTAACCAATTTGAATTCGGTTTGAAGCAGAGAATGCGGGAAAATGCCAGGAATAAGGTGGACGTGTTGGATTTTTGAAAAATCAACTGATAAAAAAGTTATTGAAGATAAACCAAAATTTTGGTTTATTTTCAATAACTTTTTTATCAGTTGATTTTTAAAAAATCAGCCACGTCAATCTAATGCGTGACGTCTTTCCTCATCCTCTGCTTCAAACCGAATTCAAATCGGTCCAGTATTTACAAAATTATTGAAGATTTTCTGAAAATATTGTATCACGTGATTATCCACCGTGTTTTTGGTCGAACATTGCAACCACAACGGCATATCAAACTAATGTTGCACAGATTATGAACTTAATTTGCTGTCGTTTATCCAATTGGACACGTACATAAAATAAAAGTAACCCATCCCGTGTTTTAAAAGAACACACCAAAACCGTGCAAGTGCTAAAACATACCCGGTGTATGGGTTGCTAAAATGCCTGGTTCAAAATACAATTATAAAAAATCAACTTGTTAGAATCTAGGAAATTTCTTTATACATTCATTAATTCAATACCACATAATGACGCCTTTTGACGCCCAACAACAAGGGTGGATCCAGAATTTTATTATCAGGGGGGGGGGGTCCAAGCCCAAATATTTTTCCAGGAGGGGGGGTCCAAATTATGGCTTAAAATGTAGTAAATATGTACCATTACGCTGAATTTATATAGTTAAAATTCAATTTCCGGTGAAATGCCAGGGGGAACATTGTGGAAAATGAAGTAATTGCTTGTCACAATGCTTTCTACCCCAAAAGACAACAAAATGTAAAATTTAAAAGGCAATATGATGACTCCCATTTATTGCTTTAATTAACTTTACCATTCCAATGAGCTAGTGTTAACTTATTTAGAATACCATTTGAACCCTTTCCCAAACGACAAAATTTTAGAGTGATCCACTTCAGAAACTGCAACAAGTGACAAAATGGATGTTATATAAGATATGATTGATGTAAAATATGGTACACAAAATATTGAGACAAAAGGCGAAACTGCTGGTTATCAGCAGTTTCTACTTTTGTCTCAATGTTTTCCTTAACTATTTCTTCTATGGACGTCGAAACCTGGTCTTGTTTGGGAAAGGGTTAAAGAAAGTGTAATATGAATCCATTAATTAAGTGCAGATAGTTTCTTTTGTTAGCTTTGTGAAAAAGAATTGTCATAAAATTAATGTACATTCTCAAAGGTCGCCCATCTTAAATATTTCTTATTTAACCTCTTTCCAAACAAGACCCCGTTTGACGTTTCGAATAGAATAGGACCAAATACGAGTGAAAAAAAATACCTTGAATATTCCATTTCTCTTTTTAATGTTACTTTTTAGCTCCAATAAGTTGAATGGTATCACTTTTAATTCCGATTGAACGATCAATCGATTGTCAAAATGTTTAATAGGTCGAAACAAAGTATGAAAGGATCAGTTTTCAGTTTTTTGTCTCGAGTAATAATAACAACCCTTAACCTTTTCCAAAACGACAGATATAAAGACCGGTCAAAAATCAAAATAGCCACATAGACTAAAATGGCCATAGTCATACTATGAATTGAATCTATGTAAATAACTGTTATTTTTATATCGAAAAATATATAGAAAATAAGATTTTTGTAATTTTTTCTTCTTTCTTTTTCTTTCAAATTATTTTTGCTGTCCTTTGACAAAGAAAAGTTTATATTTTCCCTTTACTATTGCTTACATTTTTCTGATACATGTATAACTGTGACCTTCTAGCCATCATTTGCCTGACAGTACATTTTTGTCCAATATGTTGGAATAAAGTTTTTACAGCTGTTGACTAAGGTCAGATTGTAGATTCTATGCAGTCTGATCTTCGTCTACAACAGTCACAAATCTAACAAGGACATGAAAAAGGGAACTGAACAGCAAAAATTCGAGTTAAAGTGACATTTCAGATTTTTTTTCTCATAAATTTCACTTTTATTTTTATCTGAAAGAGTATATTTTCTTATGAAAATTCTGAAAATTTCAAGCCAAAATATTGCGTCGTTTACGAGAAATATATATTTTTTGTGTTTAAATTCAAGAAATTGTTGTCCACAACAGATTTATATAGAATTTGTCGTTTCTGTCTCAACTTTAAAGGCATATTTTTCGCTTATAAATAACAACTTCAAAAAAAAAACTGATAGCATTTCTATGCATTAGAATAAATAATCTTTGCATCAAGACATACTTTAAAAAAAATTGAAATGGGGATGAAATGTCCCTTTAATCCATTCCAACAGAAAGTGACGACTTTTTGACTACCCAAAAGATCAAGGCTTTGGAAAACGTGGAAAATGAATAAATGTAAATTAGTCGTGAAAAGCAATTATTGCTTCATTTTCGACAATGTTTCCTACCTAAAAAAAATATATATAACGTTAGTAACTTTCCAATTAAAATCGTGGTCTGCAATATCTTTGGATTTGGACCAGTCTAATAACCCTTTATCAGACGGCAATATTTTAGACTGGTCCAAATCCAAAGATGTTGCAGACGACAAATTCAAGTGAATAAAATTTTACATTTTTGGTCATTTTGTATAGAAAACATTGTGGGAAATGAAGAATAAACAATTTCTTCATTTTCCGCAATGTTTTCTAAAGCTTTTATCTTGTTGGGAGTCCAAAGGCGTCACCGTCTGATAAAGGGTTAAGGGTTGTTCGAGACTGATCTGTGAATTAATGGCATTGCCTTATGTCATTATATCGGATTAAGAAAAGATTTGAAATATTGTTTATAACATGTACAAAATGATTGATTTTTCGTTCCTTTCCTTTCAACCTTTCCATCGGCTCAAAATTATCTTATTTTATCGCTATTTTGAAGGAAACATGTCTGATTTAAGCCTCTTCAAAACTAGACCCGGTAAAGGTTTTGAAGTGCTTAAATAAAACCAGTTCGAGAAGACATTGGAAATCAAAAGAAGAATATTCTGACGCAAATCAGCTGCACTTTCTCGTTTAGCTTCGGCATTTTCTGCGCTAGCTTTAATAGTTTATCGAAGTCTCGTTCACATAATACGCATATTTACAAATGTACAAATGGATAAAACTACAATATAAAATATATATGTGACCATTTAAAAAAATGCACAATCATAAAAAAGACAGATTCTTTCTCTATATACACACTTGTTCATCTATATTAGACACAAACGCATTCCTTATCAATTAGGTTTATGACCTTGGACATTGTGACCTTTACCTTGGAGTTTGACATGCAAGTAACCATGCCTATATCATAGGCACTAATAACGATACGCTTTGATATTTCATACATAGATACCTCCTAAGGAAGACCTTTACTTCCATTAATGGCTACGACCTTGAGACATTGACCTTGTATTTTGGCCAACCTAATTGACACGTTTCCAATCGGCAAAAACGATTCAGACCTCAAGTAGACGTTGAAGAAGATACGTATAATTTGTGAGCTACATGACACATCAAATATTGAAGCAAAAGATTATTAACAGTTTCTTCTTTTGCCTCAATGTTTCCCAGTCCTTTTTTATTTCCGACGTCAAAACCAGGCCTTGTTTGAGAAAGGATTAAGCTTCAAAGGGCTAAGCTTCATTGCTTAACCAGACAATGACTTTTAATCTCGTGACCTTGACCTTGCAGTTGAATATCTCTTCTTTCTGCTTGTTTGTTTTCGTGTTTTCAGGCTCAACTTTAAGGCCTGGTCACACATAATTCCGCGTCCACGTCACGCCAACATCGCGTCCGAAAATAAACTGTAAAATGACCGCTTTTGGGCGTGTTCCTTATAGAGTAGGGCGCTATGTAATTCCGTGTGCTTTTGATGATACAGCTTGCCAACATTGTCCATTACGAAGTCCATACACCGAAGGTGGAGAAACAACATCTTGACATCCGTGTTCTCGCGGGAGATTTTTGAGACGTTACGTTAAAAATGACGTCCGGAAAAAAAGACTTTTGAAAAATAAAAGACGTAAATGATAAAAAGTTTGATGAATATACTTTCAGTTTTTCAAAGTGCATTTATCTTGACGTAGAAAAACGTATTTTGTGTACTGTGTTTAACCTTAAACGCCATTTCTGACGTCACGACCCAATTTAAACGTTGTTAATAAAACAAGCAGACTAAGGTATATTTTGGTATATAAACAGATCATGTTTAAAATCACTTATTGAACAAATGTAAAAAATATTAAAAATGATTTTATGCCACCGTGGGTACGCAAAATAAACGTTATTGAAAACCGGTGACGTCACTTTGGTATTGTTTTCAAAGAATACGCATAGTAATTAATTTCATTCAATACTGTCCGATCTAAAGCAAATATGTTTACCACAGAAAACATTTAATGTACACAAGTAGATAGGGATAGGTATAAAATCTTTGAAATTGTAGTTGACGTTGGTATATTTTGCCCTTTCTTGTTTGCCCACCCTTTGAAATTGATATACCGGTATCTATGGTCTGGTATGTAGTATCGAAACGTATATACGTATACATTTCTGAGAAATATAGGAAGCTTACAATTTTTTTTATATAAACAATTGCCTAGATTCCCAATTTTGACGTCATTGCAAGTATGACAATTACATCTTTTACGCCTGTTTATGAAAGGCTACTAAACCGTGTAGAATGATTAAACTCTTTTAAAACATGTAAAACGACGTAAAAGAATATAAAAACGGGATAAAAATAGATAAATGCAATATTAGATATATCACCTAATCCAAACAAGAGCTTCGCAGAGCGGCGCATATACGCCCGAGAGGGGCTTGTCAGTAAAATTGGCCATTTTTATTTCAATTCAAGGGCAGATAATTCAAGAACGAAAAGAGATATCTGAATTCCGTAAGCGGTGTGCCCAACTAGACACCATGGAGAATCATGGTGGCAAGTTTGATCAAATTCCGATCAGAGCTGTAGGAGTTGCGCACACAAAAAAAATGCTAACGGACGGACGGACGACTGGGGCCATAACATAATACGACCCTTCGGACGTATAAAAATGAGCGAAATTAATTGGCGGCATCTGCTCTGTTTTGACAAGTAGACTCATCTGATCCACATGCGCACAATTCAGTGCAATCCAGGTTGATTGATGTGCACCTGAACTTTCTTGATCCACATTTAAATTTTGTGCAACCACACTTTATCAGTTCAAGAAGTGCTAGTGGTGCTGGCAACAAAGTCGTCATAACCGGCTGGTATACATCCCGATCCTTTGTCCAACCAAAGATTTCAGGATCTAGAATGGGAGGACAAGGGACCACGTCAAAGTTCCAAATTATGCACTGGTACGCTGCGCGCTTAACAGATTCCTCAAATGCTGCGTTTGTAGGTGGCAATCGCTCAGATTCGTATTGCTTCCTACGAAATAGCCACCACCGAGGAGCTCCCAGTTCTGTGATCTCTGTTCCAGGCTGATGCAACTGACAGACAAACTTTTCAAGAGGCGCTAATGTTATCCCAGTTATGGAATGCCCCACAGAGATAGCTTTAAAAGCGTCTATAACATTGGTGTTTGCCTGTTCAAATGACTTCCAAAAACAGATTTTTCACCTTTCTAGTGAAGGACCCTGTGTTATCAACGCCCGAAAAGGCATGCGCGGCTGGTAAAACTTCGGCTGTGTTATTTCCTATGGCATCAACTACTGCTGTCAAACGTACAATGCATTTTGTCTCGCCATTTCCTGAAACAAACACGGTGTCTCCAGGTAAAAAATTTGGAATTCGCCTCAAGGATAGCACAAATACACCTGTGTCTGGCGAATAAATATTAATGAAAATGAAGGGTTTATTGGGGTTTTACGCCGTTTTCAACTACCAGGGTCATATCGCGGCGGCTGGAGCACCTACCCATGGATTCCTGTTGTTTCTCAAACCAGTACTACCACAACACCCTTACCGAGCCTCCAGCTGCTCGCCCACTTAGGTTAACGATTTCAAACCCATTGGTGGGTGACAATTTTGTCAGAAAGGGTATTAGCCGCGGCCGGGTATCGAACCCGGGACCTCTCGTATGAGGGTCAGATGCGCTACCAACTGCGCTAAGGCCGCGGCTAATGAAAATGAAGCAACATTTGAATCAGTCAGTTGCATGGAGCAGAATCTTTGTATCGGCCTCTTCTTTTGAACTGGAAAGATATGACATTTCTCCTTTCGTTGAACGTACAATGTTACGGTATGCTTTCTTTGAGTTTTTTGATAACCTCTGCTAGGTAAACAGTGAGCTCGTCTTTAGTAGAAGACGAGGAGAGAAGAGTTACCATCGACACATTTTCGAGCGGTGTACTGTCTGTGATGTGATACGATACCGCTTGTTTCTTGCCAAGTCGTTTCAGGCGTGTTGCTGTTTTCAAAGAAGATGGTCGATCATAGAGATCGAAGATCAGATGCACTTCAGAATAGCCTTCATACGTTGACTCAAGTACATACACAAAATGGTCGCCCAATTGTAAACCTGTTTTAATGCTTTGGGGTTTATGAAGTGCCTGCACTTAGTTCATCGCATCTATTACCGCAACTTCCCTGTTCCTAGGACCAAATACAGGCTCGAAGTGATCAGAGGTAACCCTCTCTTTCAGAATCGTCATCAACTGAGACTTGTTCGAAGGACGATGAAGTGAACCATCAGCGTCAAACAGTGCTCTTGGGACGACTGAAAGTTCATAATTACTGAGGCCGTTTTCTAGGCTGATTTCCTTCTGAGAATTCGCAATTATCAGTAGACATGCAAACTGTCCTCTGTCCTCTTTGAGCTCAGTAAGCTTGTTTTTTACTTGGACTACAATAGATTTAACCTGTACAAATTGAGAGAAGCCTTGGTCATCGTGCATCAAAACTGTGTTTCATTTGTGTGAAGTCTCTTTGCAATAAAGCCATCCAACATGGTAACATGGTTATTGCTATGACATCAATGAAGTTGCTGTAATTTTGCCTCTGAAGCCTAATAGATTATATAGGTTTACATGTATTCACTGAGAGACAAAAGAAAGTATACAAATTCTATTTCTCAATATCTCTCTTACTTTTCATGATATCGACTCGAAATGTTGAACAAAATACGTTTATTTATAAAGCATTTACACAAGGTTGAGAGATGTCCCCTGGAATCAATCGATTATCCATACTCGTGATACATGTCGGTTTTGCAAACTTTGCATGTGCGACTTAGTGGAGTATCGGATATTGCTGTTGATTATGCTTTGATTTCTCTATTTTTTACCACAACATATCACAATGTTGTTATTTCTATTACATTAAAACACAAGTAGTGGTGGCGGGGAGAAATTGGTCAATATGCCAGCTTTTTTAATTAAGTCCCATTTTTCTATGATGCAACATTAAATGACAAAAACACGTGACAATATACACTTAATCATGTTGATAGAAACACTTTTCGTATTCATTTTCAAAATCCGCCGATAAATTTCTAAACAATAATGTCAAAGAACGTTTTTGCATCAAGTCTTCTTTTGCCATAACGCAGCATAAAAAGGTAAAAACATCAACAGAATGTACATGATCAAGTAACTAGGAACATTCTGTGAAATTTTGATCCAAATCCGTTCATAAATGTAGGAGTTATATCAACTAGAATGTTTGCATTGAATTTGTGACGTATTTAAGCAACCTGGAAATGGCCGAATTCTGGGAAAACACCGCCTCTCTCGAAATGTCAAGAAACGGATATCGATAACAGGAACATATGAGATTACAAAAATGCATGTTGGCACCCTGTATCATCAAAAGCACACGGGAGCCAATTTCGTTACATAGCGCCCTACTCTATTATGAGCTCCGGCTGTGATAAGGACGTGGGATCGTGTATGTGACCGAGCCTTTAGGCCAGGTACGTTATCCGTGGATAGCTCTTGTTATTAGTGTTGTGCATAGATATAAGTTAAAGTTTGACATTGAAAAAAATATATTGAATATCGAATAAGAGAACACTTTAACATACAATTTATTAAATACCTTTTATACTGTTGGACTAAAAAGGACTTCAACTGAATGTCATTACATTCGTATTTTCCCGTTCCTTTCTTGTGCGAAAAAATCAAAGAAATTCTATGGATCAACGAATTAAGAGTTGCAACCCATTATTTAAGTTCTACAAAACACTTTGAGCATCTTCAGGCGTCATCGCTAGAAATAGAAGTTGACAAGGGCATCCCTCGTCAATTTCCGTTGCCACGGATGACGCCTGTAAATTGACGAGGGAGTCTCTCGTTAATTTCCCTTGTCACGGATGACACCCGAAGATATCCGAGGTGATATCTAATGATGGGTTATAAACCTTAACCCTTTCCCAAACAAGATCTGGTTTTGACGTCCCTGATAGAAGTGGATTGGGAAAACGTTGAAACAAAACGAAGAAACTGCTGATAACCAGCAGTTTCTCCGTTTGTCTCAATATTTTCTGTGTCATATTTTACACAAATCCTTTCTTTAATAATATCCATTTTGTCATTTGCAGCAGTTTTTGAAGTGGATCACCCTAAACTTTTGCTGTTTGTTAAAGGATGCAATGACGGGTGTCCAATGCAGTTCATTGTAATTGGCAGCGCAATGACCCATTACCACACGGTGTCTCTTTTTGACTAACCACAAGATAGTGGCTTTGGAAAGCATTGTGGAAAATTAATAAATGTTCTCAAATGCCATTAGAACCACATTTTAACAATATTTACGAAATTTTGTAACGTATTGAAGTCTGACATGACACAAGAATTACAACAACAACTGTGGCAACAACGACGGCAATTGAGTTTTACTTACCAGGGTCGACGAATCTTCTCATTTTCCTCCCATAGATATGTGGGCGTAAATGTTCGTGCCAGCATTTCTGTTAAGGTCTCTTATCACACTGTTATCTTAATTATGTCAATTTTGAAACCACTATTTCGTTTGTTTCTCGTAATTCAGCGAAATCCAATTTTGATTAACCACTATTATTCTACCACCAATTTTTAAACCATTATTTTTGTGATGTGTTTTTACACTGTTTTGTCAATACAGGCATCGACCCTATTTAATAAATTATATGCCTGCATTTGGATTACATAGTAGATAACTGATGTCATACGGGAAATAAATATATCTGATTTCATGAGTAACAAACAACCCTTTGCAAATCGACGTTTTTCGCGAAAACCTCGTAACTGTAGTTGCAATAATGTAACCGAAACCTTTTTGAATTTTGATCTGGGTTTCGGTTACAATTCCTTCCTATTCGTTGCAATGGAGCAGGTGCTGGAATGATTCATTCCAGCAAGTTTAGAAAAGTCAAACTTCAAAATAAAGCTATGGAATGTGGTAAGAATGTTACCTGACAACAGGTTAACTATTTTTCTGTCAATTCAGCATAGTTTTATGTTGAATTCACTTTCAAATAAAGTTAAATTCGATTTTGAAGCAGAGTACCCACCCATTTTATTCTAAGAAGACTTGAATTTTCCGTTGGAACAAATAATTGATAACAATTCTTGTTGATACTTTTTAACTGAATTTGTGCCATGGAATATCTTTTTATGGGAAACACATCTGATTAGATATGTTAGTATTCAAAAATTTATGCAAGAAAATGTGTTTCCACTCTTTTGTCTTGCTCCAATAGAACGAAAAGGGTGGACTCGTAGCCACAAACCAATACCCATCATCAAGTTTGTGGCTACGATATCGCAGCTATCGTAACTGCAGCTTATTTTAAGCTGCAGTTACGAGGTGTTCATTGAAAAACAGCGAAATGTACACGTTGGATATATGTATCATAATTTGAAATTAGATGCTTGTTCATATTTAAACACGTTAGACAGCAACTTTGACGGATAAGGCAAATATGGTTTGTGCCAAGCACAGAGAATTGACGTCTTTATGATTAAAAAGAAAATGCCGACAAAATAACGACGTTTTTACTTTAAACAGAAATGGCAATGTGCGTAATTGCTTTTAAATCAGAAATATAAAATTTGCAGTCTCTAAAAAGATATGTGAAAAGATACAAAATTTCTGTAGCAAGATTTTCTCTATTTCTTGTTTCTTAATTTAAACCGCCATTATTATCGCCGCTTTTCAACAAAAAACTCGTAACTGTAGCTTAAAACAAGCTACAGTTTCGAGACTTTTGTTGAAAATCGTCGATATCCAAAGTGATGGGCTAGAATTTGAACTTGTGTTTTTAAAACTTGCATGGATCTAAAAAGTAAGAGAATGGCGTCGTAAAGTAAAGAACTTCTCACGATTAAATTGCACCTCTTGAGATAAATGTCATTTTAAATGCTAATCAAACATGCAGAACGGTGTTAAAACCTATAAAGTAATCGAACAGTCCAATCTTGATTTGTTCGATTATAACCCTTTATTTGTTGAACTTAAAAATCAATTAAGAGAAGCCTTGTAGGTGTTCTAACGAACAAATAAGCCTGTCGAAAGTATACAAAAATTCAAAATCTATGACATGGTTTGAAGAAAATGTTGATCTAAGCCTCTCTTACAACCTGTCGTGCGTCTTTTTAAATCGTACGTTTGAAAACTCTGCAAAATCACACGATTTATAATATAAAGACGCACGACGGGTTGTAAGAGCGCCTCAAAATATTGTCCGGTCAAAATTCTTTGCTGCGTGCAGTCTGCGTCGTGGTTGCGTCCACCAAAATCTACGTCGCACGTGCGTGCATCGCACGACTTAACGTACGTTTTAGACACAGACCGCACGCAGACCGTACGCAGGAGCACGTACGACCGGTTGTAAGAGAGGCTTAACAGCTGTTCGCTCTTTTTCTTCGAATACCTCGTAACTACAGCCTAAAACAAACTGCAGTTACGAAGTTTTCGAAGAATAGCAACGATGTTTTCCCTTTCTCTCGATGTTTTCCATGCCAATTTTGAACAAATTCCACGATTAAAGTAACAAAAAACACTGTCATGAATTCTGAACAACTTAAAAATTGTCCTTTTGCTTTAACATTAACAATTCCACTATCACTATGCTGTATATGTCCCCTACCGTTAGCTCTTTATTGTTATTTTATAAATATACACGGAAAGATCAAACAAAACCTAGACATTTGATAGATTTATATATTTTATAGATTTTTGTGAAGTGTTTAACTCTTTTATATTTCAATAAACATTGACGGCGAACAATATTATGCACTGTTTAATACATTTTTTGGAACATTTGAGTTATTTTCTTACGGCATTGTTTTCTGAGCCACATTTTTTACCGAACTTTTTTAATACTTCACAAACATCAAACATCGGACTAATCCAATTTGAAAGCTGGTACAGACGTCAATAATATATAGATGTTGATAAAATAGAAAATGCGTACACTATATAGCACAAAAATATGAGGTAAAGGGAGATAATGCTGGTTATTTTCTACTTGTGCATGGCTAAAGTTTTCACAAACGTTTTCAATAATGGTCGTCAAAAGAGGCCTTGTTGAGGAAAGGCTAAATCACGGCGGAGAATCACGTGATACAACAACAACAACAAAAACGATTTTTCGATTATTTACCGGGTACGTAAACGACTTGAAGCAGAGAAGATAAAGCAGCACATGGGATTGTCTGGATGTAATGGATGTGATGTGAATCAAAATTTGTTTGATTTTCATTAAGATCCACCGCATCCACAAAATCCATGACTTAATTATTCTTACGCCTTCTTTGCTTCAAACCAGACTCATATCTGTCAAGTGTGAACAACATTTTTGAAAATTATATGCAGTATTGCTTTTGTCAGACGATTCTCTGCTGCGTTAAAAGTTGTATAGAAAAAGTGTGAAGACGGCCATTTTGTTTGCGTAATTGATTTGAAAGATGCTGCCAGCAACAAAATAAATGTTGATAAAATACCATTTTTGTACTATACTGTACAGAAAATATCGTCGGTGTTATTGCAAAACTTCGTTACTACAGCTTAATTAAATCTCTTGTTACACTGTTCTACAAAAACATGGACGATATTGAGGCAAGAGGGGAAAATATTGCTATCCATTTTCAAGCTATTACTTAAAAGGAAGGGTCTCACCCTATCAGAAATTCCCATAGGGTTGTGCCCACGCTCGGAATTTCATGAAATTTGGCATGAAGTTAGTATTCTGTATGACAGCGTTTTTCCCAAAATATTTTCAAAAAATCTATTCAGGAAAATAATTTTCTAAGAATTTTAAGATTTTTGCTTAAAAATGGGGGGTATCCTAGCTAAAGGAGGGCATATACACCCACGTTTGTTGTATTCGAGCCAAATTGTCCCCAAAAATAATGTCTAATAATTCTTCTTTATGTATAAGCCAGAATAATATGTATTACTCAACAGAAAAACAATTTGCTAAAAGATTTGCATGACCTCATTGCCAAAGTTTTTTTTTTTTTTAGTTTTTTTGATATTTTGACCAAATTCAGGTCTAAATTTCACCTAGTTCCAGTTTTTGTCAACCTATGAAATTTACATTAAGATTGCCCCCCCCCCCCCCCCGAATATGCCCATGCTTATGGTAAAATATGAAAAAATAAAAATAAAACCGGTAACAGTGTTGTTTCGAATTTAAGTGTAAAGGGTCCAGATTTCTAAGAATGTGAAATCAAAGATTTTACTTAATAGCTTTGATATAAATTTGTAATTGGCTCATTATGCTTCGTTGTGTCTTTTTTAACATAACCAGCTTATACATGTCATCAACTTTAGCATTTTTCACACAAAAACATGATTTTATAGAATAAATGGCGCCTTGTCGTACCCCACTCACCAATGATAAAATGGAAGAAAAAATCCCAAACAGCGGAGTGAATTATAAAATGTTGGAATGAAAAATAAAGGAAATGCAATAATGTTACATACTTTACCTATTATGTCATCCTTTTTAACTTTCCTTTATGGCTTATCAGCATTTAGAACACTTTATTATAAATACAAACATTTTTTTCTTTACTACACTGCTCAAGATGATAAAAGAATACAAAAGCAGTTTTTATTGTACATTAATTGTGCCTTTCAATGTAAAATTGCTAATATTTCTATCGTAATGATGAACTAACCACTGCTTTGTTGACATATTAACATTTAAATAATCTCAGATTTAGGGGGAAAAGGCATCATTTTCGCACGTTGGTATCAACAATATTGATACAAAAATGTTGTACAATGACTCCTCTTGTTATTTTGATTTAAAATTGGGGACTGATATCAAAACTATGTAGGCAACATTGAGCTTTTGCTAGATGGGCACCAGTGAAATCCTTGAGCATTTTAGGGAGCCATTGTTCACAGTTCTCATTATTTTGACAACGTTACCGGTTTCAAATTTTCACCAAATTTTGCATACAAACAGGGGACATACATAGTCAATTTTCTGATCAATTTCATAGGTTGACAAATACGGGAACATACAAAAAAAGTTGATAGAATTTTAGGTTTTAAAAATTTCTGTGCTATTTTTCTGACAATTTCTGACTAAATGAATTTCTGAGATTTTTTTTTTTTTTGTGCATGTTAGTTTCAACAATGTTGGTCTCAAAATGTTCTACAATGACTCTTCTTGCTATTCTGATTTAAGATTTGGGACTGATATCAAAACTAGGTAAACAACATCGGGCTTTTGCTAGATGGGTGCCATTGAAATCCGGGAGCATCTTAAGGTGCCGTTGTTCACAATTTTCATTATTTGACAACGTTCAAATGTTCACCAAAGTTTGCATACAAACAGGGGACATAGTATTACATGGCCAACTTTCTGATCAATTTCTTAGGTTGACAAAGACGGGAACATACAAAACAATTTGTTAGAACTTCAGGTTTTGAATACTTCTGGACTGTTTTTCTGACAATTTCTGACCAAAAACATTTCTGAGAATTTTTTGTGCATGTTGGTATCAACAATGTTGGTACCAAAATGTTCTACAATGACTCTTCTTGCTATTTTAATAAAAAACTTGTGGATTAATTCTAAAACTAGATAACCAACATTGACTTTTTGTAGGACAGGTATCAGTGAAAAACGGGACCACTTTAAGGTGCCGCGTATAGGCCTATTATGTACTATTTGAGTAAAAGGAATATATTTTCGTAGTTTATAGGTCAGATGCATTTTATGTGTTAAGTTTAAAGAAAATCTGTGCGTGGGCGCAAATGAGACCCCCCACCCCCTTTGCACCGGTCTGAAATTTTAACGACTGGTTAGTGAGTTAAAGATTACCAACTAAGGCTGGCTTCAAACCAATATGGATCTATATAATTGTAATAATATTGCGATTAAGATCCACATAGATTGAAAAAATGTAATTTGACCTAATTTAGCTTAGAAGCAATATTATGCTTACCGTGGCTCCTATTTACGATGGGGAATCGCGCGACATAACACTCTCAGAAACTCGTCAATAATTTTGTTGGTGATTGACCAATTTTAAATAGAGTTGAAAAAGAGAAGGTGAAAAAACGGTCAGGAATTAGCTGGATGTGAAAGATCTTTAAAATAAATCCGCTGATAAAAAGTTATTGATGACCAACCAAAATTTTGGTTGGTCATCAATAATTTTTTTATCAATTGATTTAAAAAAAACATCTTTCACATTCAGCAAATCCCTGGCGTAGTTACTTACAGACTGATCTAGATGCAAGATCTCAACAACCACCATGATTCTCTGCCGCGGATCCAGAATTTTTGTGAGGGGTGCGTATTTACAAATACGGGGGTTCGTTTTCCTAGTATTACACACTTTTAAAAAGGAAAATAATTTCCGTTTGAGGAAAAAATATTACCAAAAACTAGAGAAGCTGTGGCTTTTTTTAAGAGGATAAGGGGAGGGGAGAAGAGAAACGTCAACTGCAATGCCTATGTTTTAACGTATACAACCCATCATTAGTATGAAAGAGCCAGAGGCGAAATTTGAAAAGTGCCAGTAAATCATAAACGATGTTATATAAATTCCATTCCAAATATAAACATAAGCATTTTGAACGGTTTAGAATTTTGAATTAATGCATACTTATGGAAATATTTGACGGTATGTTATAAATTACCTCCCCTGCATATGAATATATAGTAAACAGATATTTGTAAATGATTTTCTTCTTGAAACATAATCTTTAAATCCGGCACGGTGAATCAATTTATTTGAAGTGTATTTACAAGAGTGTGTAATTCGATGCATGTCCCATGGCTAGAAAGTGGACTGGAGTTTTTAATGATGGGTCATATACCTTAATTTACTTACTTTGTTTTACTCGTGGGTCGAAGTCTCTGCAGAAAGTCGGCGCTTGTTGACGGTGTTGGGTAGTCACTGTCTACCAACGGCAGTAGTGTAGCCATCTTTATTGTTCCTAGTTTCTAAATCCTTAAACCTTTCCAAAACAACAACTTTTGAGAGTGATAAAATTTGACAGTTGCTGCAGAGGACGAAATGGATGTGTAAAATTCTCGGGAAAATATTGAGGCAAAAGAAGAAAATGCTGATGATCAGCATTTTCTTCATTTGCCTCAATGTTTTCCCCAGCTTATTTTCAATACGGACGTCAAAACCGCGTGTTGTTTATATGAAAAGAAAGCTTAAAGAGACATTTCAGAATTTTTTGTCATAAATTTTACTTTAAATTTTATCTGAAAGAGCATATTTCCTTATGAAAATTCTGAAAATTTCAAGCCAAAATATTGCGCCGTTTACGAGAAATTTATATTTTTGTGTTAAAATTGAACAAATTGTTGTGGACAACAGTTCGGATTTATATGCAATTTATCGATTATGCCTCAACTTTAAATGCGTGTATCTCGCTTATTGGCAACAACTTCAAAAAACTAATAGTGTTTATACTCATTAGAATAACCTTTCTTTGCATCAAGACATACTTTAAAAAATTGAAATTGGAATGAAATGTCCCTTTAAACTTTTCAAATATGCACAATGCTATCTCAAATTTCACTTTTCCAAAGTCTGGTGCACAGATCGTAAAAGTTCACTTAAGAATTTAAGCTTTGTTTCACCGATTTAATAATGTCTAATATAGCATAAATGTAATCCCTGGTATTTCATTGCAATATAAACCCTTTACATTTGGTTAAGAATTTAAGCTTATGAATTAATCTTGTAATCTAATCATAAAAATATTGTTTCTGCCTATGTTACAGCGTTAAAAGTAGGATAGTGTCAAATCAACTTCCCGATTGAGCAACTGGGTATTTTGAAAGGCATGATGCCGCATTGACTAAGTAGCCAGTCTACAATTTCCAGTCTATTTTTTATTATTTTCGGACTGACTTATTTGACGCATCACTTTATCCATTTTTGGATAAATCACTACGCGGTGCGCATAACTTCAAAATCCTGTCGCCAAAAAGTAGCAAGCAGAAAATTGAAATAAAAACAACATTTGCAGCAAAATAAAGTTTGATTTTCGTCTAATTTTATCGAATGAAATAATTAATTCAAATCGGATTATTCATTTTACTTTATACAAGCATGTAAAGCAAATGTGCCGCGTGACAGGAAGTACCACGTGTATGCACTTTACGGGCGCTGACATCTTGAAAGTAGTTAACCCAGAATGCCCACCATAGATAGATGATAATCGACGGGTGGCGACATCTATTGGTAGATATTGCATGATGCCGTTTATATAATGTCGAAGTTGTTCCAAAGAAATGTTTATGCATGTAACACGACTTCTAAGTTTAAAAAAATGTTATTTTGAACATTTAAACAACTATATATTTTATTGTTACAAATTTGATGAAACAACATCAAATCTGGAACAGAATTTGTTTCTTTTCTCTGTCCGACATTCTAATCTTACGATTTTCATGGTAGAGAGATGTTCAAGCGTCTAGGCCCTTCAAAATTCGATTTCTCACAGCGCAGGTTGACGTTCCATGAAGATAAACCAATGCGGATCATTTTGACTTGTTAAAAATATGTTACTGAGAATCTTGATAGTTGTTTATGAATTTTACTTACCATACTTAATGACATTGATGTTGGTACAACAGACACAGGAGAAACATACATAATTTACATACAAAATAGGCATACATTAACATTTCACTTGACGATACTTCTATAGATTTGTGCAATCTGAAATAATTTGCTGACAATAGCATGGACGGCAAAGATTAGAAGCATAAGAGGAAAATATGTACACATGGATAAGCACATCGGTCTCTCTTGTAAAGTAATAGATCTGTGCTATTATTTTCGTGCGACAGAATAACCAGGTCTTGTGCAGGTCCCCAGTTTTTTGGGTACTGTAAGCGTTATACTGATACTTTAAACCATCAGCCAAATGATACTTTGTAAGTAAGTAAACTTTTGAGGGAAAAGAGGAAAATGCTGAACTTTATCATGCTCTCCCTTTGCCTATTTTTCTGTGTTACTTTGTACATAATATCTTATTATATAAACATGGATTTCGAATTGGACCACATTGGAATTTTGTCGCTGAAGAAAGATTTAAGGTCAACTTTGTCGTTGTAAATGCAAAACCTCGTATCTCGTTTTGGGAAATTTTTAATTGGGAAGTAAAAAAGTGTAACAACTTTTCCTAAACTGAAATGTTTTACTTGAAATTTGGACATATTGTTCACAAATGATTCGTCATTGATACCGATTCGTAAAAACATCTCAAAACCTGCAAGAATTGTCTTTAACTGGGCACACAAGTTTGTACTTTGAAAATCGCAAGAATCGACATACAAGGTTTTGAATTTACACCGACGATTTGTCTTTTCGGTTGCATACAAATGCCCGGCCACATACAACCATACGTCCATATCACGTCCACACCACGTCCAATATTATACTACACAGGTCCACTGTCTTAGACGTGCTCTGGCCGTGATATGAACGTGGAATGGTGTATGTGTCCAGGCCTTAAAGAAGGAAAAGGATGAGAATTCTAATCTGATAATAAATTGAAAAAGATCAATTAAACATCGCAAGAGTGATTTATAAAAACTATTGAGATAAGAAGAAAAGTATACCAAAGTGATAATAAACCTTATCGAAGATAGAATAGTTTACACCCGATAGTAGTTCGGATTAAATCCAACAATCCTTAATAAAGTTGAGTATAATAATAGTAATCAATTCTTAAATATATTTCAGAGTTCATCGGTGTCACTGCCAAAACCTCGTAACCCTAGCTTGAATAAAGCTGGAGTTACGAGCTTTTGCATTAACACCGACGATTTGTTCTTCATGTATATATTTACCCGTTCTCACAATGCTGATAACCAGCAATTTCTCCTTTTGTCTGGTTATTTTTTGCAAATATTTTGTACAAGGACCTAAATTTATGACAAAGTTATTATAACTTTGACAACATCCGTATTGTAGTCTGCAGTTGCTTTGAAATTGCAAAATTTTGTTGCTTAGGAAAAGATTAAACAGTTTTGTTTCCAGCACAGTTTATTTAAGTCATCTGAATTGATTTCAACTTGGACCCGTCTTAACCCATTACCACACAATGACTCTTTTTGACTCCCTACAGCAGAATGACTTTTGAAAACATTGTAGAAAATGAAGAAATTGCTTAATTGGAACAAGCAATTTCTTTATTTCCCACAATGTTTTCTACCCAAAAAGACAATAACAATGTCAATTTATTGACTCCAAATTGTTGTCTGCAACATCTTTGAATGTGGACCAGTCTAGAATTCGTTGTTTAGTAATGGGTTAAAAAAAATTGTCTTGAAAGTCCTTACCCATACCAAAGTCCTGATTGAATGTCCGTAAAAGGACATGTGATAATAATGAGAGAGAAGGAAGTGCTGATACCAAACATTTCTTTTTTCCCTCGATATTTGCTACAAACTATATGGTAGCTATCAAAGAAGATCAGGGAACTTGATCAGACTGTACATATGTACAGGCTGATCGGTATCAATGCTGTTTATATGCTTAAAAGACTCACTTAATCCAGAGCCCGGCTCCTTTACTTTTTGAGTGACAAAAGTAAAGGGAAGAAACTACGACCAATAGACCACTAAGAGATTTGGAGTTGCCTCCCGTTGTCTCACTGTTTAAAATATTGTTGATTATCAAAGCGGCATTTCATCAACATTATTCATAACTTTTATCTTTATTTTCATCTGAAAGAGCATAATTATTTTCGTATGAACTGAAAATATCAAGCCAAAATATTGCGCCGTTTACGAGGAATATATTTTTGGTAAGAATTAACTAATTGTCGTTTACCACAGTTCAGATGTAAACAGAATTTGTCATTTCCGTCTTAACTCTTAGGTGTTTCTTCGGCTTATCAGCAACAATATCAAGAAACTGATATCATTTAAATAAGTAATCTTAGCATCAAGACAACTTTAAGAAAATGAAATGGGAATGTAATGTCACTTAAAGAAAGCTTTGAATAGCACTAATGAAAAAGATATTCTAAAAAACAGACTTTTGTGGTAGCAGATATATTACCTTTTTGTTTATTAAGTTTATTAAGTATTGTACTATGATCCTAATTATTTTCCGTTTGGGAATGGGTGAAAGGATCAATAGTGTGAAAAAAATGGTTTTGTTTATTGGGATTTCACGCCGTTTTCAACTGCGTGGAAAGTTTGGACTTAAGGGGGAATGCTCCAGTTTTTCGGAACACTCGGTCATTTCTGTAGAAAATTTAATGTTTCTTACCATTTATGTTTCGCTACCATATTTTCAATATTATAAAACGTCATAACAATTTACCATTTTCGGTGGTAAAAGCATAATTATTATTCGAAACTGATTTCCTCAAGATGGAAATCGATTATTTAGAGCAAGACAGTTGCAAGTGTGTATGCAGCTACCACTGTTTTGCGTCATTTTATTCATGTGTAGCTGATAAAAATCGCTTTAAAGTGACATTTCAGAATTTTTTGTCATAAATATTACGTTTATTTTTATCTGAAAGAGCATACTTCCTTATGAAAATTCTGAAAATTTCAAGCCAAAATATTGCGCCGTTTACGAGAAATTCATATTTTTGTGTTAAAATTGAACAAATTGTTGTGGACAACAGTTCGGATTTATATGCAATTTATCGATTATGTCTCAACTTTAAATGCGTGTTTCTCGCTTATTGGCAACAACTTAAAAAACTAATAGTATTTATACTCGGAAATGTAAATATGATTTTGATAAAAATAAAACAGAGGATTTATTGAAAGCGAAACTTAATAATGCCAAACTATATTGGAAAATGTTAAAACAATCTGCTGGAGTGAAATGTGCAGATATACCCATTAAGATTTTGAACTGTTTTTCAAATCGGTCAATAATCCAAATGATCCTTTCTTCACTGCTGATGAAGATGTTCTGTATTTTATAGAACGCTATGAAAGAAATGAATTTGATGTGATGTTTAATGAACTAAACTCGCCATTTACACAGCACGATATTGAGAAAGCAATCAATCAGTTAAAATCGTCCAAAAGTGGGGGACCAGATAATCTTATTAATGAATTTTTTATTCATGGCAAAGAAGCATTAACACCTACAATTGTCAATATTTTTAATAAAGTTTTTGAAATTGGATATTTTCCAAAATGTTGGTCAGAAGGTTATGTCATACCCCTTCACAAAAAAGGTCCTCTAAATGAAGTTAACAACTATAGAGGTATTACACTATTAAGCACTTTTGGTAAACTATTTACTAGAGTTTTAAATAACAGGCTAAACAGTTGGGCCGAAAATTATAATGTATACATTGAAGCTCAAGCTGGGTTCAGAGCAAAGATGAGTACCATTGACAATATATTTGTGTTGCATGGTTTGATCAACTATATGATTAATAATGGGAGGAAATTATATTGTGCTTTTATAGACTTTAGTAAAGCTTTTGATTACATTACAAGAGAAAATTTATGGTATAAATTAATAAAACTTGGCCTTCGTGGTAATATTTTAAACATATTAAGAGCTATGTATTTAGATGTCAAATCAAAAGTCAAATATCAACACGATTTAAGTGAAAGTTTCGAATGTTCATTAGGTGTCAGACAAGGTGAGTGTTTATCTCCCTTTCTGTTTGCAATGTTTCTTAATGACATAGAAGACATTTTTATGAAAAGGGGTCTTTCAGGTATTGATGTATGTACTCTAAAACTATTTTTGATTCTTTACGCAGATGACATTGTTATTTTTGCTAATTCAGCTGAAGAGTTGCAAGAGAGTCTTAGTACTTTACATGAATATTGCATGCGCTGGAAGTTGAAGATAAATACATCCAAAACAAAAGTTGTTATCTTTAGAAAAGCGGGCAATTTACCTAGAAATTTGAAATTTAATTATGGCGAGGATGAATTAGAGATTGTTAACAAGTTTACATACTTGGGACTTGTATTTACTACAGGAGGATCTTTTTCTGAAGCACAAAAAACTTTATCAGGTCAAGCGTTAAAAGCTATTTATAGCATGAACAAACAATTGTCCAAATTCACAAACCTAGATGTAAGCCATCGGCTCGAATTATTTGATAAACTGATAACCCCGATTTTGAATTATGGTAGTGAGGTATGGGGTTTCAATAATGGAATTGACGTGGAGCAAATTCATATTAAATATTGTAAAACATTATTAAAGGTTAAAAAATCAACTCAAAACGATTTTATTTATGGTGAGCTTGGTCGTTTACCTTTACACAATTTAAGAATCGTCAACATAGTAATAGTCCGGCAGAAAGAGCACTTGACCTGGATTTGAATACCATAGAAAATGTTTTTGTTGTTTCTGAAAGCTGACATGGTGTAGTTATGAAAAATGGCGGGTATTAGTCTGGTACCCTTGAGCATTTCTTAAAAATCAAGATGGCGTCCAAGATGGCCGAATTTCTAAGAACACGGTCATATATCTGTTCAAATGGATACATCTATGACATAAAATTGTTAGTAACATGTTCAGAAATGTTTAGAATGTATCTTTAATAAAGATAAGGAGTGATTTTTCCCATATATAGTGGTACTTATACCAAAATCTGGTATATTTGTAAAATCTTACCCCACCCACCTCATTTTACATTGAGAAAAAGAGGTTCGTGTAAAGTTGTTAGCATTTCCTTTATTCTTTTTAAATAAATACTTTGATTTAAATAAAGATTATGAAATTCACTATTTACAACAATAAAACAGACACAATTGCATCTAGAATAATTCAAAATGGTCTCCAAGATGGCTGAAAAAGTGATTTCTTAAAAAAATAACAAGTACAGTGTAAATCTCTTTTAGTTGGAACGTTTTTTGGAATGATATATATAAAACATATATTATGCGAATATATGTTTAATGTGTAGTACCAGCAACTTAATGTATTCATTATTTACATACAGAAAAACAAGATATCCTTTATTTTACCCCACCCACTCCAATTTTCAATAGTTGAAACTCATTCGCATCTTAAAAGATCCTCAATATACAGACTTAAGCAAACTATATTCAAAATCGATTTAGCAGAGATTCATACAACAATGTTTTTACTTTAATATCAGACAGAAAATTGTGTCTCTCATTTTCTTAACTCTTTGCCAAACAACATAATTATTATTGTGCTTCATAATAGATACGACATCTGCCGATATATAGCAGATTGATATAGAAGCTATAGACAGCGCATGACCGATTAAATTGACAATATGTGCGCGTAAAATACTACCATCTCTGATTAGAAGCATGGATATTTAGACATTTATTCACTTTGAAAGGAACATAAGTTTAGGACAAATTCATCACACAAGACATTGACTGTGTCTCGGTATGGTAAGTCAAGGATTGCTTTTCCACCAAATAGCATCCTAAACCACTTTCCTGAAAGCCTACACAACACATGCCACTTTTCTACATCTACATCATTTCGACATGTTTTCTGCAAAGAGTTGACCTTGAATCATTGCCTAGATTGACTTGATTTCAGTCTGTTCTGTTTCATTTAAGGTGACGGTTGATCACTAGTATAATGCTGACATCTATCAAACGGTGTTTGTACTGGTCAAATATCAGTCGTTTCTGGTGATAGACGGCAACAAGCAACTTTAAGTGATTCACAAAATAGACTATGTCGCCATTTATTTTACACTTGTCAACTTAACAGACTGAAATGATGTATGAATGTGCATGAAGATGCTACATATCTTGGTTTTCAATGTATAAGAATTAATTAATTCTAGTTTTGTGTAGCCTAATGGTTTCAGGCACCTTTACCTTTACTCCTGAACATCAACACAATTGATATATTAAATGAATACCAAATAGATATACGCATTTACAATAACTTAATAGTAATTTGATGTCTAATTTATTTGTGAAATGATTGGACATCTTGCAGTTGCTGTCCATACGAGTGTATACATTTAGAGGCATAATTGTGACACAAAAGAGACCATCTGGGAAATGTGGAAAGTATCAAACTCAGTCAGATTGTGCAGTCCGTGTAGCCTCGCTAGGATCTGAACTATTCATCCAAAGGCAATTTTCAGGATCTAGATTGGTTTTCCTGTCTCATTATATGTACATTTTCCAAATGCGACATTCTGGTTGATGCATGCTTTCCACAAGGTCCCTTTTAGAATTACCGGTCACAATTGATTTTCATGTATCTGTTTACTGAGCACATACTGCTGTAAGATGTCTCAAGATCATGTAAAGAAAATGTAACACTACAATGACAAAATTTAATATCTTCAATCTGTTTTCTAACGGCTAATGCAGAAGATGGGGTAAGTTGATATAACCTTGTGGTTTCAAGTCCATAGGAAGCAAATTTATATTTCAGGGGGTGAAGTGGAGTGGGGATTGTTTTAAAAGCCCCTGTTCTGGCCAGTTTCTGAATTATTTGAGAAGCCAAAATTAGATTTTTCCTAAACTTCAGTGCAAAAGAACGAAAAGTAAGCGTTTTTGGCCGACTTTTGGGGCTTAGCAAACTCCCCAGAGCCCCCTGATCCTACAAGCCCGGTCTTTTGGAATAGACTTGTTTTGTAAAAAAAATTTTTTCTGTTACAAAGAATCAAATTACTTTTCCTTTGTACTGTAAACAGAGTATCAGATAAAAGGGCATAGAGTCATTCTTTTTTTCTAATTTAAAATCCAAAGCCGATGTTGTGGGTACTGGTTTCAATCGTCTCGAGAAAACAAGGAGTACCCCAAAACTAGGGTTTGATGTATATTTAGGGATATCTTGCATTTTAGAAAGCTAGTACACCGTCTAATCTGTATAAATTGTATCCACTCCGTTACAAAATGTTTGATAATGATGTACAAGTCTTACAAAGTATTTTGAACAAGAGTTGTCCGCGGACAACGTAGCTCGCCTATACTGCAGCTTGTCACAATAACACCTAATTTTATAAAAGTAGGTCAAACTCCAAGGTCAAGGTCACAAGGTCAAAGGTCATGGTCACAAATGAAAGGTCTTGGCAGGAGGTATCCATGTGTGAAATATCAAGGCTCTATCTATAATAGTGCATGAGATATAGGCCAGGTTAAAGTTTTTTAAAAGTAGGTCAAACTCCAAGGTCAAGGTCACTAGGTCAAAGATCTTGGTCCCAAATGAAAGGTCTTGTCGAGAACTATCTATGTGTGAAATATCAAGGTTGTATCTCTAATAGTGCCTGAGATATAGACCAGGTTAAAGTTTTTCAAGTGAAGACGCGACGGGACGCGACGCCGACGCCGACACTAGGGCTGTGACATTAGCTCCCGGACATAAAGTCCCGGCTCGCTAAAAAGCAGTCATCTTAGAACCCATTTTAAATCCAAAGACACCATATCATTTAAATCTTTAGTTTATTGTGCAGTTTTGTGTTTAAGAGTATTTATTTGCAAAAATAAATAAATAGTCAATTGTTTTACATTTTTGAATATTTTTCCCATGCTTAATGTAGTGGGTGGGGTAAGATAATGCAATAACCCTATATTTAGGTAGAAATACCACTAAGTTATATAAACAAAAGATCTAAAATGCTGTTAGCACCTCACTTGAATACATCTAAATAAGTTATTGCCATTTCAAAGACTATTTTAAAACACTCGTGGTCGGTTTTTTAACATAAAACCTTATAATCCGCCATCTTAGACGCCATCTTGATTTCTGAGAGTTGCTCAAGGGTACCCAGTTAATACCCGCCATTTTTCATAACTACAATTTCTCAGCTTTATGAAACATCAAAAACATTTTCTATGGTATTCAAATCCAGGTTCGGTCAAAAAATGCCATTTTTCTGCCGGACTATAAGATATTGGCTGAAAATAATACACTCAAACGACACTAAATATATAAAACAAGTTTATTTGTTACTCAAGAATGATATTGAGAGGAATGTTAACATAGTAAATTGGTGTTCTTTATTGAGAAACATATTGTTTAATCTTGGTTTTGGAGAAGCCTGGCTAACACAAGGTGTAGGTAATGCAAAACAGTTTCTTTCTCTTGTAAAGCTGAGAGTTAGAGACCAATTCATTCAAAACTGGCAAGCTCGTATAAACGATTCAAGTAGAGCGTTGTTTTACAAGTCAATTGCATCGTTCGGTTTTCATGAATACTTAGATACACTTAAAGTAAATAAATATCGCGAAGCATTAGCACGTTTTCGTTTATCATCACACAGACTGGCAATCGAGACCGGCAGATGGGCTAAGCCAATATCTAAACCAATTATTGAAAGAAAATGTTTTCATTGTGATATACTGGAGGACGAGTTTCATTTTATCATGGAATGTCCATTGTACTCAGAACTTAGACAAAAATTATTGAGTCGTTATTATAGGGAAAGGCCAAACATGTTTAAGTTTATTCAACTGATGAACACGAATAATAAGAAAGAACTAATAAATTTAAGCGCGTTCATTGATAAAGCAAATTGTAAAAGAGATTCTATTTTATTTGATAATACTTAAATAACATGTAAACCGATTGATAGATATTTCATCCTAGATTTGAATGAAGACAAATGAGAATTTGCACCTGTCTATGTGTAAAACGTTTTGTAAGAAAAACAAGTATTATATTTGCAATTTGTGAGTATGCATGTCATGGTCAAAGGTGATTATAATTATATGCGAGATATATAGGCCTAGTTCAAATTATCATTAAGCTATATGTTGTATTATCATAGTCAAAACGTGTTATATACGTTAATTATTAAAGTCATAAAATCATTTATGATTATAAAAATTCTTGTCTAACTTTATACTAAGGTAGCTTGAAATTGTATGTTAAATGAAATGTAAACTGTGCTAGCATGTATAACGTGTCAATTTAACCAGTTATGACGTGTTATCACAGATGCACCTGTGACTACTCTTGTATTTTCGTTTCGTACAAGGGTGACCAATACGGGGATCTGTTGAATGAAGTATTTGTAACATGCACCGATACATACATACGAATATTGTGGTAAACATATATATCATGTTTCCTTTGGTTTGTCAGATCATATCTCATCTCGCAAAACAAAGGAGAACACTGATTTCTATACTTTGTGTCTGACAAAATTATTTATCGTAAAATTAGATTTTGGTCATCTTCAATGTTACATGTCACATGATGTTCCCTTTAATTTGTCAGATAATATCTGATCAGATCATATCTCTCAAATCTATTGGGTACATATAATCTAAATTCTATACATCTTACCAGCAACATTATTATCATAAGCAGCATTTGTACCTTGCTTGAGGTAGAAATACCTACTAGTCGCTTGCCTTTGTATATATACGAATACTTGCTTCTTTCTTTGTTGCTTTGTTTTTTGTTTTCTTTGCAATCGTATTATAATGATATGCTCACTATGCTCACTGTTGCACTGTTGCACCATATACAATTGTATGCCACATGGGTCTATGACCTTCTGGAATATTTGAATAAAACTTGAAACTTGAACTCATTAGAATAACCAATCTTGGCATCAAGACATACTTTAAAAAATTGAAATTGGAATGAAATGTCCCTTTAATTCACTAATAAGTGCGGTGACCTATACATTTTCTTTTTGAATTATTACCAGGACATGTCGCTTAATACAATCAGGGAGTTTTATCAAATTCTATGTTGTAGAAGTTGAAATATTTCCAAAAGTATGCACATTTTGACATAAAACACTTCAGTTTCGTTGATCTAACTGAACACGTGAGCATGCTGTTTTATACATTTACGCATTGATAATAGTACATATTTTGCGTTTTCTGTTCTTATTAAATGTAAGATGTTACTTTAAATGTGTTTTCGGGACTAAACGATGATTATACAGCATTTTGTATCATTTTAATGACATTGGACAGGTGCAAGAA
This sequence comes from Fragum sueziense, assembly GCA_963680895.1. Taxonomy (NCBI): domain Eukaryota; kingdom Metazoa; phylum Mollusca; class Bivalvia; order Cardiida; family Cardiidae; genus Fragum; species Fragum sueziense. Next base: position 35,049,584 of record OY804602.1, read on the forward strand.
ATTGTGCATTTTTTCGATGTAGGGGTATGTGATACGAATGCCTATAAAATTCAAACAAGATTGATGACCGTCCATTTTTATTTTATTTTTGAATTGGTAATAACATGTAATTTCAACATATAAAATATAAATAAATTCTATTGCGGGAAAAAATTTAGGAAACTGGGTCATTCCCCCTTAACCTTAACAAGAAGGCGAGTTGAACAAAAAGGGAATTTACTATTGGACAGACAAACGGACGATCTATTTGTTATATAAATCTATATGTTAAGGATTACAACCAATAGTTATCTACAAAACAATAAATTCATTTCGGACGTCATCCGTAACAACGGAAATTAATCGAGTGACCCCCTCGTCAATTTCCGGGCGTCATCCATAACAACGGTACTTGACGGGGACACTCGTTGCTACCGATGACGCCAAAGGATGAACTAAGTGTTTTAGATAATGATGGGTTGTAATCATTAAAGAAAAAACAACACATCGAGTTTTTAGCAGTGTTTTATTCCGACATAAGTGTTTAACACATAGAATAAAATTGAGCCAGGATCTGGAAAAAGGGTCACTATAGGCAATCACGACGGTGCGTGCACAAGGTCTGATCAAGATCCATGCTGCTCTTTAACCCTTTCCCAAACAAGACCTAGTTTTGACGACCCTAATAGAAAATGCATGGGAAAACATTGAGACAAAAGAAGAAACTGCTAATAACCAGCAGTTTGTCCTTTTGTCTCAATATTTTCTGAGCTATATCATACACAAATCTCATCTCTATCAACATTCATTTTGTCGTCTGCAACATATTTCATATTGGACCGCACTAAAAATTTATCGTTTGGTAATGGGTTAATAACTTTTTTTCATTACTTGTATGAAATCCATGAGTGCAATATGTATCCTGATCAGATGGCATTGAGGTTGATCTAAAAAACATGGTAATATCGATGGCTCAGCGCGATAGTATGGTATGCTCAAATGCTTGGTATGCTCAAATGCTATAAAAGCCCATTTTCCAGATCCCGGCTCAAATTAAAATAATTCATCACATTAATAATTACAAATTTCACAGCACTGTTTACTTTGCGTAACCCTTTCCCATACAACTTGTGATTTTGTTGGCCCTATTACAAAGGAAATGTTGAGAGAAAAAAAGAACAAAATGCTACAGCATTTATTCGCCTTTTCTTTTAATGTTTCTTATATTATGGCATACATACAATTTTACTGCCTTTAGTCACATTTGTTGAATGTTTGCTTGAAAACTTTTCGCTTTCAGTAAATCACTGACATTCTCTTCTTCAAATCCTATTTCGGTTTTGTATTTACAGAATTATTGAAGATATGGAACATGCTGTATTACGTATTTCTCCACCGTATATGAAGAGAATAAATTTACAGTTAAAAGATTTGCTTCGCTCTACTTTAACGAGATTATCACATTGACCCATTACAAAATAACTCTTTTTGACTCCCCACAAAATAATGGCCATGGAAAACATCATGGAAAATGAAGAAATTGCTTGCGACAAGCTTTTTCTTCATTTCCCACAATGTTGTCCATCCAAAAAGACCTAAAAATTTTTAATTCTATTCACTTGAAATTGTCGCCTGCAGGATCTTTCAATTTGGACCGCCCTAAAATTTGTCGTTTGGTAATGGAATCATTCAGCGGTACAGATATGAGGGGTGATGATTTTTCAAATTAGAATATTTCATTAACTGTTCAACAAACCCTAGGTAAGATCTACATTTGGGTACTCATTTGAATCGTCTCAAATGAGTACAACCAACAAAGGGGTTGAATTTGAAATAACAATGGTAAAATGTTTATCCTCTCTTATTTGTTTCTCTGGACCACTTGTGGTACAGTATAGGTGGGGATTTTCTTGCAACGATATTATACATTAGTTTTCGTCGCTTCTAATCGAAAGTCTCGTAACTGCAGCATGATTTACGCTGCAGTTACGAGTATTTCGATGAAAAACAGTGATTTATCAAACGAGGTGTAACCCAACAACACTTCTTTCACTGTATAATTTCACAATGTTTTGTTTTAAGGGTTCAAAAATCTGATCACTTTTCTCTTTAGAAGTCTGAGAAAGGATGGCGGAATAACAGTTTTTGTGACGTTGGCGTATTTGAAATATTTCGCTGGCTGTGCTATCACCTCCATCAACGCATTTAGAACCTTCCGATTCTGAAAAAAATAAAATTGCAACCGTTTGAAATGATTATCTGTTGTAAATGGCTAAATTTTTACACGGCAAACAATACAGAGTCTTAACTAGGGACAAAAGAACTAAATTCACCTCGTATGTCAATGTTTGCGATATCTAAAGTAAAACACCTATGGCCAGTAAGAGATAATTATTGCAGATTTTGGGATATCATATTTTTACTATCAATATTAATGACACGTTGTGGACAACATGTCCGAAAGTTATTAATGTTTTCGCAGGGAATGTCATTTGATGTCATTTATTTTCGAGATATCCAACTCGACATCCAATTATTGTTCATATTCGATATTCATGATGCTCGTCATGTGCGCCCACGATTGAAATATAGTAGAAAAGGGAAAGGTATTGTGCGAGACGAGCATTTCATTTCATTTCCCTCTCTATCTAATGGCGATATTCGTTGAAGAAATGATAGAGTTATTATTATTTATTATTTAACCACGGTTCTGTGTTAGGTGGCACAATAGATAATCAACGAGAGCGACACTCGTACTCTTTGCATATTCGTCGTGTTCAGGTGATTTTTTAACCATAATAAAACATTAAATTTTGTTGTAGTTACCTTTAGAACTGATTGATGCTGGAATGAACTATACAAATGGCCATCTTTAACAATATCTTCGATCAGCCGCTTATACTCAGCTGTGAAAAGACAATTAACATTGAATTGAATTAACATACGACTATGTAAGTTGCCATTGCTAGATATTTCAGTGATCAGAACAACACGGGCACAGTGACTGTTAGCGTACGTGTGTTGCGTTATCTAGGACCAAAAAAGAAAGAAAGTTTAGTACTGGTACCAAGTTTTTCATTATCAAAAAGGCCCAGTTCCCCCTAAATCTTACAATAATTATAATAAAGTGCGGGTAGGCACAATTACATGCAGACTTGATTAAGATGAACTAAATGAACTTCATTCAAATTTTCCGTGAACAGAAATACTCTAGTCATACAGGTTGATCAACCAATACGTGCAGTACTTGTTCAATAATTTTTATTTGTTACATGTTCGACAATCTAGCATAGTACCCTTTAAAACATATAAGGTCGATGTCCCTTATCAACAGCAAAGAATAAATCCTCGGTGTTATTGCAAAGCCTCGTAACTCCAGCTTCAATCAAGCTGGAGTTACGAGGATTTGCAATAACATGAGGAAATACGATACCATTATAAGTAACAAATGGTATTGAGAATCCCTTGGCTGTATTTTCTCCGTCTGACTGGAACTGTATCCACAGATTTCTGGACATTGCGGTAAAAGCAATGGGTCTGTCGCTTCTCTCACACGTCTCATAAGTTACTGTAGAGTACTCGTTCTCTGAAAAACATATTAGAACATTTTACCACAAGCACATTTTATTGAATCTGAAGTTGTCTTTTCCACTCTTGAATAAGTTCCAAATCACAAAAATTGTCGCAATTACTTAATATATAATAAAAAGAACTTAAAAACTTAAACGTGTATATCATTTATGTCTCGACAATTATAAAAGTCAAAATAAATCATAAGAAAACGACTGGCATTAATAAAAGGTACTTTTTTCGATCATGGCGATTCTCTTACACCCGGTAACATAAATTAATCTTTTTTTGTATGCAACAAGTCGCATCTGAAAAAAAAACTTGTCTTCATAGGTTATAAGGTTAATACGGAACACAAAAAACCAATCGCAATGTCTCACAGATTCATCAATTGTTTAATATACTAAATATCATAATTATGAACGCTGATCTTTAATGCATGGGACGTTCTGAAAATATTTACCATGGATGATTAATTTATCTCTTGTTTACTCACTAGATTTCCTCATGACGAGTTTGTCTCCACATTTGTCAGCCTTGGGAAGATCCACGTCTGGTATAATGACCAAGATTCGACGGTTTTTGTGCGGTCTGATCTTCCACACACACGACACGTTGGTCGGGTAGTTACCCGGATAGTTGGGTGACTCGATAACACCCTGTTGTACGTTACGCTTGAATACACCACCACATTTATGACCTAAAGAAAGCAAAAAAGGGCAAATAATAACTTTTTATCGGCTTATCCTGACAGGAAAAGCTTGAGAAAACATTGAGACAAAAGAAGAAAATGCTGATGATCAGGATTTTCTCCTTTTGCCTCAATATTTTCTTGGCTACATTATACTGGACTGCGCATGCGTCGGGAATAGAGCACGGATTTCCATCGCTCCGTCACTAAAATTTAATATTCTATGATTCTGAGCTTCTATTTCTATTTCTCTACTATTGGTGTGGTAAACTTACATTATACTAACATGCTAATTAACAATATCCATTAGAAATCCACCAGAAGATTGTTACTTTGAAATTTTCTACAGCTGAACAGGTGCTCGCTCAGGCGGCGGCCATTGTTGTTATTGTTTCACAAACAACCAAAACATGAACTTTGATTTTACAGCATTATTGTTGTTCATTGTAGTAACAACTTACAACATTTTTCCTTCTAAAGATGTACAGGTATACTCCCTTACAGCCCCACCCTCCAAATTCTCCTTGCCAAGACATGAACAGATCTGGAACAACTTGTCAAAAGTGAAAATCCCTAGCAGACCAGCTACTCGGTGTAAGCTTTCTCGCCTTATTTTCTTATATTGTCTTCTACAAACCCAGACGTCAGACATAGAGGTAAATCCCGGCCCTACCCCGAATAACCAATCTTTGAATAACACCTCAAGATATCCTTGCGGTGTTTGTGATTCAGAGGTCACATGGGAACAGCAAGGTATTGCTTGTGACCAGTGTGATGTCTGGTATCATGCTAATTGTCAGGGGATAGGAGATTCCACCTACTTTTGTCTATCAGACTACCGATTCATTTGGCACTGTATCAAGTGTGGAAGCCAAAATTTTTCGCTACCTTTGTCTGAATCTCTCAACAGCCTGAGTGAAAACACCATTTTCTCACCATTACATTCGTTAGACACAAGCGAAGCTGAACATCCATACCATAGTACACATACTATGAATTCCAATAGCCCTAGCCCAACTTGTAGAAAACCCATTGCCTCATCCACCCCAAACACGAAAATAAAACCAAAGCAACATACAAGGCAGAAGCTAAAATGCTTTGAGCGTCTTGCTATCCTAAACATAAATTGTCGGTCAGTAAGGAATAAGATCCCAGATCTGCACCAGGCTATATTACAAACAAAGCCGGATGTAGTATGCCTTACGGAAACCTGGCTAAAACCAGAAATAAATACCTCGGAAATTTTCCCTTCCCATTTAGAGTATAATGTGTATAGGGACGACAGCTTACAAGGTCAGGGAGGGGGCACTTTATTAGCCGTCTCTAAATCCATCACCAGTCAAGAACAACCCCACCTAAAGTCAGCCTGTAATACCGTATGGGCAAAAATCACCTTGACTGGAGTAAGAGATATTTATTTATCATCTTTCTATAAACCCCATGAAAATGATGAAGAGTCCCTAACACACCTTTGGTCTAGCCTAAAACTAATACACCAAAATAGCACAGTTTAAATTATGGGTGACTTTAATATGCCAAACATCAATTGGAAAACAGAATCCATAAATGAAGGATGTAAATTTAAAAATATTTACACCTCATTCCTCGAAAATCTTCTCCTTTTTAATATCCAGCAGATGGTTACCGTCCCTACAAGAGGTGAAAATACCCTTGATCTCCTGCTAACAAATGTACCAAGTCATATCCATAATACCCAAACCCTGCCCCCATTAGGAACTTCAGACCACGATATCGTCTTCCATGAAATAAAACTAACAAGAGGAAGGCATATCCAACCCAAAAGAGAGGTTAAATGCTATAAAGCAGCAAACTGGATCGGCCTCAAAAAAGACTTTAACCAATTTGCCCAACAATTCCAAAGCCAAAACAACAAGGACCCAAATATGGCCTGGTTCTCTTTTAAGGATGAGCTCATCAAATTAAGCTCAATTCACATCCCTTCTAAAACAACCAAAGCCCGCCGTGACCTACCCTGGATAAACCAGCCTATTATCCGTTTGATAAGGAAACGGGATAGACTCTATGCCAAAGTTAAGAAATCAAGATCGCCAACCTCAGACCTCCTTACCAATTATAAAAAGCTCAAAGCCCAAGTCCAGAGAGACATCAGACAGGCGTATTGGTCATACCTTGATAACGTCATTTTTTCTGACAACTCTGGAAAGAGCAAAAAGTTTTACTCATTCATAAAGTCGAACAAAACAGAAAACTGTGGAGTCGCCCCACTAAAACAAGATGGTCAAACCTTCACAGACCCCCAAACAAAAGCAAATATACTAAATAAACAATTTGAATCAGTGTTTTCCAGACCTCAGCCACTAAGCCTGACCCAGTCCTGCAAGCAGTACCTTACAAGAAGTAAAGACCAGCCTGAAATTCCAAAGGTTAACATCACAGAAAATGGAGTCAGTAAACTTCTCCAAGGTTTAGACCCTTCCAAAGCAATGGGCCCTGACAAAATATCACCAAGGTTACTCAAGGAACTGAATAAAGAAATTACCCCAGTCTTGACCCATATTTTTCAGATCTCCTTGAAGTCCGGAATTGTTCCCAATGACTGGAAACATGCTGTAATTGCCCCAATCTATAAGAAAGGTCCAAAATGTAAACCCAGCAATTACAGGCCTATATCACTTACCTGCATTGCTTCCAAATTAATGGAACACATCCTTGTATCGAACATCATGTCCTTCTACGATACCCACCAATTGCTTAGCCCACTCCAACACGGATTCAGGTCAAAACATAGCTGCGAGACCCAGTTAGTAAGCTTTTCACAAGAAGTCCATGACAACTTAGAACAAGGTTAACAAACAGATGTAATAGTCATGGACTTCAGCAAGGCCTTTGATAAAGTAGACCATCACAAACTACTTCTCAAACTTGAAAGACTAGGTATAAACCCAGAGACCATCTCCTGGATAAGATCATTCCTTTATGGCCGCACCCAAAACGTTGTTGTAGATGGTCAAAACTCAGATAGCCTACCAGTTCTATCTGGTGTCCCTCAAGGTTCCGTGTTGGGTCCATGCTTATTCCTCTCCTATATAAACGACCTACCTAATAGTATTCGCGGCAAAGCCAGGTTATTCGCAGACGACACCATAGTCTACCTCACAATTAAATCAGAATGTGACGCCCAAACCCTTCAAAATGATCTATCTTGTCTTGAAAAATGGGAATCTGATTGGTCGATGGAGTTTAACCCTGACAAATGCCAAATTCTTAGAATAAGCCGTAAAAAACATCCCATCATATATCCTTACAAGCTCCATGGCACAGAGCTAAAGTCAACAAATGCCGCAAAATATCTTGGTGTCACAATTAGCAGTGACCTCACCTGGACAAAACATATTAATGCTATCACTGCTAAGGCTAGCAATTCATTACGTTTTATAAAGAGAAATGTCAAAACCCCCAATAGAAAGGTTAAGGAGGTAGCCTACAAAACATATGTAAGGCCTCAACTTGAATACTGTTCTTCTGTCTGGGATCCCTGGCAAAAATATCTGAACCACAAAATTGAATCAGTCCAAAGAGCAGCAGCAAGATATGTATGTAACGACTACAGTTACACTAGTAGCGTTACAGAAATGCTAAAATCCCTTCAGTGGCAATCATTACAACAACGCCGGAACATTAGTAGTGTTATCCTTTTATATAAGATCAGCCATAACCTTGTCTGGGTAGACCACCACCATCTGACACCCACAAGAGGCCTAAACTACCTGATTCCATACTCGAGGACACAGTATCACTCCTACTCCTACTTCACAAGGAGCATCCGTCTGTGGAATAACCTCCCTGAATACGTACAAGCTAGTCCCAGCATAGAAATTTTTACTGGGCAGCTTCATTCCCATTATAAAGTCTAATACTAATAAGTACTTTTATCTTTTATCTCTTATCTTCTTGTCACTATTTTTAACTAGAGCTGTAACTTGTTCTTATCTGTACATCCTGTTTTTAAAATGCACCTAACTTTTTTAACCTCTATTCCCAGACAACGCGCCTGCTTAGAATAATCACGCTTGATTGTGAAGCAGTATCAGTAGAAGTAGAAGTATACACAAATCAAATCTTTATTAGTACTCATTTAATAGTATACAACAGCTTTAAAATTGGTTGGTTGATTGCGGTTTAACTTCGTTTTCAGCTGCTATGGTTATATCGCGGCGGCGATTTTGAATTGAGCCACTCTAAAATATGTCGTTTGGGAAAAGGTTAACAGTTCTACGTACTTTTACACTCTGTGATATCTCTAGAAGCTATCTTGTCGGTGGTCGTGCCGGCTGGACAGTGTATACAGTAGTTCTGACCGGCTCGTGGTTGATATGAACCCTTCCTGCACGCTACACATGCATGGCCACTGATGTCGTAGAAATAACCTGCATCGCACATTTCTGAAAAATATATGCAGCTTAGAACACACTGCAGTTATGGGGTTTTTGCTGAAGACACGGAATTCAAATTATAAAGGTAATCCACGGGACATTAATGATATTTACACGACGTCGGAGGTTTTCGTGCGACGTCGTTATGATTAATTAATAATTGCATAAATATATATTAACATTCGTTACGTATCCGAATCTCGACCAATTTGAATCTGGTTTGAAGCAGAAAAGGTGGGAAAACGCAGTGAGTTGGCTAGGTGAGCTAAATCAGCCAATTTTTAAAATGTCCTCCGAATCATGAAAATCCAAAAAGTAGTGTCACGTGTTTCCATGCCGTACATAGGACTATTAGTGAAGAAGGGACAGACCCGAACTTACGTTGCGCGGTGCAGCTTTTAAAGTCCACGGCGCCCTCAGTATTTGTAGTCATACCCCCACCACACGCCCGACATGATAAACGACCGTACTCCGTCTGATATGTGCCCACCGGACAGGGTTTACATGGCTTACGTCCATTGCTGGAATACTGACCCGGCTCACATTGAACTGAAAATAAATAAATGTGCCGGGATCAAGAAAAACGTCCCTTAAGGCTTTTGAGCCCAACATAGATCCAGATCAGCCTGTGCATACGCACAGTCTGATCAGGATCCATATTGTTCTCCAATAGCTTCTTCGTGACCTTTAGTAACTTATACAGACCTGCATTGATGCATATTGGACTCTATTTGACAACAGGCCGATCTTGAAACTCAATTATGAAAAATGCTATAAGGGACTTTTTTCCAGATCCCGGCTCAAATATAATTGTAGTCTGGTTCCCTGTCGTACTATGTATTTTAGTACGTCAGGCACTCACTAAACATGGCCGCCTCTAGTGGCATAATTTAATTACAAAGATAAAGAGCAAAATTCTTTAATTTTGTGAGCAGGGAAGGGTCATTAGAAGAGTAGATAGGTTTCGGTATATTTTAATACTAACAATAAAAGTTTTACATGACCTCAACGCTAACCCGAAATAAAACGGTTTTAAATTGTCTACATGAAAACTATATGAAGGCAATTTGGAAGAACTTTCACCAGTAGTCCGGTTAGCTCAGTGGTAGAGCGTCTGAGTTGGACTCCAGAGGTCCATGGATCGAATCCCACGATGGGCAAATGTTTTTCGTCTACTTTTTGTTTTAATACATTTTCTCAAACCAAACTATTCTAGAAATCACTAAGATGCAATTAAAACATAATTGGTAATTGTGTTTTTATTACGTCTTTGCAATCTGTAGAACCATTTGGTATGAAAAATGTAAAAAGAAAAGGGGTGTGGCTAAAATATGTATCACTCTTGGGATTCGAACCAGGGACCTCTATAACACAAGGCAGACGCTCTAACCACTGAGCTAATCGCACAACTGATTAGAAATGGATCCAAATTGCGTTAATATAGTTTTCATGTACATAATTTAAAACCGTTTTATTCGGGTTAGCGTTGTGGTCATGTAAAATTTTTATTGCTAGAGTTAAAAATATACCGAAACCTATCTACTCTTCTAATGACCCTTCCCTGCTCAGAAAAATAAAGAACTTTGTTCTTTACCTTTGGTAAAATATCAGCCCAGTGGGCGCAGCCATGAATGATGTGTGCCTGACCCAATAACGCAGTATTAGGGGCAGGTAAGCCAGACTAATATAAGTGTATCTCTTATAGAAAAAAGAGGGGTGTTGTAAGAGAACAGTCTTGTGATTCGTGATATGCCTGTTCTTATGCCTACTTGCTGCGGATCCATTTATATATCCAATTAGGAATATTTTAACTAAATTAAGCATAGTGCATTCTTACGCGAAAATGGGTTTAATGTCGCTAAATTGTGTATTGTCCAGAAAGATTAACCCGCTACATCTGCATATCGTCGGTGTAAATGCAAAACCTCGTATGTCGATTCTTGCGATTTCCAAAGTACAAACTCGTGTGCCCAGTTTAGACAATTCTCGCATGTTTTGAGATATTTTTACTGCTCAGTATTAATGACACATTTTTTGTGAACAATATGTCAAAATTTCAAGTAAAACATTTCAGTTTGGGAAAAGTTATTACACTTTTTTCCCTCCCCTTTGAAATCTTCCAAAAACGAGATACGAGGTTTTGCATTTACAACGACGATATGTAATGATCGACCTACTTCGGCAATGTTTTGTTAAGACCCTCAACTAACGGACTAGGCGCACGAAAATTAAGTTGTCCCTGGTTAATTTTGGTGGACTACATGTATACTATTGATATCAATGTGTCAACATTATGCGTCGGCTTCTACAGTTATGTCACGATGTATCATAGATTCACAATTAAACGAGAATATTTTCAGTTGTTTTGATAAAGCAATTCAACTGTAATTATTCTCGTTTAATTGTGAATCGATTATAATGATAAATGTTTACGAAATTTGCCTATATAAACAACATGGTATTAAAATCAAACTACTGAAATTTCGTATGTGATGGTTCGAATCTTTCAGGTGTCTAATACCTGCAAGAATCAATCCAACGTATGCAAAATTGTACCGAGATTATGGACGCTTGTTTACATGAGCAAAACTTGTAAGCACGTGTCGTAATTTTGTGATGATAATAAAAAAAGAGAAAGCAGTATAGTTGGCTCTCTGGCTTCATCTTGAATAACGCATTACGTCACTACGATCACATTTACCACTGAAGATAATGTATTCAATTATATGATATACCACTAAGAGGGAACAATTCTGTCCAGTAAACCATGACATTATTTCGGACAAACAAACTACATTCCGTTGGTGTTGCTATGGATCCCGTAACTACGGCTTGATTCAAGCCGTCGTTACGTACCGGTAATTCCATAGCAACACCGACTGTTAATCAAAACATAACGTAAACCTAGTATATTTTAGCAAGCAATTCATTGCTTCAGTTGGTGCCACATCGTATGGCACAATGTTTATATTTTGTTCCAATGTAATTGAACATTAAACAAAATATAAACACGTGCCATACGATGTGGCGCCAACTGTAGTAAACAGCAATTCTATTTACCAGTACACTCGTCTTTGCTGGTCGCCCCGTAAATACCAAAGTTAAGCGGGTTACTCTGGCATGATTTACACTTGAGCTGAGCCTCCTCATCTTGGTAATAACTTGGTGGACACAGAAAACATTTCTTCTTATCACTGTCGTAGAATGAACCTTTCGAACAACCGACTGAAAATACATTTAAAAACAGATGAGAGTCAGCACTAATAAATAGTCACTTTTCAACGAAACATCGTTACTGCAGCTTGACTTAAGCAGCAGTTACGAAGTTTTTGTTGAAAAAAAACAGCGATATTTAGTACTAGCCCAAAACGTTCTAGATCTAAATAATTATAATTATGCAGAATGATCAGGATCTAGGAAGGGAGCTATTTTCTCATTAAGAAATTTTACGTATGATACATTGATTAAATTTACCCATTCAAGAAACATTGTTGGTTTCTGGAGAATTTACAGTTTAAACCTTTTCAAGTGTTATTCTTATCGGTAGACGGAACCTAGAAACGATAATGTATATAAAGCGGGACCTAACTTTATGGTTGCTCATTTCACAGCCAGAATAAAAGTTATGTCGTTTACGTTGACAAAAACTTTAGCCTGGAGTCTTCTCTTCTGAAGCATTAGCGACAGCACACGTAAACCTCATGTCAAGACTTTTCTTTCGGAATCCTTTTTGTTTTCGAGCCAAGGTCCCCTGCCTTCCGTTGAGAAGATCTTTGTTGTCCGAGGACAAGATTGTTTTTTACTGTTTTTATCATTATTATAGCAATACCAAGATGACCGCACCAAAATGACATCATGCCGCCCTTCAACAAAAAACCTCGTAACTGCAGCTGAAAACAAGCTGCAGTTACGAGGTTTTTGTTGAAAAGCGACGATAAACTCACCACACACATTATTTAACATCACTGTGCCCTCTTGACATTTAACGCTGTAGCCTCGCGGTGATTTGAATGTACTTTTTAATGCAGTATACGTCTGTTTTGTGTACCTACAACATATTTAAACATTATTTCAAAAGTCGAGAATCACAAATAGCCGTCATTACTTCTGTGGAAGACTATCTCTCTCTTTTCGTCGACAAACGATATGGTCAAAGCTTAATTCATTATATTAACGATTTTAGATTTAACTAACGTTTACTCGTTTGAATTAGCCATTTTTCAACTAAGATCTTATTATTACGTCTTTAGTAGAAAATGCTGTCCGGAAAATTGGGACCAAAATGATAAAATGCTTATAACAACCATTTACTCCTTTTGTGTCGATATTTTCTTTGCTTTATTGTACGTAACATATCTATGTCACTGTCCGTTCTGTAGTCTGCATTACGTCGCTTTTCAGCGACAACGTCGTAACTGCAGCTTGTTTTGAGCTTTAGTTAGGATGTTCTTGTTGAAAAGCAGCGATTACATTTCATATTGGACCGCCATATTTTTGTCGGGTTAAAGTTGATTCTTTGCTGACATAATATTTTACAAACCTGAATTTGAATTCACCTTTCTTCACAGATCTACGTAATTTTTTCACAACTTTCTTTAATTTTCTTTCTCTTTTCTTCATTATGCATTCAACATCACAACTTTCTGCAATAGAATTGCCATGTTCTTAAAAAGTATCTACTAATAAATAGAAGACAAATACGAGAATAACTAATGTATTTTTTAAAAAAAAGGATGACTGTTAAAAAGGATGAGGTGTATTATTCGGTTTGATAAAAACCTCTTTGCGTTTAAATTATTCGTCTTGGACATTCGAATTTATTACATTTAGGGATTGGCATTCGACCGGTATCAAAAAATCTTTTAACATGTATTTCTTTGTGGTCTGACTCTTTGTGATTTATTCAGCTATGTTTTTTAATACGTCAATTATAGCCCGTTGTCCCACATTAAGAAGTACTACTTTACAATTTTAAGATGTAATAATAATTTCCTGTTGCCTCCCCCTCCAAAAATAATCTCCTGGTCCCGGTTTCTCAAAAAAAAACTTTAGTACGTTCTCAGACTCAAATCTGAGTACCGTGCTCAAATCACATGAAATCTATGTGAATTTTAATTGAATACCAATCACCATTGATTGGTATTGAAGATTGGTATTGAACGGATATTGAGCATGAACTCATGAGTACATACTTAAGTTTTTTTGGAGAAACCAGTGCCTGGTCAATTTGTCCTTACTTACTTTTCAATTTATCCGGTGGTAGATACGTCAAATTAAACTCCATCGAAATCAGGTACTCCTTTTTATTCCTCTTTTTAATTCTATCACATTTGAGGTTGACAGCTTCAGCAACGTTACATAAGTTGTCACATTTAAACTTCTTATCCTCTGTAAATACATGAAATCCAATCATCTTTTTAACCCTTTCCCAAACGACACGGTTAGGGGATAATCTAATTTGAAAGCTGCTGTAGACGATAAAAAAATGTTAATAAAGATTAATTTGTGTGCAATACATCATAGAAAACATTTCTAAGGCAAAAGGAGAAAAATGCTTATCATCAGCATTTATTCTTTTGCCTCAATGTTTTCCGAGCCTTTTTATAAGAGACAGCAAAACTAGGTCTTGTTTGGAAAATTGATCAAAAAATTAAACCCTTTAATATATATATAAAAAATGTTTGAGCTAGGTTCTGGAAAAAGGACTATTGATGCCTTTGAGACTACCATATTTGTTCTGAAACATCGGCCTTATTGCAGCCGCGCGATCAGGATCAATGCTGTTCTGGGCGAGTTCCTACAGATTCTGAAGAAAATATAAGACAGCACCATGGATCCTAATCAGACTGCGTGCATTTGCATGTAGGTATTTACAGCGATATCGTTGCCACAAACTTAATATTGGGTATTGGCTTCTTAGACCAAAAAGGTTTCGGATTTCATTATTCCAACTAGCTCACTGTATGGAAACTGCTGTATGTTAGGTTTGCTGGGTGCACCGAAGTCAAATTCAAATTGGCGGACGGGATTTCTTTACAAGGTAGGTGTCATAAATTTTTGGTCACAAACTTTATGGAGTTGCTTCGTTCGACTGTAATCTTTGACTGAACACGGTGCCGTGTTGACGTTGAAATCCGAAGCGACAGATTTTGAAAAATCGGTTGGTATTTCCGAATCCCTAAGGTTCCTGACAACAACACAGGGCTAGATGGGTGGAGAAATTGATACTCTTACCTTCAATGTTTCGATAGATCGTCTGTGTAGTCTATCTTTGACACCTTGAAAAATCGCATGCTGTATTGTTGTGAGCAAACCGTAACTAACCAGGTGTATAGTTGGGTTAAACTGTTTTTCTGTATGTTTGGTGGCAAGATAAAACCCAAAATCACTGTATGTTTTGGTTTTTCGGAAAAAAGCGTATACATAATTCCGAAACTCTTTTGTGTTGAGCTATGGAAATATTTTTTCCAAACTATGACCAGAGCAGCCTATGTTAATCAATAGAGATGCTCTACCAGGTCATTGATCGCGAGCTATACTCACTGTTTAATATATCTGTAATATTTACAGATAATTTCATCCGTAACCTCTCTCGTCTCTTGCACCTTCTAGAAACGAACTTTATTTTTATCTGTTTTGACAAGTCGGGTGATTTCACGTGTGCTGAAAAAGGAAACAAGAGTGCCTGAAAGGCACTGATATCGCTCACCTGAGTTCTTCGTGTATTTGATTGTGTACAATATAGGTTTTGTTGTAAACAAATATATATGTCAGTATTATGTCATATTAAATTATTGTAAACTAGAATATCACTGAAAGTGATCATATCCCCCAACAGCACTGTTTTTGTGCATTTTGAGAAGTACATTTCATTTGAACTGTGATCTGATCAATTGGGAAAAAGAGCAAACAAAAAAATCAACAGACCAAACAACACATGTAAATGTTGCGAAAAATACCAATTTTCAACAAAAGGACATAACTCATTTAAAAATCAACAAGCCCCACCCTGCCATGCCCACATTTTTTCAATTGATCAAAAATTCTCAACCATATATTGAAGACAGTCACTCAAGGTACATTCCTGTAAGGTTTGGTTCAACTTAGCCAGGCTATAATTACTTTTTTAAAGAATTTTCTCATGAATTTGTTAAGTCCAATAAGCCCTGCCCCGCCAAGACCACATTTTTTGACGAATAAAAAATTCTCGAACAGATATTGTGACGAGTCACCCAATGATCATTTCTGTCAAGTTTGGTAACGAATTGCCTGATGGTTAAGGAGAAGAAGATTTTGGAAGAATTATCTAACGATTTCTTGAAGTCTGGTAAGCCCCGTCCTGTAAGCCGATGTTTTTCACTCAATCAAAAATTCATGAACATGTGTTGAATACAGTCTCTCAAGGGACATTCCCGCTACGTTTGGTTCAAATTGGCCGAATAATTGATTTTTAAAGATTTTTCACATGATTTCTCCTAGTCCGATAAGCCCCGCCCTGCCACGCCCACAATTTTTGACAAATCAAAAATTCACGAACAAGTTTTAAAAAGGGTCACCCAAGGAACATTCCTTTCAAGTTTGGTAATAATTAGCCCAGTGGTTAAGGAGGAGAATATTTTTGAATAATTATCTTTCGATTTCTCGAAGTCTGATAAGCCCCGCCCTGCTACGCCCACAATTTTTGACAAATCAAAAATTCATGAGCATGTGTTGAAAACAGTCACTCAAGGGACATTTCTGCCAAGCTTGGTTCAAATTGGCCTGATAATTGATTTTTAAAGATTTTTCACACGATTTCTCTAAGTCCGATAAGCCCCGCCCTGCAACGCCCACAATTTTTGACAAATCAAAAATTCACAGACAAGTTGTGAAAAGGGTCACCCAATCAACATTTCTGCCAAGTTTGGAAAGAATTGGCCAAGTGGTTGAGGAGGAGAAGATTTTTGAAGAATTACCTAAAGATTTCTTTTAGTCTGATAAGCCCCGCCCTGCCACGCCCACAATTTTTGACAAATCAAAAATTCACGAACAAGTTTTGAAAAGGGTCACCCAAGGAACATTCCTTTAAAGTTTGGTAAGAATTAGCCCAATGGTTGAGGAGAAGAAGATTTTTGAATAATTATCTTACGATTTCTCGAAGTCTGATAAGCCCCGCCCTGCCACGCCCACAATTTTCACCCAATCAAAAATTCATGAGCATGTGTTGAATACAGTCACTCAAGGGACATTTCTGCCAAGCTTGATTAAAATTGGCCTGATAATTGATTTTTAAAGATTTTTTCACATGATTTCTCTAAGTCCGATAAGCCCCGCCCTGCCACGCCCACAAATTTTGACGAATCAAAAATTCACGAACAAGTTTTAAAAAGGGTCACCCAAGGAACATTCCTTTCAAGTTTGGTAATAATTAGCCCAGTGGTTAAGGAGGAGACTATTTTTGAATAATTATCTTTCGATTTCTCGAAGTCTGATAAGCCCCGCCCTGCCACGCCCATAATTTTTGACCAATCAAAAATTCACGAACAAGTTTTGAAAAGGGTCACCCAAGAAACATTTTTGCCAAGTTTGGAAAGAATTGGCCCAGTGGTTGAGGAGGAGAAGATTTTTGAAGAATTTCCTAATGATTTCTTTAAGTCTGATAAGCCCCGCCCTGCCACGCCCACAATTTTTGACGAATCAAAAATTCACGAACAAATTTTGAAAAGGGTCACCCAAGGAACATTTCTGCCAAGTATGGAAAGAATTGGCCCAGTGGTTGAGGAGGAGAAGATGTTTAAAGCAATTGTTTACGACGACCGACGCACGACGCACGACGCACGCCGGACACAGGGTGATCACAAAAGCTCACCTTGAGCATGTTGCTCAGGTGAGCTAAAATAGCCATGTTGTCATATTGTCAAATTGATAATGTTTTATTATTAAACATTGAAAATAACACTTTTGTTATATTAATTCGTGACCCATCACGCTAAAAGGAACCTTCTGAGAAATGTGAAAAGTACCGATCCTATTCAGTCTACCCCTAGTCAGTCTGTGCCCACAGCACAGACTGACTAGCATAGTAACTTTTCACTCTTAAGTAATTTTCTGAATCTAGATTATTTTCTCTAGCTGACAATGTTTTCGTTTTCCAAATACGACATCTGGTTGAATTATGAGTCTAGTTTGTTTCTCGGAATTTGGATCTATGGACGTAAGGTCCCTTTTGCGTGACGGCTCACATTGGTAAGTGATGCGCAATATCTTAAGATCAGAAAGTTACATTCGTTTTGCGTATTTCTATCGCAAGACAAAATCCTCCACTTATCGTTGTCCACTAGTATTGGACTTTTCTTCAGCATTTTACCTTGTCATATCGATGCTTTGATAAAAACCTCGTATTTGCAGCTTGTTTTAAGGTGCTGTTTTGAGGATTTGTTGAAAAGTGACGATATCCTTACCAATTGACCAAACGCCAATTGACAGATCGCTCCGCCCAACATAGAATTTAAGGCAAACAATGTGCATGTGGTCGGTAATAGGGAACGATTTTATCCAGTTAATCGTGACTTAAATTCGGACAAACAAAGTAGTATTTCGTAGTTGTTGTTATAAAATCTCGTAACTACGGCTTTATTTAAGCCGTAGTTACGAGATTTTATAACAACACCGACGCGGTTTACCAAAGCATAACTGTGAACCTAGTCTATTGTTAGCACAAAATTCTATGCCATCGGTATGTCGATTGTTTTGATTGTCAGTCGATAAATCGATACAAAACCACGTGCAACGATGAACAATTGGGGCATAACATTTTTGTGATCGTCCATTGGCTAATCGATGTTTTTTGATTGACAGTCGGCGTTTGGTCAATTACAATACTCACATGAACAGGCGGGTAATGAGACATTCTTGAGTACATGTTCCCATTCATATTTAGTACTTGGTCCACATTTCGTCGTAAAGTTGTTCTTGGTGGCCTCCACAAATCGTTCTTTTCTCCTACATTTAACGGTACAAACAGTATCCGTGCCTTGTGTATCACATCGTAACTTTCCGCTAGGTGGCGGACTCACTTCGTAGCAGGTACTCTCAGCTGCAAAAGCATCAAATCTACATCTGGGCCGCGTTTTACTAAGATAGATTTTTGCAAAAACCTTGTAACAACACATATGATTGGAAGAGAAATAATAACAATAATTATTCGGCCAATCAGAGTTGTTGTTGTTTCAAAAATGTTCGTAAGTTTGTTAGTAAAACGGGCCCCAGATCTACAGATAAGACAGTGTAACATTTTTTCAATATGCAATATTTCAGTTATTCTTCATCAAACCCATTGTTGGATTTGAATTAATAGAGTACGAATACATTTACCACATCTTATCTGAACAAAGCGCTGTAAATTTAGAATTTGATTTTCTGTGGTATACAGTTACAAAGGTTAATCAAAGTTCTGAGAGCACTGTAATTGGACGTCTCTGATTGATTGAGCGGAATTGTACATGAACGATAGATATTTTATGCGTTCTTCTGTTAGATGTTTAACGTTTAATTCTATAAGATCGGTTGCGGACATACGGAATCGGCTTTATTACCCAAAAAAACCCTCTCAGACTTCAAATTGATTTGATTGCCGTTTCAAGACAACTGTTTGGTCTCTATGAATATTGAATAATCACTATAAAATGATTACCCAATTCAATTAAGGCCATGTGATTAGCAATTTTGTCTTCTTGTTTCGGTTTAACTATGAGTTTTGTCGTCAATTACGCCTTTCGTTTATTTGATAAAGGACGATACAAGGCTATGTATTTAAAATGTATGCCAACGCGCTACATAAATGAAAGCCGCGGTAGCTCACTTGGCAGAGCACTCACATTGTACTCTTTCCACATGTCTATATCTAGAAGGCCCTGGGTTTGAATTCTACTTTGACATAGTTCTTTTTATGCCCCCGATAGGGAGGCATCATAAATTTGACTTGTCCGTCCGTCCGTCCGTCCGTCTGTCCGTCCGTCCGTCTGTCCGTCCGTCCGTCATTCCGTCCAAAAACTTTAACATTGGCCATAACTTCCTTATTACTTAACATATTCGCTTCATACTTTACCACAACATTCCTTGGTACATTACCTTTCTGTAGGCACATACTTTGGTGACCTTGACCCCTGGATGACCTTGACCTTGAACATAGATTGGCCATAATTTAAAATCAAAGCGGTGTCGGGGGCATTGTCATCTTACAGTGACAGCTCTTGTT
Organism: Fragum sueziense; assembly: GCA_963680895.1. Taxonomy (NCBI): domain Eukaryota; kingdom Metazoa; phylum Mollusca; class Bivalvia; order Cardiida; family Cardiidae; genus Fragum; species Fragum sueziense. The sequence continues at coordinate 35,069,475 of OY804602.1, forward strand.
TATCATCTTTTTTCGACTTTATATCCACCATCGTTAGGGAAAAACGACCGCAGTGATTTAGAATCGATCTAAACACAAATTCAACGAAATAAAGTAATGAAACGCCGATCATTTGCATACAATTCCGCTCAATCAATCAGAGACGTCTAAATAAAGTGCTCCAAGCACTTTGATTTTTATTCGTGATTATAGTAAAAAAATAACATAGCAGCAGTTTTTCCCTGGCTGTGGTTACAAAACAATCAATTTCAATACATACTTTTCCTGAAACAAAAATACCAGATGAATTGGAGCACCTAACCATGGATTCCTCATACCAGTACTACCGCAGCATCCTTACATCTACAGATGTGCGCATAAAGAAGAAAATGGGAACGTGCCGTCGGAAACATTTGAGAATGGCAATGTCCCTATCTGTACACATATTTACCCGATCATCCAGGTACCAATGTCACTGTTGCAGACCCATTGCTTCCACTTAGCACAATACACGTAAACGGGTTACTTAAAAACGTAATGAATACAGATCGCTGTCACTCGATCTTATACTAGTAATAATCATTGTTGTCATGATCATTGATCAGTTAATAAACAGGTCATGACACTGTCGAGTATCAGTGATACAGATGCTGGAGAAAAAAAACTCGTAAGAGCAACTATTTTTCTAAATAGGTGGATATCACTAACGTCTCATCTGAGGCTGTTCAGATGGAACCCCGATTTGTCGTCGAGTCGGATCCGAGTTGTGAAATGGACTCACTCCCCAATAATCAATTTTAAAACCCTGTTTCCAAAATACGTCGCGTGGAAACCTCGTTTCTTTAAATATGTCAAAGACTTAAACAACAATGATAAAAAAGTATTTGTCATACACAATGCGTGCATTAAATTGAGTAATCATCCTAAAATGTCTGCTTTCAGTAAACACATCAAGAAAAAGAAACGTTTTAACGAACGTTGTACAGAAGAAATGGTCCGAACTGGTTTCGTACCAACGGCGTTCCAAATTTCATACTGAAAATAGGTTGCGAGGCTGATCCTTTCCCGTTTGAGTTTTCGCTGCTGTTGATGATATAGGGCGTTTGTTAACTTTATTAATATATTGTATGCATGTATTGCTTTCTAAAGATCTTACCCTTTACACAATATCACAAAAGGCAAATCACTGCAAGAAAATGGTTAAATCGAAAAAAGATCGTAAAGTTGGTAAAGACGTGGCATGATTTTTAATCGGGCATTGAATCTTATAGTGTTTGTTATACATAGAAAGCAGGAAAAGATACGACATTTTTCCTGTATGGTCGCAAAATCTATTTTGAGTTTTGGTCAACTGGCAATTGAGTCTGAGAAGGGTTTTTTGGTAATGAAAACCCGTTTCGCCTGTCGAAAAGTGGTTTTAAGAATTGGACGTCCGAAAGACGTCCAATTAAAAATCACGTACACATGTATCCCAAGTGTAACTCAATACATGTACTATGCAAGTGACCCTTTAAAATAGCAAAGTGCACTTTTTAGAAAATATAAAACTGCCAAAAATGTATGCTTTGTGTTTGTAGTTTAGTTAAAAAAGATGATATTAAATAAGAGGTGTATTCAATGTATGGTATGTTTTCTCAGTTAAAAAAAATTCCGCCTGACATTTAGTCAACAAGTTATGTCTTTCGAATTGATAGTTTTGCTGATTTCATTTGACATGGAATAGTGTTCACGTTTATAATCATAAATTTCACACTAAAGTCTTTTTACTGAAATAGCCCAGGCTCATTTTCTTCCACACCCTTGGTTATCCGCACATTATGATTGAAATCTCTTTGATTTAAGCAGTATAGGCGTCGGTATGGTGTCAAACAAAAGATGACGCAATCGCCGCAATCTTGTAACTATTTATAGTTATTCATTTGAATATAAGATCTTTATAATTTTCTAACTAGGGACCATTTTTAATGACTTAAAATTCTGATTATTAACTGTCAAACATTGCATCGCCTGTCAAAAAATGCGAAAACACGCCATTACATAAACTGTACAGGGTCAACTGTTAATTATCAAGTGCGTCAACAATGTGGTAATGCGTTGTTATATAAACTGCAACTGTCGAATGTCAATTAGCGCTTCACCAGTAAACTTTGCTGTAATGCGTTCTTATATAAATTGCACCTAACAAGTAACAAATATCTAGTGTGTCACGTGTCAACTGCATTGGACATCACCTGTGTCTTATGCAAGTTTTCATACGTGTCTGAACAAAAGATTTACGTATGGGCACTTGACGCAAAGGCACTTCACGTCTGTTCTCTTGGTTGTTGTTGTTGTTGTTTTATTTTTTTGAAAAAAATAATCATTTATGTTTCGCATTGAAAGAGTAACAAGTATTAACTCATACATATATTTTAGTTTTTCATATTTTAAGAAAATGCACATTTGAACAGTCAAGAGGTCGATTTGATAAATTAAAATACTTTTTTAGACTTAAACACAATTTCTATCAATACTCAAAAAGATAATCAAAAGAATCAAAATGGTAGCTTGTCTTAAGGTTTACGAACTGAGAATGAAAACACCACTTTATAGCCATACGAAATGCATCAAATTTCACACACATGTAAATACACTTCACACAAGTTTATTCACCAGGCCGGATTTCAAGATTATGCTACAAGAAGATAATAATTAACAAATATTGTTTTACTCTATTTTCATATGCAAGGGAGGTAATTTTGAACATTTTGGTCAAATATTTCCATAAGTATGCATTAATTCAAAATTCTAATCCATACAAAATGCTTATATTTGTATTTGGACGGGAAATGTAACACAGATTAGGAATTACTGGCACTTTTCAAATTTCATCTCTGGCTCTGCATTTCATTCTCAGCTCGTAAACCTTAAAGAAGACAAGCAAGAAGTCAAACATCTATGTTTGACAATTTTAAAATAGTTCAAGTTAGAAAATAGGTAATTCAAAATGGTCATCGGTCTAAAAATAGTAACAACCTTATATGCAAATGAGTTACTATAAACAATAACAATATGGCGGCAATTGCGTCATATTTGTTTGACTCCAACCGATGCCTATACGTCTGACGTTTGTTAGACTAATTGCAAAATATTCCCGTGCCTTGCTAAAATATCAGTGCAATGTCAAACGAAACTAGTAATACTTACGGATGCAGTCTCTCCTGTTCTCGTGCAATTTGAATCCCTGTTTACACAAACATCTGTAACTACCAACAGAGTTTTCACACACTTGTTCACATTCACCGTTGTTATACGAACACTCATCCTTGTCTGAAGAGCAAATGTATGATACAATTTTCTCAACACTGTACATAGTTTAAGTTACTGATTTAAGAAGGAAAATATGTTCAATTTTAAGTATATATTCCAAATGGGAATCCTCGAAAGTAAGCATGATGAAAATGAAAATGAGCTCGAGGTTGAATTAAATTTACAAATGTATTAATTTCTACATCACGTACATATTGATGTTGTCCAAAAAAGCAATTTTTAGACGCCTTTCTTGTGAATTTTCATTGCAATATATCAGACCCCATACAACGAAATAGCCTAAACGAAATAGCCTACTTTTCACCACAAGAGTTATGCAAATTGTTTCACCATAACATAAATGATTCATTTCTGAATGAAAACAGCAACAGTGAACCTGTATATCACTTATATCAAAATTTCGTGTAAGTCAAAATAGGTCTCTTAACAAATTTTCTAAATGTATACACTTGTGACGGAAATTAACAAGTTTACAAAACGATTTTATTGTTGTTCCTCAGTCATACCTGCACAGTGAGATATTCCATATTTATCATAGCCTGTCCTACACGCACATATATAGCTGCCCTGTGTGTTGACACAGACGTGGTCACATGTAGACTCTACTTCACATTCGTCAATATCTAACAAAAGATAAAGGGATGTAATATTAGCACAATCCCAAACAGCTAAAATAGACTTCCCAATTTAAAAGATGCTGCATACGGAAAAAGTGATGTGGATTAAGGTGGATTAAGGTATGACTTGTTGCATAATGTAGTACAGAAAATTTGAGAAAAAAGAAGAAAATGCTTAACATTGGCATTTTTTCTATTGTCTCAGGGCACATGTAGATCTATTTCAAAGGCTACTTTACCAGTGGTGTCAAAACCAGGTTTGGGTTAACAAATGATGACTCCTTTAACCCGACAGATATGTCACAATTTGATATATGCATTTTAATCTTAGTGAATCCATTTTTAAAACAAATTAATTGAATGCTATTGATTAGCCACGGAGCATATCAAAGGACTGTAAATGACTTGTTTCTAAGAAACGTCCCCTGTCCCAAAATGATAAATGGCTATTAGGGTATTTGTGTGACAAAAAATACACAAGGTCATAAAGCATGGGACGTTTCTTATATTAGAAAGAAAATCATTTACGATTCTTTGAAAAGAAATATTGCACTTAAAGTATCTGGATGTAGGTAGCGGACCAATCAGATTGATGATGCAATACGATGGAGAAAATTGGAGTAAGCCAGACTATTTATAGTCATTGTCTCCCATCCAAAGTCAGTCGGGTATAGTAGAGGGTCTACCAAAGACCTCCACATACCTTCACACGTGAGTTAGTCACTTTTACTTTGTGTCTTTTCACTTTTAGTATAGGCAAAAGTCGGACCAAACAAGTGCCCATGCTCTTATAACGGATGTAGACTGCAGACATATAAATCACGTGACCATAATATATTCACGTGATGTCCTAAAGATGGCGATAAAACATTTATGTTTCTGAAATCAATTTTTCAAATCTAATTTCATTTATTATTAGGATTCATATCTGACACCTCATATTCGTAAAACCATAACTAAACACGAGTTTACTTTTTGAAATAAAAATCTAAATAAAAAAGTTCAATTACCTAAAATCTTGGTAACTCAAGCTGTGCCTACAGAGATCTATCCCAATTCAATTCAGGGTGGATAACTGCGAAGGAGATTGGTATACTAGAGGATCTATGAAATCCGTCATATCGCCGCCTTTCTTCGAAAACCTCGTAACTGCAGTTTATTTCAGGCTGCAGTTACGTGGTTTTCGGTAGAAAGAAGCGTTATACCTTCACACGTCAGTTGGTCACTCTTCACTTTGTGTCCTGGAGGACATGTGCATTCATAACCGCCCTCTAGATTCACACAACCATGAGAACAACCGCCATTCTTCGTGGCACACTGGTCTATATCTACAATATTAAACAAGAACGATGTTTTAAACATTTAGTTTATATTCTTTTTCAATATTCGCCAGTCGTATTTTCTTTTTAAAAACTTTAAAACTGATAAAGCACTACTCTAATTGCTGAGGATAACGGTTGAATATTTAAACAAGGTGTCAAGCTGTCACAAGATACGCCCGTTACACTGCTTATGAAACACAACAAAGGGCAATAGCTCAAGAAATAGACCAGATAGAGTAATGGTTATTGTGTACTGCACTCCGTAATGATAAGAAAAATATAACTGCCAAGCTTAAAGTAAAGTAACAGAGTTATGCTCCGGACAAAAAAGTGGACACCGCCCAAACGCTCGGACGCCCGGACGACCGTACGCCACGGATGATCCCATAATACGTCCCGTCTTCGACGGGCGTATAAAAAGACTTAATGTACAACGTGACAGTTACATTCGAAATAGTCGGTGATACTGAAGACAAAAGCTTAATGTTTCGTACTATGTGGGTTTCGCTACCAGAGTTTTCGATACCACATATTTATACAAAGTAAGGGTCTCACCCAGACAAGTTTTCTGGTCCTGATGTAGCTCATACCCGTACGGACATGAACACACAACTGGTCCCTCCGCTGTATCGTTACATTTCTTAGAACATCCGCCATTGTTTACTTTACAAGTCGCTGTGAAAATAGAACATGGAATCTATATGTTCACACTTGCAAAGTTCTTATAAAAACGTCATAAATATCAAATGTTCATAACAAAGAATTTTTACATGTAGGATTAACCCAAGTCATCATTTACATCCGGCGTCGTTGTTCAGTAAAAACAGTTCTAGAAATTATTGTCCTTTGTATGAAGAAAACTGTTAGGAATATAAAAAGTTTAAAAAGATAATAATAGTGTTCTATTCTTTGAAATTGTAGTAATTCTGTGTCAGCTGTTTGACTTTCTATCACATTGTTTTACTTTATTTGCAGAACTATTTTTTTCAGGTGGTGACTAAAATTGATGAGTGGTTCGGCGGAAGAAAGATATTCTAACGTATCTGTATTTACTACACTGCAGGACCTTTCGGCATATGGTGTCACTCCTCAACGAAACGGGCCTATTAAATATATAGTAAAATGGGTCAATTTGGCAGCTTCTAGCTTCTCTCAGAAGTCTTTGTGGCACATTTTACTTAGTCTGCTTAATAGACCATTCATTTGTCTTTAATTAAATACCAAGAAAGTGGTATCATTAGCACCATCAGCTAAAATCACGCACCCGTGAACACAGCCACCCTTGTAATTTGCCATCTCTTTCGGGATCTACACCCCCATGAAAGGTCACGACCGCGCAAGAAACTAGTTCCCGGCAAATTCATTAAAACACATCCTAGCAGTACACTGATGGTCTGCCAGTATGCAGAACCACATTTCATGCATCTACCTATTCTATAGACACAGAATCAATGCAACAAAAGGAGCGAATCCATTTTTGACGGAACTATGTTTGTATACTACGACCCGGAAGCATTTTCCGTTGTGGAGTGTCTCCATATTTGCAGCGAGGGAGGCGTGAGTAAAAGGATGGATATCTCTAAAATTTCCAGATCAAGATATATCCAAACTAGGCTTAAAGGGCGGTACAGAGACAGAACTTTCAACAAATCCAAGCATTGAACGTTTAAGAAAATTGTCAAAGGAAGGGACAAATTACACTGGGTGCATCATTGAACTAGATATCAGAAATCAAGGTGCGTGTTTAACTGTCATATTTTAACTGGCACTTTAGTAATACCATTGGACAGTAACTGCACAACCGGACCGCTTTTACCAACACCCCTAAATTTATTGACTAAAGGATGAGTTGCAACAGGGTATCAAAAAATATTTCAAAGGTCAAAGTCAAATAACTTTGGTTCTTTATCATAAATTAGATTCAAAGTTTACACATAATTAGCTTAATCATATAGGATCATGTTTACAAGATATTACATGTATGACAATTCATTTAAAAATAAAAGTTGTTGAGATAGTTTCGTAAAGTTTGTACATCAAAAATAAGCGAAAGGTGAGATTGCCAAAAGAACGGATACAGAAAATCAACAAACTGATATATATGAACATTGGGTCCTAAAATGGTCTGCACTCAGTCCATTGAAGGTAAATGCACAATTTAATTTTTATACAATCAATACAGAAAAGTTATTTAACTTCAAAGTAGTTGTAGTTCAAATTTGATTTTCGTGCCAATTTACCCCATCAACTTTGTCCGCAATTATAAGAAAAACAAAAATAAGTACTCGTCACATATGAATTAAAGATATTATATATAGCCCTATTAATCCACAAGATTCAAATAAAATCTATTTTTGGCCCCTTGTTGCAACCCATCCTTTAAATTACATTACAATCCATCTGATTGAATGAGACGCATGTCTCGGACAATCGGATTGTTTGTTGAGAATGTTTTACCTGTGCATGTTGTTTTATCCTTTGTTAGTTTATAATCTACAGCACAACTACATCTGACTCCGTCAACAGTATCTGTACAGGCATGCTGACATCCACCATTACCCGCTCGACAGGTTTCTGTAGAAGAAGGGAGGATCAAAATATGAAATAAATTATACTTTTATGTAACATTGGAATTGAAAATAAAAAAGTTAAAAAGAATATTAAGCAATTAGTATGCATCAATTATACCGTACTTGTGATATCATAATAATTCCTCCTATTTCCTAAGGTGATCTAAAACTGCAAAATAGGTAAATCAGGTAGATATCGGTGACTATTTATAGAAACAACTTAAACACATTGAGCACCTGTCCTGTCTAAAAATAAAAACAATTGTATTGATTCTCGTTTAATTTTGAATGTATAATAGTGATATGCCCTCATTGAACAATATTGTAAACATTTTTAGGCCACACCGGCTACGTACGTACTAACGCAAGATTTGCCATCAGGATGCAGTCTGTATCCATCTAGACATGTACACACTATTTTACCCTGGGAGCTTGTCTTACAGGAATGGTCACAACCATGAATCTTCTTACAAAAATTACCCACTGAAAAACCAAACAGACTCTGTATCGTTACTTTTCAACAAAAACTTCACAGCTGCATCTTAAAACAAGCTGCAGTTGCGAGATTTTTGTTGAAAAGCGATGGTATGTATTTGTGTTAGGGTTTCACGTTAGGTCTTGGACAGATTCTACATTGTTCTACACCGATACCGTGACAAACCATTACTGAATGATTTCAACATTTTGTGTAGATGCGAAATTACTCACATAAGAGATAAAATGTGGTTGTTTTTATCACTATTTCTGTATCATTTTTAACGTAAGGTAAGACCAAATGTCCCCACGGATCTTATTAAATGAAATACTTTGCACTGACATTTACATACATTTGTAATATCCCACTCTGTTATAATTTACAACCTTTATTACAAAAAATATAAATTCACAACTAAATATTACAGATCTTATATACTTACAATTACACGATCTTCAATCTTGATTTATTGTATAACACAAAATATTACATCTATATTCATATCTAGATATTACAGATGTCATATACTAACAGTTACATGATCTTCCATTCTTGTTTGTTACATTTGTTTCAAATTCATATTCAGATATTACAGATCTTTCATACTTACATTTACACGATTTTCCATCTTGGTTTATCGTATAACCCTTATTACATTTACACTCATATCCTCCTATAGTATTCACACACTGTTGTGTACAGCCTCCTTTATTGTTTAAACATTCATTTTTATCTGAAAAGAAAATGTTGCATTTTCCAGAGTTTGGATGCAATATCAGAAGACGTATTATCAATGTAAATAATATATGCCCGATAAGTTAAAAGGGGTCTTATGTGCCTTCATGAAGTCCCCTAAACAAAATTCTGATAAATGAACTAGTCTGTAAGATAAAAAGAAATGTAATAGATTAAGAAAACTACCCAAGAGTCACAAGTTTCGACCCTACTAGTAGTCAGTCTGCGCACTCCGTGCAGACGGAATGTCGATACTTTTCACTATGCCCAGAAGGTATCTGTCATTACATGCTTTATATTATGAAAAAAAAACGTAATGAAGAAGAGTCGTCTTTTGAAAGATCCTAGCTCTATTGGACAATATGGGTATATCTTCATTCTGGTATTTAATTCTCAGTCTAAACAGTGGCTAATATCCCGGCCAATACAATTAAAATGCATGTATAATATCATTTTCAATTTCTATATTAATCTACAATGCTTAAAAAGAACATAGAAGAATGGAAAAAAGAAAAGGAAATTGGATTGATTTCAAAATGTACACAGTGATGGTCATAACATCATGGAATCAAATAGTTGTTATTCTGGTCTTAAATTCTCGCAATGTTCTTAATCATGATTATTTCACCAATCTAATTGAAGCCAGATTGTTTCATTTTATTTGATACTGTAACATCTGAAGGTCGCCAGACACCAGTTAGAGGTCTGCTCAATGACCCCGGAAATTCCGATATTGGTTACTCAACCTTACTCATGCAAACACGAAAATGAGAAAAGGATCAATGAAGAAGACCCATAACTGGTCACCACAGTCAACACCAGATTTCAATCTATATTAAGAAAAGGACAAGATATTTACCTATACAGTTTTTCTGGTCTAAGTCCAGCTCAAATCCAGATCGGCAATCACAGGTATAGTTTCCCTCAGCATTTTTACAGAAATGAGTACATCCGCCATTCTTATATACACACTCATCTTTATCTATCGTGGAAAAAGGAGACTTTCAACAAATTACCAGAAACAAACAGAGAGAAAGCAATATGGTTAGGGTTGTGATTTTCCTAGAAGAGAAAGTAAAATGTCCTCCGACTATTATTAATCCGCCGCCAAACGATACAATCTAAGACTGGTCCAATATCAAAGATGCTGTAGACGACAGTTTCAAGTGAATGCAAATATGTTTTCAGTCTGTCTTGGTAGAAAAAAATGTGGAGAATGAAGAAATTGCTTGTCATAAGCAATTTTTTTTTATTTCCCACAACGATTTCCGAAACCATTTTTATCTAACTAGGGGGTTTTAATACCTGACACGTTGAACTAATAGCAAAACTGTCTTTGTAGAAATGCGTATGCAGACTGGTCTTGTTCTATTTTACTGCCAAATGATATGAGATATTCAGTGATTAGAATTGCTTCCTGCTTGAAAACATCGAGCTTGTTTTCGTGTAGGGACGTGTACAGGCATGTCCTGAGTTCAAATTCAAACAGAAACAAATAAATAATTTCATGAAGTTTTAAAAGCAAAATACGAGGGAGTGCCAAGAAGTTTTGTATTCTTCTATCGTAATAGTAGAACTGTCATATGCTCATTTTTTTTAAATATATATTCCCTTGTACTTGCGCTCAGTTGACAAATAGAAAAGCAAAATTCGAGGGCGTGTCAAAAGGTTTTGTATAATTCTATCGGATAAGTACTTAGAAATACCATAGGCTCAAAAGTTTTTGATATTCCCTTGTACTTGCTCTCAATTAAAAGAGAATATCATAAGAATCATACCCACCTACACATCTGTCTTTTTCCCCGGTAAAACCTTTCTTACATCTACATTTAGAGTTTCTAACATAGTCTATACATTCAGCATTCGCGGAACACTTTAGGGTACCCTTGGCACATTCATTACCTGAAAGTAATAATGATTGTCAAGATATTAAGGTAGAATACCCGTAATGTGGCCATTTTGATATTCATAAAATATCGCATTTTTTTTTTCGAGCTGCGTCGTTGCGTATCCGACCTTATTCGGGCGCGGTCGTAAACATTCGACGGTGGAACGTTCCACCGCCGAATGTTTTCGACGTCGCCCGAATAATTCCATCGTCACACGAATCTCATTGGGGGTACACTACCTTAATAGTCTTAAAAGGAGACCATTAAAGTCCACTGCGAGCAATAAAATACAAGACAATTCTACACTCAAAAGGAGTCGAAGACGACAAATAATGAATTGCTTAATGTACGGAATTTATATTAAATAGTAAGGAAATTTAATATTTAGCAACTGGAACAAGGTATCAAACTATCACAAGATACGCCCGTCACACTGCTTGATGTCACTGGGCGACAGCAAGTTTAAAAGTTTCACGTTCATAGAGCTTATTGCCACGGTGGATAATCACTAGATACAACACTTTCAGAAAAATCTTCGATAATTTTGTTAATATGAGATCAATTTGATCAACTCGAATTCGGTTTGATGCAGAGACAGTGGACAGACGTCACGCATAAGATGGACGTAGAGGATGTTTTTGAAAAATCAGCTGACAGAAAAGTTATTGAAGATCAATCAAAATTTTGGTTGAGGTTCAGTAACTTTTTATCAGTTGATTTTTCAACCCACTACGCTCAGTTTATTCCTGGTATTTACCACATTTTCTGCTGCAAAACGTGATTCAAATTGGTCAAGTATTAACAAAATATAGCTGATTTTCTGAAATTCACGTGATTAACCACTTTGATTCCTAGCAAATTGTTTCCATTGAATGAAGGGTATGGGTCTGCATTTATAGCACGGTGAATTAACGCATTTTACGAGAGAAACAACAATAAACTAATGATATAACTGCCGTAGGATAGAAAGATCCGCCCTCTCGGTGCATTTTCAGGAAAAATAAACATTGCGCCATGTGAATTCTGTTAACCCTTTCCCAAACGACAAAATTTTAAGGCGGTCCAATTTGAAAGCTGCTGCAGACGACAAAATAAATGATCACAAAAGGCTAAAATGATTGTTTCATAGCCAAGAAAATATTGAGGCAAAAGGAGAAACTGCTGGTTATCAGCAGTTTCTTCTTTTGTCTCAATGTTTTCCCAAGCCAATTGTTATAGGGACGTCAAAACCAGGTCTTGTTTGGGAAAGGGTTAAAATTACTTAACAGAATTGGTTATGAAGTGCAGCAACCGTTGCACAAGAAACTACACATAGTGACGCATTTTGACGTCCCTCAAGAAAAACTTAGGAAAACATTGTGGAAATTGTGGTAATTGCTTTAGACAAACATTTCTTTTCATTTCCGACAATGTTTTCTACGAAAAGAGGATTAAACAATGATATTATACAAATTCTTTCGCTTGGGATTGTCGTCTGCAACATCTTTCAAATTGGAATAGTAAAAACCTATTTCGTCTGGAAGTGAATTTATCAACATGATTGAACTTTCGATATGGGGACATAAAAATACTGCCAGCGCCATCATTTAGAACAAAATATTTAACACACATTACAACCTGTTGGCGGTGAAGGGCGAAATTATTTTCCGCAAGTCCGTAATAGAGTATAGGGATTTCGAAAAACAGCACAGATAATCACAGAAAATCTTTCATCTGCATTGCATGTGCATTATGATCGGCATAAAACATACTTAATGACTTAAAACCTGGGCTTTATGATTTAATCAACAATTAAAACGGGCAATTAGAGATATTGCAAGTATTAATTTATATGAGATTTATCGCCCTGATTCAGTTAAATAAAAATCATGAGCAGATGAAAGAATGTTACCACAGGTGAAAGAAAATAGTAAATGAGCCAGGATCTGGAAAAACTTAAGCCTTTTGAGCCCAACATAGATCCGGATCAGCCTGTGCATACGCACAGTCTGATCAGGGTCCATATTGTTCTCTAATGGCTTCTTCGTGACATGTAGTAACTGTAAGAGAGCAGCATTGGTGCATATTGGACTGCATTTGACAACATGCTGATCTTGAAACTCAATTTTGAAAAATGCTATAAGGGAAGTTTTTCCAGATCTCGGCTCAAATATCTCTTGACTTTCATTGTAATCACGGCGGGGAATCCAGTGACAGAAAATTTCCCTTCTTTCAATAATTCCGTTAATTATAAATGACCTATTTGGAAAGAAATAAAGATTTGAAGCAGTCAATGCGAGAAAACGCCAGTGATTTACTGAATGAAAACGATCTTTAAAACCCCGCCGATCAAAAATTTATTGATGACCAACTTAAATGCTTGGTCGTCAATTACTCTTTTATCATTTTATCTTAAAGGATCAAAAGCACCCATCTTTTTCCTGGCATTTTTCGCGTTCTGTGTTTTTCTGCTAGAATTCAAGTTCGTCAAGTATTAAAAAAATCATTGTGATTTTCTGAAATAGTTGTGTCACGTGATATTACTTTAATTAACCAAAATCTGCTATCTGATAGGAAATCAGCTACTGTAGCTAGAATTTTAATAAGCAATAACTAACAACTCTTATTACTGTATTGAACAAAATCTGGAAACAGAGTATTATATCTAAAAGGAAATCAGCTACTGTGACTTTAATTCTATCAAACCATAACCACGACTCTTATAACTGTTTTGTCCAAAATCTGGATTCAGAAACGATTTCTGATAGGAAATCAGCTACTGTGGCGAGAATTTTATTTAACAATAACTAACAACGCTTATTACTGTATTATCCAAAATCTGGATTCAGAGTATGATATCTGATAGGAAAACAGATACTGTAGCTATATTTTTTGTAAACAATAACTAACAAATCTTATTACTGTATTTACCAAAATCTGGATTCAGAGTATAACATCCGATAGGAAATCAGATACCGTGGCTAGAAATGTAGTTACAATAACTAACAACTCTTATTACTGTTTTGACCAAAATCTAGATTCAGAGTATGATTTCTGAAAGGAAATCAGCTACTGTGGAAAGAATTGTATTAAACAATAAGCAACAACGCTAATAACTGTATTGACAAATATCTTGATTCAGAGTATGATATCTGATAGGAAATCTGCTACTGTGGCTAGAATTTTAGTAAAAAAATAACTAACATATCTTATTACTGATTGACCAAAATATGGATTCAGAGTATAATATCTGATAGGAAATCAGATACTGAGGCTAAAATTTTAGTAACAATCACTAAGAACTCGTGTTACCGTATTGACCAAAATTTGGAATGAGGGTATGATATCCGATAGGAAATCTGCTACTCTGGCTAGAATTTTAGTAGAAAATAACTGCGACACTTATTACTGTTTTGACCATATCATATCTTATAGGTAATCAGCTACTGAGGCTTTAATTCTATTAAACCATAACCACGACTCTTATAACTGTTTTGTCCAAAATCGGGATTCAGAATATGATATCTGATAGGAAATCAGCTACTGTGGTGAGAATTTTATTTAACAATAACTAACATCACTTATTATTGTATTAACAAAAATCTTGAATCAGAGTATGATATCCGAACGGAAATCTGCTGCTCTGGCTAAAATTCTAGTAATAATTATACCTTATTACTGTTTTGACAAAAATCTTGATTCAGAATATGATATCAGATAGGAAATCATCTACTCTTGCTAGAATTTTAGTATAAAAAACTGCGACACTTATTACTGTTTTGACCAAAATCTGGATTCAGAGTATGATATCTGAAAAGAAATCAGCTACTGACAAATAAATTATTTCGTCGGTGTAAATAAAAAGCCTCGTATGTCGATTGTTGCGGTTTTTAAAGTACAAACTTGCGTGCCCAGTTTAGAAGCTTCTCGCAGGTATTGAGATATCTTACTTATCAGTTTTAATGATACATTACTTGTAAACAATATGTCCAAATTTCAAGTAAAACATTTCAGTTTGGGAAAAGTTATTACACTTTTCCCCCTCCCATTTAAGATTGTCCAAAAACGAGATACGAGGTTTTGCATTTACAACGACGATTTAACAATTAAACAATAAGCAACATCGCTTATAACTGTATTGACAAATACATGTATCTGGATTCAGAGAATGATATCTGATATGAAATCTGCAACTGTGGTTAGAATTTTAGTAAACGATAACTGACAACTCTTACTTCTTTATTGACTAAAATCTGAATTAAGAGTATGATATCTTATAGGAAATCAGCTACTGTTGCTAAAAGTTAAGAAATTAATAACTAACAACCTTTATTACTGTATTGACCAACATCTAGATTCAGAGTATAATATCTGATAGGAAATCAGATAGTGTGCCTAGAATTTTATTAAACATTAACTAACAACTCTTATTACAGTATTGACAAAATTCTGGATTCAGAGTATGATATCTGATAGGAAATCAGCTACTTTTGCTAGAACCTAAGAAATTAATGACTAAAAACTCTTATTACTGTATTGTCCAAAATCTGGATTCAGGATATGATATCTGATACAAAAGCAGCTAGTTGACTAGAATTTTAGTAAACAATAACTAACAACTCTTATTACTGTATTGACCAAAATCTGGATTCAGAGTTTATCTGATTGGAAATCAGCTACTATGGCAAGACTTTTAGTAAACAATAGCCAGCAACTCTTATTACTCTATTGACAAAATCTGGATTCAGGGTATGATATCTGAAAGGAAATCAGCTACTTAGCCTAGAATTGTATTAATACTAACTAACAACTCTTATTACTGTATTTGACAGTCACGTCACATCAGAAATTAAATTGGCCGACAGAAATCTGGGAATGATATATAGAACCTTTACATATCTAGATAAAAAAAATCTTTAACCTGTACAAAGCTCTTGTCAGACCACACTTAGAATATGCGTCTTCAGTCTGGAACCCACATCTTAAGAAACATCAAAAAGCCATTGAAAATGTACAACGTAGAGCAGTCAAACTCTTGAAGAACATTCAACATCTGGAAGAGAAATTATTCAACAAAAACTACCTAGGGAAATTCAAAAATATATATATAAACAATACGCAAGAACTTAAACACGGAAAAAACAGTTTTACATACAGAGTAGTGGACGCATGGAACTCGCTAAAAGATGAAGTGGTCAACTCAAAAAGTGTAAATGCCTTTAAGAGTAACCTAAATAAACACTGGCGCAACCCACAAAAGTTTAGTCCCAGTTGTTTTGATAACGAAGACAGAAGACAAAGAGATGAGCCTCTACAAGCCTCAGGCTTTCCTTCGGCCTCGGTACAGTAAGTTACAGTAAGTAAGTTATTGACAAAAATCTGAATTCAGGGTACGAAATCCGATAGGAAATCAGCTACTGGGGCTACAATTTTAGTAAACAATAACTAACATCTCATATTACTGTATTGACCAAGATCTGGATTCAGAGTAAAACATCCGATAGGAAATCAGATATTGTGGCTAGAAATTTAGTTACAATAACTAACAACTCTTATTACTGTATTGACAAAATCTGGATTAAGAGTATGAATTCTGATAGGAAATCAGCTAATGTGGCTAGAATTATCTCTTATTACTGTATTGACCAAAATCTGGATTCAGAGTATAACAGCCGATAGGAAATCAGATATTGTGGCTAGAATTTTAGTAACTATAACTAACAATTCTTATTACTGTATGGACAAACATCTGGATTCAGAGTATGATATCAGATAGGAAATCAGCTAAAGTGGCAGGAAGTTTAGTGAAAAAAAACAGTACGACTCTTATTACTGTATTGAACAGAACGGAATTTCAGAAAACAGTAACTAATATTTCTTATTACTGTATTGACCAAACTCTGGATTCAAAGTATGATATCTGAAATCAGCAACTGTGGTTAGAATTTAGTAAAGACTAACTAATTACTCTTATTACTTTATTGACAAAAGTCTGGATTCAAAGTATGATATCTGATAGGAAATCAGCTATAATTTTAGTAAACAATAACTAACAACTCTTATTAGTGTATTGACTTAAATCTGGATTCAGTGTATATCTAACAGCAAATCAGCTACTGTGGCAAGAATTTTAGTAGACAATAACTAACAACTAACATAACTGTATTGACAAAACTAAATATTCAGAGTTTGATATCTGAAAGGAAATCAGGTACTGTGGCTAGAATTTTAGTAACGAAATCAACTAAAAATTGTTATAACTATATTGACCAAAATCTGGATTCGGAGTATATCTGGTAGGAAATCAGGTACTATGGCTAGAATGTTAGTAAATAACTACTAACATCTCTTATTACTGTTTTAACCAAAATCTGGATTCAGAGTATGATATCTGATAGGAAAACAGCTACTGTGGCTAAAATTTCAGTAAGCAATAACTAACATCTCTTATTACTGTATTTACCAAAATCTGGATTCAGAGAATGATATCTGATAGGAAATCTGCTGCTTTGACTAGAATTTAGTAAACAAAACTTAACAACTCTTATTACTGTATAGACAAAAATCTGGATTCAGAGTATGATATCAGATAGGAAAACAGCCACTGTGGCTCGAAGTTTATTGAAAAAACACTACGACTCTTATTACTATTTTGACAAAAATCTAGATTCAAAGTATGATATCCGATAAGAAATCAGCAACTGTGTTTAGAATTTTAGTAAAGAATAACTAATAACCTTTTATTACTTTATTGACAAAAGTCTGGATTCAAAGTATGATGTCTCATAGGAAATCAGCTAATTTGGCTATCATTTTAGTAAACTATAACTAACAACTCTTATTACTGTATTGACCAAAATCTGGATTCAGTGTATATCTGATAGGAAATCAGCTACCGTGGCAAGAATTTTAGTAAACAATAACTAACAAAAAATATAACTGTATTGACAAATATCTGGATTCAGAGTATGATATCTGATAGGAAATCAGGTACTGAGGCTAGAATTTTTATTAACAACAACTAACAACTCTTATTACTGTATTAGCCAAAATCTTGATTCAAAGTATGATATCTGATAGAATATCAGCTAGTGTGCCTAGAATTATAGTTAACTTAAACTAACAATTTTTATTACTCTATTGACCAAAATCTGGATTCAGAGTATGCTATCTGATAGGAAATCAGCTACGGTTTGTTAATGTTTAAAAATTAATAACTGAAAACTCTTATTACTGTATTGACCAAAATCTGGATTCTGAGTATGATATCTGATAGGAAATCAGCTTATTTGGCTAGAATTTTAATAAGTACTCACTAACAACTCTAATTACTTTATTGAAAAAAATCTGGATTGAGGTATATCTGAAAGGAAATCAGCTACTATGGCAAGAATTTTAGTAAAAAATGACTTACAACTGATATTACTGTATCGAAGAAAACCTGGATTCAGAGTATGATATCTGATAGGAAATCAGCTTCTGTGGCTAGAATTTTAGTAAATGATATCTAAATCTCTTATTACAATATAGACCAAAATCAGGATTCAGTGTTTGATATCTCATAGGAAATCATCAACTACTGTTGCTAGAATTTTAGTAAAGAATAACTGACACCTCTTATTACTATATTGAAAAAAATCTTAATTCAGAGTATTATATCTTACAGGAAATCAGCTATTGTGTCTAGAATTTTAGCAAACCTCCAAAATCTGGATTCAGAGTAAGATATCTGATAGAAAATCAGCTACTGTGGCTAGAATTTATTAATGATATCTAACAACTATTATTGCTCTATTGACCAACATCTGGAGTCAGAGTATGCTATCGGATAGGGATGCAGAAATTGTGGCTAGAGTTTTAGTAAACAATAACTAGCAACTCTTATCACTGTATTGATCAAAATCTGCATTCAGAGTATGATTTCTGATAGGAAATAAGTAACTGTGGATAGAATTTTATTTAAATAATAAGTAACAAC
This sequence comes from Fragum sueziense, assembly GCA_963680895.1. Lineage (NCBI taxonomy): Eukaryota > Metazoa > Mollusca > Bivalvia > Cardiida > Cardiidae > Fragum > Fragum sueziense. Next base: position 35,088,328 of record OY804602.1, read on the forward strand.
TCTTATTACTGTGTTGACCACATTCTGGAATCAGAGTATAATATCTGATAGGAAATCCGCGACTGTGGCTAGAATTTAAGTAAACAATAACTAACAACTCTTATTACTGTATTGACCAAAATCTGTATTAACAATGTGATATCTGATAAGGAATCAGATAATGTGGCTAGAAATTTAAAAACAATAACTTACATTTCTTGTTACTGTTTTGACTAAAATTTTGATTCAGAGTATGAATTCTGATAAGAAATCAGCTATTGTGAATTTTAGAATTTTAGTAACGAAATAAACCAAAAATTGTTATTTCTGTATTGACCGAAATCTGGATTCAGTGTGTATCTGGTAGGAAATCTGCTGCTTTGACTAGAATTGAGTAAACAAAAATCAACAACTCTTATTACTGTCCGGACAAAAATCTGGATTCAGAGTATGATATCAGATAGGAAATCAGCTACTGTGGCTCGAATTTTAATAAAAAACACTACGACTTACTGTTTTTACAAAAATTATGATTCAAAGTATGATATCGGATAGGAAATCAGCAACTGTGATTAGAATTTTGGTAAAGAATAACTAATAACTTTTAATTACTTTATTGACAAGAGTCTGGATTCAAAGTATGATATCTAATAGGAAATCAGCTAATTTGGCTATAATTTTAGTAAACAATAACTAACAATTCTTATTACAGTATTGACTTAAATCTGGATTCAGTGTATATCTTATAGGAAATCAGCTACTGTGGCAAGAATTTTAGTAAACAATGACCAACAAATAATATAACTGTATTTAAAAAATATCTGTATTCAGAGTATGGTATCTGATAGGAAATCAGATTCTGTGGCTAGAATTTTTATTAACAATAACTAACAACTTTTATTACTGTATTAGCCAAAATCTTAATTCAGAGTATGATACCTGATAAGAAAACAGCTAATGTGTATATATTCTTTATTTCCTCCATATTTGGAGATCAATTTCAAATACATACAACAATTAATAAACATACAAACATGAAAAAGCAATGGGAAACATTTAGAGAAAATTACATCAAACACAGAATGACAACGATGAAGGAAGCGAAAGATAAAGCAAAGGAATAAGACGGGGAAAGTACAAGAGAAAAAGAAGAATACGAGAATAAGCATAATATCATGAGTTCATTTACAACAAAAACAACAAAAACTATTCTAAATACTGTACAGATGTTAATGAAAGGAGCAGTGATGATATGTGAAAGAAAGAGAAAAAATGAATTATCTGTATGCATTTGTATACCTGCACAACATAGAAACGCATGTATAGCAACAAACGGTCAAACTGTGCACATATACAAATTACACACTTATAGCGGAAGATGACCAATGCATCAAGACTGCGGTTGCAGTTAACCGCTGCAACCACACAGGTTCTCGGTCGCTATTCTTAATGAACAATATCCCGCGAATACCTTTATCAATTCCCAAGTAATCAATCAAATTAAAGGAGATCGAAAGTTGGCGAAAATCCCTATCTTTGATAGCATTCACGAAATCGAAACAGAACTGAGAAAGGAAACGGGTATGCTCCAGTCAATTACTTAAGAAAGTACGAAACCCAAACGTGGTGTAAAAACTTGTATGACATTTTCAAAAACTCATCATATTCGTTTCCTAATAATGTATACAATTCTGCAGAAAAACCTAATAAAGCATTTATCTTATCTTCTTTACTCAAATTTAAAAGTATTCTAACAATGTTAATGCCAAATTTTCTTTGAGCTATATCAAGGAACTTTAATCTAGAAATTCTAGAAGTTTCACAGTCTACTATCACGTGAGTGGTAACGTTTGTTTCTTCACAAGGTACTTGGCATTTGTCACACTCAGATTTAACGTAAGCCAGATAGGCTACCAATTGAGCAACAGTAAAGCAGTATTTTAACATATTAGGATACTTTCTGGCGAAAACCCATACAGATGGTTGACTGAATCGAGAATGAATCTGTCTAAAAGGTGCGAATTCTTCGGTCTGTGTACTATTTTCCCATTCAAATACGTGATTCCTATGGATACGTGACGAGTATAGTCTTTTCCATGTCGTCTTTGACGGGAATATTCCATCTTTGATATAATTTACGGAAATATCATGAAGATCATATTTATGTAAAAGTAAAACTATTTCATTTATAAAACCACGGAAAGAGAGACCGATATCATGAGAAAACAGGCGAGTTAAAAACATGTGTTTTGCAGCAGAATCATTTTTCAAATTGCAGAATTGACCAAAAAAGTTAAGTTTTCTCTTCTCTATTTCTGAGATTAACGGAGGAGAATTAATCAACGCGGACACAATATCTGTTCTGGATCTCATATGTAAACCCATCATATGTTTAAGGCAGAGCCGATGAGAACGTTCCAATGCAAGATGATCCCTACTTGATTCAACTGTTAAAAGTTCGGTACCAAAAAGTGCTTTCGGCAGTATTACAGAATAATAAATTTTTCGACTAGTTAATGGATTAAAACCATTTACGTATAATCCATACCTACTAACCCCGAAAAACGTACGGCGAAGTTTATTACAGTGATTTTGAATGAGAAGCTTTCTATCATTATATTTACTTAGTAAAACACCTAGGTGAACAACTTCTTCTGATTCTTTAATTGTTTCAAATCCTAGAGACCAAATTCTGTTTTGACGTTTAAACGAGTTTTTCGATTCATTGAAAACAACAACTGAGCATTTACCTGCATTATACTGATATCTCCATAAACAAGAATAATTGTAACATATTTCTAGCATTGTCTGGAGAGATTTAGTGGACAAAGAGAGTAAAGTCATATCATCAGCGAAAGAAGGAGCACTGAAATCATAGTCATTGATTTTAAAGCCTAATCTGCTTTTACATAATAATTCAATTAATTCATTGATGTAAACGAGATAGAGGAAGGGGGACATAACCCCTCCCTGCCTGGTACCCTGTAAAACCGGGAACCAATCAGAATAATGTTTACAATAAACAACACGGCTATACATATCATTGTGCAAGGATATTACATTTTTTAATAGTACAAAATCTATTCCATATGAGTATAATTTGTAAATCAAACCATCATGCCATACTCGATCAAAGGCTTGTTTGGCATCCAGAAAACAAGCAAATAATTTACTTTTCTTTTCATAGCAGAATTCAATACTTTCAGAGACTACTAGTGATGTCATAAGACTACTCATATTTTTCTGAAAACCGCCCTGCAGGGGGTGTATTTTAAGGGTTGTATGATTTTCTAGACGACATAAAAGTACTCGTTCGTATAATTTAAGAATTGTTGATGATAAAGTTATTGCGCGATAGTTACTTGGGTTGTCCTTTCGTTTACCATTTCCCTTGTGTAAAGTAATAATGGTACCTAGTTTCATGGTCAAAGGGACATAAGCCGTACTGTACATAAGATTAAAAAGTAAAGTCAAATAGTGATATAACATATCTCCTCCATATTTAAGGTGCTCGTTATAGATGCCATCAGAACCACACATTTTGCCCGGTTTGAGAACATTAATGGTTTTAGAAACCTCATCGATTGAGAATTCATCGTAAGCAACAGTATTCGGGACGGAGGTACTCTTCAAGTTTGAGACTATATTACTTACTCGTTCAAAATTATCTTTATCATATGAAACGTGCTCGGTATCTGAGTAAAGATTTGCAAAATGCTCTCCCCATGCCTGGGCTATCTTATTTGGTTGTCTTAAAATGTTACCATTAAACTCGATTTCGCTGCCTACGTTTGAATTTCTAGATGGGTCTTTAAATTCTAAAAGCCGCCAAAACATGGGAGAATCGATCCCAGCAGCTTCATCTATATCTTGATTCATTTTGTCAATGTAACTTTGGAAACAACTTCTATTCAATTTGCGAAATACAGATTTAGCCTTTTTATAATTCCGATAACTTAGGAATTCATCACCCCTTGGACGACCTTCATATAACCATTGATTCCTCATTTGTCTCATATTATAGTGATGGTTCTTTAGTTCAGACGACCAATATGGTTTAAGATAGGATCTAAATTTAGTTTTAGGAAAGCATTGGTCTGAGGCAGATATTATTGAAAAAACTATGGTGTTATACAAATTATCTATAAATGAATATATATCACTAATCAAGAGATCATTCGCCAACTCTCGTAAAGTAAAATGAAGTTTCAAAGTAAAGAGACTTTTCTGAGTAATGGTCAGTTTTTCCCATCGAATAGATCTAGGTACATTTTCCTTGTTGGGGTGGCCATAGACTCCGACAGTCAATCCAAAAATTATGGGTCGGTGGGAAGAAACGTTAAGATAATGGTCATCTACTATATTACAAAACGTTATTAAGTCACGTGATTCAATTGGTAAAATAACATGATCTATAAGTGACCTATATCTTCCGTCATAAGATACGTAACTAGCATCAGCACCAGTACATTGATCACTGGTTGTTACTACGTGTAAATTAAAATCATCAATTAATTGTTGTAGAAAACGACCTCTGTTATCTATAGGTTTAATAAATGTTTGACCTGAAAGATGAGCATTGAAATCGCCCATTAAAATGATATTACCCTTTTCTGAATATAAACTAACCAAGTCACGCAATGTTTCGAGAAAAGATCGAAATTTAACGATACCGTGATTACTACTTGGTAGATAAACTTGTAATATGTAATTAAAGGTACCGTCGGGCAACTGAACTTGTATTCCTATTATTCGATCAGAATCGATTGACAAAGGTGTTAAATAATCATTTAGTTCCTTCTTCCACAGAAACATAACTCCTCCTTTCCCCACTCTAAATCCGCTAGATAGAGGTAAATCTTGGTCACTGACACCAATACCGGTATAACGTGAATGTACACTATTTATAAAATGTAAATCTGAACTGTGAAGCCAATGTTCTGATAAACCACATATGTCTATAGAGTGTTGATCTAACATGTTACTTAGATAAACAGTGCTTGACATTAAGCCCGTTACATTCCATGTGCATAATTTAAGTGTATCCATCAATGAATAGAAAAAGTACAGTATAACAAATGAGCAATGCTATTGCTATAACGGGAAACAGTCCACAAACGTCGTGTGTTGACCTGCCATATACGGCGATTTTGCATTGATCTCTGACCCACAAACAGTTGGTTTTCTGCAAAAACCACGTATCCGCAGCTTAAAACAAGCTGCAGGTACGAGGTTTTCGCAGAAAAGCGACGGTAAGTAAGATAAGGTATGCATGTACATGTAAATTTAAATAACTGTACTTGTGTAAGAAGTACTTTTGTATGAGAATTACAACATAAACGGTTTTCTTTGGCGTTCAGATATGAATCTAAAAACAATGACAAACAACCAGGCCGTACAATGAAGTAAAAATGATCAGGTGAAGTGCAACATAGACTTGCACAATGTCTCAGGAAAAGAGACATACTTTGAGCTTGTTTGGTAGCGTACGGCCAATATAAATTCTTTTGAATGCTAACTGTCTTAATACATTGGAATACAAGGTAATATATGGCAATACATGGTTTACAGTACACAACATGAGTGATGTAATTTGTGTTTTTCAAAGCAATTTCTGATTTTGGTGTATGAACGGATTTTTGAGAACAATGTGAGAATACGTTGATATGCTGATGCCCAGCATATCCCCATTTTCTCTCATTGATTTCGGAGCTAGGATATACACACAATAAACGTTTAGATACAATTATTTTGTCTTGTGCATAAATTACGGTACTGGACCAGAATAAAATTTTGTATTCAGGAATATAATCAAGCTGATTTCCGGCACAATAAGATACCATATCATGTCTAATTATAATTGTTATTCTGAATGGTTTGTACGTATAAGTGATAATCAGAGACGTCGTATTGAACTGAAACATGAGTTTCTCATTTGATTTCGGATTGAGAACTATGTGAACAAGCAAGGTTCTCTTATCCGCGACAAAATGAGACATTTTATATGAATTACAGTTCATATTTCTTGCGGTGAACTTCAACAGTACTTCGATAACATCACACATGTAAAAACAAGTATCTATCACCACAACGTGAAAGTAAACAATATACAAATACCAACAGCATGTGTGATATACAAATGTGAAATCTATTGTCGTGAGAGTAATTGTAATTACAACATTAGTAACTGTTATGCTTGAAAACACAGCAACTGCGATTTCAATGAAGTCGCAGATACGATGTTTTAGCACTAAACAATATGCGTTTACCAAATTTAGATGTAATGTGAACCAGAGACTACCTAAAATAACTAACATTCTTGGTTGTGTAAACCTTTCCCAAACAAGATCTGGTTTTGAAGTCCGTAAAAGAGATGTTTTAGGAAAATATTGAGAGAGAAGAAAAAGCTGCTGATAATAAGCAGTTTTTCCTTTTCCCCTAATGTTCTCGTTACTGTAACGAATACATTCACTAGATTTTACATCTATTATTTTGTCGTATTTGACTACACTCAATATGAAGCGATCTAAGATTACGCTGTCCATGAATGGATTGAATACTGATAAATAAAACATACTTCTATGTGGTACATTTACAATTTGAAAAGAATTGAAATCTTCTGTTGAATCTTGTAACGAAAATTGGTTCAATTTCCTGTACTCGTGATGAGTAATAATTGCAACATTTACAATCAACGTGAATGGACTGGTCTTTGATAACTACTAGAGTACGTCCCTTGCTGGATATGACGTCTATCAGGACGTCGATATCCGGTCTCGGGACGTCTCGCACTATCTGCGTCTACGCTATTTGTATTCTGTGACCAATATTCATTATACGATGTGTACTTATTATCTCTGGTATAACCGCGGTTCGGTTCCTCATACGGACCAGCATTGTTTGTATTGTAGTAATAGTCAAGCTACGATGGTCGCGGTACTCATTACGCGTACCACGATTGTCGTAAGTTACGTTGCGGTCAGAACCGAACTGCGCCGTGTTTCTATCACGGTAATTGTTACTATTTGTGTTGTTATTTTTAGCATACATAGTTTGGTACATATTTCTTGACACCCAAGGACGGCAAGTAACCCCCTCAGGCCAGAATCCATCCTCGGTCAATAAATGGCTGTTCGGATTTTCCACGTTCAATCTTACAATGGCTGAGCGGCTGTTACGTAGCGGGAAAATACGCATCATTGTCACTTTGACTTTTGCACGACCTACAAGTTTGTAAATCAAATCAGGTTTGATAGACGGTTTGAACCCTGCGAGATGGAAACGTTTAGTTTTGTGCACTATATGCTCGGTAAAACCCTCAAAGAGTGAGTCATCGTCTGCTTTGTGTGGATCTGGTTCAGACCGATGTTTTCCATTATCACTAGCCGAGGAATGATTATTTGCATTTATATTGACGCGAGAAGCCTGGTTCGAACCGGCTTTATTAAACACTTTGTTCCCAGTACGATCTATACGATGTGTGTTGTTACTCCGGTCACGATTATTACGATTTACGTGATTACTCAATTCACGAAACACAGTATCAGCGTTTCTCGGGTAGCCACCCTGACTACTTGCCTGCTGTTGTTGGTTGTTGTGTCGTACATCACGTGTATTACTCTTGTCACGATTGGAGCCGTCGATTGCTCCTGAAGCAATATGATCAGGGGCGGTAACTACTGTACTTTGTACGCTAGTCGGTGTATTATGAGTGCTGGCACGAACAACAACATCACGGTACAATCGGTCATCGGCCAGCACTGGGTCAACATTACGGTCACGTGACTTAGCAGACAGATCAAGAGGTAATTGCTGCGGAATGTCTGTGTGATTGTCTGACTGCTGATCATCGTTCACTACTATCGGGTCACTCGCACTGGTAGACGGTAACGGTACATCACGTGGCGGACTATAGTTACGGTCACATTCTGTGGCTATAGCCTGTAATGACTTGTCTACAACACTCAATTTGGATTTGACTTTTCCACAGTATTTTTCTATTTTCCTTTGTGTGTTGTTGACTGAAGCCCTCAGTTCAAGAAATCTAGATTCATTTAACTCCTTCTCAGAATGCAACTCGTCTGATAGCGAACTCACACTGACTTTTAAATTGTTCAAATTAGAAAATCTGGCATCCTCTAATCGAGATAATGTTTGGCTATTAATTTCCAAATCCCTATTTAACTCAGAGAATTTAGATTCTACATCTCTTTTCACATCAATAATATCCTTCTTAACCTTTTCAATATCATCAGAAAATTTCTTAGAACTTTGCTCCTTTTCCTCGCGCAGTTTCACGATGTCAACTTGGCACTGAGCCAACGCATTTTTCAACAAGGCAATATCATACGTTACGGTTGATCCGTCATTTTGTGAGTTTATAATGGAACTGTTACATCTTTTTGACTTTGGAAGACTGATCACATCCTTTATTGTATCGAACTCGGCACCTTCAAGGACCGATACCAACTTATATATGTCACTTGCTAATTTATCAACCAGATTTTCACAACTATTTGTTCTTGTAACACGCCTTTTTAATGGTGCTTGATTTGGAAAGGGGTATCCCTCTAAAACTTTGCATGATGCAAATGCCGCATCTCTCATTTCCTCGAGTCTATCTTCTCTGCCATTAGCATCAACTATCACTCTGGTTAAAAAGTCGTTTTCTGCTAGATTTACATAATGTTCTTGTAGTTTAGTGATCAAGGGCCAATTATTGTTGTGTGGAGGAGAGGTAAGCAAAGTACTGTTATTTAAGTCTTCACCGTTATGGCCGTTAACCGTAGCATTATCTGCCCCGAGGAGTTGTTTAGCGAAAGTTTGTGAACTGTCCATCTCAGGTAGAGATTGTTGCTGTAGACTGTGATCAGCATACTGGGCTGCATTTGGTTGAGATGAAAAGCTCTGTGTTGTACAAACTAATGAATCATCCATGTTTACTTTTTATTTCATTGTGTGTATGTGTATTTGTTTGTCTTTATCAAATTGTCAAGGCAAGGCATTCAAAAAATAATGGGTCGTAAACGAGCTCACCTCCATTGCTATAAATAGAATCAATAGTCCAACACAAAGAGAATTCATATCATCTCCCAAACGACACTTAAAACCACAAAAAGTCGTATGAAATTGTCAAGCAATAATGTTTATGTTGATTAGAATTGTTCCACATAATCCATATCAGTGAAAAAGTTCTAAAATATATGTTTTATCCATTTTAAATTGTCCACGAAATTCAAACCACTTTCTTCAACCGGAAGCGGAAGTTTGATATCTGAAAGGAAATCAGGTACTGTGGCTAGAATTTTAGTAACGAAATCAACTAAAAATTGTTATAACTATATTGACCAAAATCTGGATTCGGAGTATATCTGGTAGGAAATCAGGTACTATGGCTAGAATGTTAGTAAATAACTACTAACATCTCTTATTACTGTTTTAACCAAAATCTGGATTCAGAGTATGATATCTGATAGGAAAACAGCTACTGTGGCTAAAATTTCAGTAAGCAATAACTAACATCTCTTATTACTGTATTTACCAAAATCTGGATTCAGAGAATGATATCTGATAGGAAATCTGCTGCTTTGACTAGAATTTAGTAAACAAAACTTAACAACTCTTATTACTGTATAGACAAAAATCTGGATTCAGAGTATGATATCAGATAGGAAAACAGCCACTGTGGCTCGAAGTTTATTGAAAAAACACTACGACTCTTATTACTATTTTGACAAAAATCTAGATTCAAAGTATGATATCCGATAAGAAATCAGCAACTGTGTTTAGAATTTTAGTAAAGAATAACTAATAACCTTTTATTACTTTATTGACAAAAGTCTGGATTCAAAGTATGATGTCTCATAGGAAATCAGCTAATTTGGCTATCATTTTAGTAAACTATAACTAACAACTCTTATTACTGTATTGACCAAAATCTGGATTCAGTGTATATCTGATAGGAAATCAGCTACCGTGGCAAGAATTTTAGTAAACAATAACTAACAAAAAATATAACTGTATTGACAAATATCTGGATTCAGAGTATGATATCTGATAGGAAATCAGGTACTGAGGCTAGAATTTTTATTAACAACAACTAACAACTCTTATTACTGTATTAGCCAAAATCTTGATTCAAAGTATGATATCTGATAGAATATCAGCTAGTGTGCCTAGAATTATAGTTAACTTAAACTAACAATTTTTATTACTCTATTGACCAAAATCTGGATTCAGAGTATGCTATCTGATAGGAAATCAGCTACGGTTTGTTAATGTTTAAAAATTAATAACTGAAAACTCTTATTACTGTATTGACCAAAATCTGGATTCTGAGTATGATATCTGATAGGAAATCAGCTTATTTGGCTAGAATTTTAATAAGTACTCACTAACAACTCTAATTACTTTATTGAAAAAAATCTGGATTGAGGTATATCTGAAAGGAAATCAGCTACTATGGCAAGAATTTTAGTAAAAAATGACTTACAACTGATATTACTGTATCGAAGAAAACCTGGATTCAGAGTATGATATCTGATAGGAAATCAGCTTCTGTGGCTAGAATTTTAGTAAATGATATCTAAATCTCTTATTACAATATAGACCAAAATCAGGATTCAGTGTTTGATATCTCATAGGAAATCATCAACTACTGTTGCTAGAATTTTAGTAAAGAATAACTGACACCTCTTATTACTATATTGAAAAAAATCTTAATTCAGAGTATTATATCTTACAGGAAATCAGCTATTGTGTCTAGAATTTTAGCAAACCTCCAAAATCTGGATTCAGAGTAAAATCAGCTACTGTGGCTAGAATTTATTAATGATATCTAACAACTATTATTGCTCTATTGACCAACATCTGGAGTCAGAGTATGCTATCGGATAGGGATGCAGAAATTGTGGCTAGAGTTTTAGTAAACAATAACTAGCAACTCTTATCACTGTATTGATCAAAATCTGCATTCAGAGTATGATTTCTGATAGGAAATAAGTAACTGTGGATAGAATTTTATTTAAATAATAAGTAACAACTCTTATTACTGTGTTGACCACATTCTGGAATCAGAGTATAATATCTGATAGGAAATCCGCGACTGTGGCTAGAATTTAAGTAAACAATAACTAACAACTCTTATTACTGTATTGACCAAAATCTGTATTAACAATGTGATATCTGATAAGGAATCAGATAATGTGGCTAGAAATTTAAAAACAATAACTTACATTTCTTGTTACTGTTTTGACTAAAATTTTGATTCAGAGTATGAATTCTGATAAGAAATGAGCTATTGTGAATTTTAGAATTTTAGTAACGAAATAAACCAAAAATTGTTATTTCTGTATTGGCCGAAATCTGGATTCAGTGTGTATCTGGTAGGAAATCTGCTGCTTTGACTAGAATTGAGTAAACAAAAATCAACAACTCTTATTACTGTCCGGACAAAAATCTGGATTCAGAGTATGATATCAGATAGGAAATCAGCTACTGTGGCTCGAATTTTAATAAAAAACACTACGACTTACTGTTTTTACAAAAATTATGATTCAAAGTATGATATCGGATAGGAAATCAGCAACTGTGATTAGAATTTTGGTAAAGAATAACTAATAACTTTTAATTACTTTATTGACAAGAGTCTGGATTCAAAGTATGATATCTAATAGGAAATCAGCTAATTTGGCTATAATTTTAGTAAACAATAACTAACAATTCTTATTACAGTATTGACTTAAATCTGGATTCAGTGTATATCTTATAGGAAATCAGCTACTGTGGCAAGAATTTTAGTAAACAATGACCAACAAATAATATAACTGTATTTAAAAAATATCTGTATTCAGAGTATGGTATCTGATAGGAAATCAGATTCTGTGGCTAGAATTTTTATTAACAATAACTAACAACTTTTATTACTGTATTAGCCAAAATCTTAATTCAGAGTATGATACCTGATAAGAAAACAGCTAATGTGTATATATTCTTTATTTCCTCCATATTTGGAGATCAATTTCAAATACATACAACAATTAATAAACATACAAACATGAAAAAGCAATGGGAAACATTTAGAGAAAATTACATCAAACACAGAATGACAACGATGAAGGAAGCGAAAGATAAAGCAAAGGAATAAGACGGGGAAAGTACAAGAGAAAAAGAAGAATACGAGAATAAGCATAATATCATGAGTTCATTTACAACAAAAACAACAAAAACTATTCTAAATACTGTACAGATGTTAATGAAAGGAGCAGTGATGATATGTGAAAGAAAGAGAAAAAATGAATTATCTGTATGCATTTGTATACCTGCACAACATAGAAACGCATGTATAGCAACAAACGGTCAAACTGTGCACATATACAAATTACACACTTATAGCGGAAGATGACCAATACATCAAGACTGCGGTTGCAGTTAACCGCTGCAACCACACAGGTTCTCGGTCGCTATTCTTAATGAACAATATCCCGCGAATACCTTTATCAATTCCCAAGTAATCAATCAAATTAAAGGAGATCGAAAGTTGGCGAAAATCCCTATCTTTGATAGCATTCACGAAATCGAAACAGAACTGAGAAAGGAAACGGGTATGCTCCAGTCAATTACTTAAGAAAGTACGAAACCCAAACGTGGTGTAAAAACTTGTATGACATTTTCAAAAACTCATCATATTCGTTTCCTAATAATGTATACAATTCTGCAGAAAAACCTAATAAAGCATTTATCTTATCTTCTTTACTCAAATTTAAAAGTATTCTAACAATGTTAATGCCAAATTTTCTTTGAGCTATATCAAGGAACTTTAATCTAGAAATTCTAGAAGTTTCACAGTCTACTATCACGTGAGTGGTAACGTTTGTTTCTTCACAAGGTACTTGGCATTTGTCACACTCAGATTTAACGTAAGCCAGATAGGCTACCAATTGAGCAACAGTAAAGCAGTATTTTAACATATTAGGATACTTTCTGGCGAAAACCCATACAGATGGTTGACTGAATCGAGAATGAATCTGTCTAAAAGGTGCGAATTCTTCGGTCTGTGTACTATTTTCCCATTCAAATACGTGATTCCTATGGATACGTGACGAGTATAGTCTTTTCCATGTCGTCTTTGACGGGAATATTCCATCTTTGATATAATTTACGGAAATATCATGAAGATCATATTTATGTAAAAGTAAAACTATTTCATTTATAAAACCACGGAAAGAGAGACCGATATCATGAGAAAACAGGCGAGTTAAAAACATGTGTTTTGCAGCAGAATCATTTTTCAAATTGCAGAATTGACCAAAAAAGTTAAGTTTTCTCTTCTCTATTTCTGAGATTAACGGAGGAGAATTAATCAACGCGGACACAATATCTGTTCTGGATCTCATATGTAAACCCATCATATGTTTAAGGCAGAGCCGATGAGAACGTTCCAATGCAAGATGATCCCTACTTGATTCAACTGTTAAAAGTTCGGTACCAAAAAGTGCTTTCGGCAGTATTACAGAATAATAAATTTTTCGACTAGTTAATGGATTAAAACCATTTACGTATAATCCATACCTACTAACCCCGAAAAACGTACGGCGAAGTTTATTACAGTGATTTTGAATGAGAAGCTTTCTATCATTATATTTACTTAGTAAAACACCTAGGTGAACAACTTCTTCTGATTCTTTAATTGTTTCAAATCCTAGAGACCAAATTCTGTTTTGACGTTTAAACGAGTTTTTCGATTCATTGAAAACAACAACTGAGCATTTACCTGCATTATACTGATATCTCCATAAACAAGAATAATTGTAACATATTTCTAGCATTGTCTGGAGAGATTTAGTGGACAAAGAGAGTAAAGTCATATCATCAGCGAAAGAAGGAGCACTGAAATCATAGTCATTGATTTTAAAGCCTAATCTGCTTTTACATAATAATTAAATTAATTCATTGATGTAAACGAGATAGAGGAAGGGGGACATAACCCCTCCCTGCCTGGTACCCTGTAAAACCGGGAACCAATCAGAATAATGTTTACAATAAACAACACGGCTATACATATCATTGTGCAAGGATATTACATTTTTTAATAGTACAAAATCTATTCCATATGAGTATAATTTGTAAATCAAACCATCATGCCATACTCGATCAAAGGCTTGTTTGGCATCCAGAAAACAAGCAAATAATTTACTTTTCTTTTCATAGCAGAATTCAATACTTTCAGAGACTACTAGTGATGTCATAAGACTACTCATATTTTTCTGAAAACCGCCCTGCAGGGGGTGTATTTTAAGGGTTGTATGATTTTCTAGACGACATAAAAGTACTCGTTCGTATAATTTAAGAATTGTTGATGATAAAGTTATTGCGCGATAGTTACTTGGGTTGTCCTTTCGTTTACCATTTCCCTTGTGTAAAGTAATAATGGTACCTAGTTTCATGGTCAAAGGGACATAAGCCGTACTGTACATAAGATTAAAAAGTAAAGTCAAATAGTGATATAACATATCTCCTCCATATTTAAGGTGCTCGTTATAGATGCCATCAGAACCACACATTTTGCCCGGTTTGAGAACATTAATGGTTTTAGAAACCTCATCGATTGAGAATTCATCGTAAGCAACAGTATTCGGGACGGAGGTACTCTTCAAGTTTGAGACTATATTACTTACTCGTTCAAAATTATCTTTATCATATGAAACGTGCTCGGTATCTGAGTAAAGATTTGCAAAATGCTCTCCCCATGCCTGGGCTATCTTATTTGGTTGTCTTAAAATGTTACCATTAAACTCGATTTCGCTGCCTACGTTTGAATTTCTAGATGGGTCTTTAAATTCTAAAAGCCGCCAAAACATGGGAGAATCGATCCCAGCAGCTTCATCTATATCTTGATTCATTTTGTCAATGTAACTTTGGGAACAACTTCTATTCAATTTGCGAAATACAGATTTAGCCTTTTTATAATTCCGATAACTTAGGAATTCATCACCCCTTGGACGACCTTCATATAACCATTGATTCCTCATTTGTCTCATATTATAGTGATGGTTCTTTAGTTCAGACGACCAATATGGTTTAAGATAGGATCTAAATTTAGTTTTAGGAAAGCATTGGTCTGAGGCAGATATTATTGAAAAAACTATGGTGTTATACAAATTATCTATAAATGAATATATATCACTAATCAAGAGATCATTCGCCAACTCTCGTAAAGTAAAATGAAGTTTCAAAGTAAAGAGACTTTTCTGAGTAATGGTCAGTTTTTCCCATCGAATAGATCTAGGTACATTTTCCTTGTTGGGGTGGCCATAGACTCCGACAGTCAATCCAAAAATTATGGGTCGGTGGGAAGAAACGTTAAGATAATGGTCATCTACTATATTACAAAACGTTATTAAGTCACGTGATTCAATTGGTAAAATAACATGATCTATAAGTGACCTATATCTTCCGTCATAAGATACGTAACTAGCATCAGCACCAGTACATTGATCACTGGTTGTTACTACGTGTAAATTAAAATCATCAATTAATTGTTGTAGAAAACGACCTCTGTTATCTATAGGTTTAATAAATGTTTGACCTGAAAGATGAGCATTGAAATCGCCCATTAAAATGATATTACCCTTTTCTGAATATAAACTAACCAAGTCACGCAATGTTTCGAGAAAAGATCGAAATTTAACGATACCGTGATTACTACTTGGTAGATAAACTTGTAATATGTAATTAAAGGTACCGTCGGGCAACTGAACTTGTATTCCTATTATTCGATCAGAATCGATTGACAAAGGTGTTAAATAATCATTTAGTTCCTTCTTCCACAGAAACATAACTCCTCCTTTCCCCACTCTAAATCCGCTAGATAGAGGTAAATCTTGGTCACTGACACCAATACCGGTATAACGTGAATGTACACTATTTATAAAATGTAAATCTGAACTGTGAAGCCAATGTTCTGATAAACCACATATGTCTATAGAGTGTTGATCTAACATGTTACTTAGATAAACAGTGCTTGACATTAAGCCCGTTACATTCCATGTGCATAATTTAAGTGTATCCATCAATGAATAGAAAAAGTACAGTATAACAAATGAGCAATGCTATTGCTATAACGGGAAACAGTCCACAAACGTCGTGTGTTGACCTGCCATATACGGCGATTTTGCATTGATCTCTGACCCACAAACAGTTGGTTTTCTGCAAAAACCACGTATCCGCAGCTTAAAACAAGCTGCAGGTACGAGGTTTTCGCAGAAAAGCGACGATAAGTAAGATAAGGTATGCATGTACATGTAAATTTAAATAACTGTACTTGTGTAAGAAGTACTTTTGTATGAGAATTACAACATAAACGGTTTTCTTTGGCGTTCAGATATGAATCTAAAAACAATGACAAACAACCAGGCCGTACAATGAAGTAAAAATGATCAGGTGAAGTGCAACATAGACTTGCACAATGTCTCAGGAAAAGAGACATACTTTGAGCTTGTTTGGTAGCGTACGGCCAATATAAATTCTTTTGAATGCTAACTGTCTTAATACATTGGAATACAAGGTAATATATGGCAATACATGGTTTACAGTACACAACATGAGTGATGTAATTTGTGTTTTTCAAAGCAATTTCTGATTTTGGTGTATGAACGGATTTTTGAGAACAATGTGAGAATACGTTGATATGCTGATGCCCAGCATATCCCCATTTTCTCTCATTGATTTCGGAGCTAGGATATACACACAATAAACGTTTAGATACAATTATTTTGTCTTGTGCATAAATTACGGTACTGGACCAGAATAAAATTTTGTATTCAGGAATATAATCAAGCTGATTTCCGGCACAATAAGATACCATATCATGTCTAATTATAATTGTTATTCTGAATGGTTTGTACGTATAAGTGATAATCAGAGACGTCGTATTGAACTGAAACATGAGTTTCTCATTTGATTTCGGATTGAGAACTATGTGAACAAGCAAGGTTCTCTTATCCGCGACAAAATGAGACATTTTATATGAATTACAGTTCATATTTCTTGCGGTGAACTTCAACAGTACTTCGATAACATCACACATGTAAAAACAAGTATCTATCACCACAACGTGAAAGTAAACAATATACAAATACCAACAGCATGTGTGATATACAAATGTGAAATCTATTGTCGTGAGAGTAATTGTAATTACAACATTAGTAACTGTTATGCTTGAAAACACAGCAACTGCGATTTCAATGAAGTCGCAGATACGATGTTTTAG
Organism: Fragum sueziense; assembly: GCA_963680895.1. Classification (NCBI taxonomy): domain Eukaryota; kingdom Metazoa; phylum Mollusca; class Bivalvia; order Cardiida; family Cardiidae; genus Fragum; species Fragum sueziense. Next base: position 35,105,576 of record OY804602.1, read on the forward strand.
CACTAAACAATATGCGTTTACCAAATTTAGATGTAATGTGAACCAGAGACTACCTAAAATAACTAACATTCTTGGTTGTGTAAACCTTTCCCAAACAAGATCTGGTTTTGAAGTCCGTAAAAGAGATGTTTTAGGAAAATATTGAGAGAGAAGAAAAAGCTGCTGATAATAAGCAGTTTTTCCTTTCCCCCTAATATTCTCGTTACTGTAACGAATACATTCACTAGATTTTACATCTATTATTTTGTCGTATTTGACTACACTCAATATGAAGCGATCTAAGATTACGCTGTCCATGAATGGATTGAATACTGATAAATAAAACATACTTCTATGTGGTACATTTACAATTTGAAAAGAATTGAAATCTTCTGTTGAATCTTGTAACGAAAATTGGTTCAATTTCCTGTACTCGTGATGAGTAATAATTGCAACATTTACAATCAACGTGAATGGACTGGTCTTTGATAACTACTAGAGTACGTCCCTTGCTGGATATGACGTCTATCAGGACGTCGATATCCGGTCTCGGGACGTCTCGCACTATCTGCGTCTACGCTATTTGTATTCTGTGACCAATATTCATTATACGATGTGTACTTATTATCTCTGGTATAACCGCGGTTCGGTTCCTCATACGGACCAGCATTGTTTGTATTGTAGTAATAGTCACTACGATGGTCGCGGTACTCATTACGCGTACCACGATTGTCGTAAGTTACGTTGCGGTCAGAACCGAACTGCGCCGTGTTTCTATCACGGTAATTGTTACTATTTGTGTTGTTATTTTTAGCATACATAGTTTGGTACATATTTCTTGACACCCAAGGACGGCAAGTAACCCCCTCAGGCCAGAATCCATCCTCGGTCAATAAATGGCTGTTCGGATTTTCCACGTTCAATCTTACAATGGCTGAGCGGCTGTTACGTAGCGGGAAAATACGCATCGTTGTCACTTTGACTTTTGCACGACCTACAAGTTTGTAAATCAAATCAGGTTTGATAGACGGTTTGAACCCTGCGAGATGGAAACGTTTAGTTTTGTGCACTATATGCTCGGTAAAACCCTCAAAGAGTGAGTCATCGTCTGCTTTGTGTGGATCTGGTTCAGACCGATGTTTTCCATTATCACTAGCCGAGGAATGATTATTTGCATTTATATTGACGCGAGAAGCCTGGTTCGAACCGGCTTTATTAAACACTTTGTTCCCAGTACGATCTATACGATGTGTGTTGTTACTCCGGTCACGATTATTACGATTTACGTGATTACTCAATTCACGAAACACAGTATCAGCGTTTCTCGGGTAGCCACCCTGACTACTTGCCTGCTGTTGTTGGTTGTTGTGTCGTACATCACGTGTATTACTCTTGTCACGATTGGAGCCGTCGATTGCTCCTGAAGCAATATGATCAGGGGCGGTAACTACTGTACTTTGTACGCTAGTCGGTGTATTATGAGTGCTGGCACGAACAACAACAACATCACGGTACAATCTGTCATCGGCCAGCACTGGGTCAACATTACGGTCACGTGACTTAGCAGACAGATCAAGAGGTAATTGCTGCGGAATGTCTGTGTGATTGTCTGACTGCTGATCATCGTTCACTACTATCGGGTCACTCGCACTGGTAGACGGTAACGGTACATCACGTGGCGGACTATAGTTACGGTCACATTCTGTGGCTATAGCCTGTAATGACTTGTCTACAACACTCAATTTGGATTTGACTTTTCCACAGTATTTTTCTATTTTCCTTTGTGTGTTGTTGACTGAAGCCCTCAGTTCAAGAAATCTAGATTCATTTAACTCCTTCTCAGAATGCAACTCGTCTGATAGCGAACTCACACTGACTTTTAAATTGTTCAAATTAGAAAATCTGGCATCCTCTAATCGAGATAATGTTTGGCTATTAATTTCCAAATCCCTATTTAACTCAGAGAATTTAGATTCTACATCTCTTTTCACATCAATAATATCCTTCTTAACCTTTTCAATATCATCAGAAAATTTCTTAGAACTTTGCTCCTTTTCCTCGCGCAGTTTCACGATGTCAACTTGGCACTGAGCCAACGCATTTTTCAACAAGGCAATATCATACGTTACGGTTGATCCGTCATTTTGTGAGTTTATAATGGAACTGTTACATCTTTTTGACTTTGGAAGACTGATCACATCCTTTATTGTATCGAACTCGGCACCTTCAAGGACCGATACCAACTTATATATGTCACTTGCTAATTTATCAACCAGATTTTCACAACTATTTGTTCTTGTAACACGCCTTTTTAATGGTGCTTGATTTGGAAAGGGGTATCCCTCTAAAACTTTGCATGATGCAAATGCCGCATCTCTCATTTCCTCGAGTCTATCTTCTCTGCCATTAGCATCAACTATCACTCTGGTTAAAAAGTCGTTTTCTGCTAGATTTACATAATGTTCTTGTAGTTTAGTGATCAAGGGCCAATTATTGTTGTGTGGAGGAGAGGTAAGCAAAGTACTGTTATTTAAGTCTTCACCGTTATGGCCGTTAACCGTAGCATTATCTGCCCCGAGGAGTTGTTTAGCGAAAGTTTGTGAACTGTCAATCTCAGGTAGAGATTGTTGCTGTAGACTGTGATCAGCATACTGGGCTGCATTTGGTTGAGATGAAAAGCTCTGTGTTGTACAAACTAATGAATCATCCATGTTTACTTTTTATTTCATTGTGTGTATGTGTATTTGTTTGTCTTTATCAAATTGTCAAGGCAAGGCATTCAAAAAATAATGGGTCGTAAACGAGCTCACCTCCATTGCTATAAATAGAATCAATAGTCCAACACAAAGAGAATTCATATCATCTCCCAAACGACACTTAAAACCACAAAAAGTCGTATGAAATTGTCAAGCAATAATGTTTATGTTGATTAGAATTGTTCCACATAATCCATATCAGTGAAAAAGTTCTAAAATATATGTTTTATCCATTTTAAATTGTCCACAAAATTCAAACCACTTTCTTCAACCGGAAGCGGAAGTTTGATATCTGAAAGGAAATCAGGTACTGTGGCTAGAATTTTAGTAACGAAATCAACTAAAAATTGTTATAACTATATTGACCAAAATCTGGATTCGGAGTATATCTGGTAGGAAATCAGGCACTATGGCTAGAATGTTAGTAAATAACTACTAACATCTCTTATTACTGTTTTAACCAAAATCTGGATTCAGAGTATGATATCTGATAGGAAAACAGCTACTGTGGCTAAAATTTCAGTAAGCAATAACTAACATCTCTTATTACTGTATTTACCAAAATCTGGATTCAGAGAATGATATCTGATAGGAAATCTGCTGCTTTGACTAGAATTTAGTAAACAAAACTTAACAACTCTTATTACTGTATAGACAAAAATCTGGATTCAGAGTATGATATCAGATAGGAAAACAGCCACTGTGGCTCGAAGTTTATTGAAAAAACACTACGACTCTTATTACTATTTTGACAAAAATCTAGATTCAAAGTATGATATCCGATAAGAAATCAGCAACTGTGTTTAGAATTTTAGTAAAGAATAACTAATAACCTTTTATTACTTTATTGACAAAAGTCTGGATTCAAAGTATGATGTCTCATAGGAAATCAGCTAATTTGGCTATCATTTTAGTAAACTATAACTAACAACTCTTATTACTGTATTGACCAAAATCTGGATTCAGTGTATATCTGATAGGAAATCAGCTACCGTGGCAAGAATTTTAGTAAACAATAACTAACAAAAAATATAACTGTATTGACAAATATCTGGATTCAGAGTATGATATCTGATAGGAAATCAGGTACTGAGGCTAGAATTTTTATTAACAACAACTAACAACTCTTATTACTGTATTAGCCAAAATCTTGATTCAAAGTATGATATCTGATAGAATATCAGCTAGTGTACCTAGAATTATAGTTAACTTAAACTAACAATTCTTATTACTCTATTGACCAAAATCTGGATTCAGAGTATGCTATCTGATAGGAAATCAGCTACGGTTTGTTAATGTTTAAAAATTAATAACTGAAAACTCTTATTACTGTATTGACCAAAATCTGGATTCTGAGTATGATATCTGATAGGAAATCAGCTTATTTGGCTAGAATTTTAATAAGTACTCACTAACAACTCTAATTACTTTATTGAAAAAAATCTGGATTGAGGTATATCTGAAAGGAAATCAGCTACTATGGCAAGAATTTTAGTAAAAAATGACTTACAACTGATATTACTGTATCGAAGAAAACCTGGATTCAGAGTATGATATCTGATAGGAAATCAGCTTCTGTGGCTAGAATTTTAGTAAATGATATCTAAATCTCTTATTACAATATAGACCAAAATCAGGATTCAGTGTTTGATATCTCATAGGAAATCATCAACTACTGTTGCTAGAATTTTAGTAAAGAATAACTGACACCTCTTATTACTATATTGAAAAAAATCTTAATTCAGAGTATTATATCTTACAGGAAATCAGCTATTGTGTCTAGAATTTTAGCAAACCTCCAAAATCTGGATTCAGAGTAAGATATCTGATAGAAAATCAGCTACTGTGGCTAGAATTTATTAATGATATCTAACAACTATTATTGCTCTATTGACCAACATCTGGAGTCAGAGTATGCTATCGGATAGGGATGCAGAAATTGTGGCTAGAGTTTTAGTAAACAATAACTAGCAACTCTTATCACTGTATTGATCAAAATCTGCATTCAGAGTATGATTTCTGATAGGAAATAAGTAACTGTGGATAGAATTTTATTTAAATAATAAGTAACAACTCTTATTACTGTGTTGACCACATTCTGGAATCAGAGTATAATATCTGATAGGAAATCCGCGACTGTGGCTAGAATTTAAGTAAACAATAACTAACAACTCTTATTACTGTATTGACCAAAATCTGTATTAACAATGTGATATCTGATAAGGAATCAGATAATGTGGCTAGAAATTTAAAAACAATAACTTACATTTCTTGTTACTGTTTTGACTAAAATTTTGATTCAGAGTATGAATTCTGATAAGAAATCAGCTATTGTGAATTTTAGAATTTTAGTAACGAAATAAACCAAAAATTGTTATTTCTGTATTGACCGAAATCTGGATTCAGTGTGTATCTGGTAGGAAATCTGCTGCTTTGACTAGAATTGAGTAAACAAAAATCAACAACTCTTATTACTGTCCGGACAAAAATCTGGATTCAGAGTATGATATCAGATAGGAAATCAGCTACTGTGGCTCGAATTTTAATAAAAAACACTACGACTTACTGTTTTTACAAAAATTATGATTCAAAGTATGATATCGGATAGGAAATCAGCAACTGTGATTAGAATTTTGGTAAAGAATAACTAATAACTTTTAATTACTTTATTGACAAGAGTCTGGATTCAAAGTATGATATCTAATAGGAAATCAGCTAATTTGGCTATAATTTTAGTAAACAATAACTAACAATTCTTATTACAGTATTGACTTAAATCTGGATTCAGTGTATATCTTATAGGAAATCAGCTACTGTGGCAAGAATTTTAGTAAACAATGACCAACAAATAATATAACTGTATTTAAAAAATATCTGTATTCAGAGTATGGTATCTGATAGGAAATCAGATTCTGTGGCTAGAATTTTTATTAACAATAACTAACAACTTTTATTACTGTATTAGCCAAAATCTTAATTCAGAGTATGATACCTGATAAGAAAACAGCTAATGTGGCTAAAATGTTTATCAATAATAACTAACAACTCTTATTCCTGTATTGACCAAAATATTGATTCAGTGTATGAAATCTGATAGGAAATCAGCTACGGTTTGTTAATGTTTAAAAAATAATCTTTGAAAACTCTTAATACTGTTTTGATCAAAATCTGTATTCGGTGTGGATCTGGTAAGAAATCAGGTACTGTGATTAGAATGTTAGTAAATGATTACTAACAACTCTTATTACTGTATTATCCAAAACCTTGATTCATAGTATGATATCTGATAGGAAAACAGCTACTGTGGGCAAGAACTTTAATAAACAATAACTAACAACTCTTATTACTGTATTGAAAAAATCTGGATTCAGAGAATGATATCTGATAGAAAATCAGCTACTGTGGCTAGAATTTTAGTAGACAATAACAAACAATTTGTATTATTGTATTGAATAAAATCTGGATTCAGAGTATGATATGTGATAGGAAATCAGCTAATTTGGCCATAATTAAAGTAAACATTAAGTATCAACTCCTCTTCCTGAAATGACCAAATTTGGATTCAGAGTATAATATCTGATAGGAAATCAGCTACTAAGGCAAGAATTTAGTAAGCAATGACTTATATTACTGTATTGACGAAAACCTGGATTCAGAGTATGATATCTGATAAGAAATCAGCTAATGTGGCTAGAAGTTTAGTAAATAATATCTTACAACTCTTATTACGGTGTTGACTAAAATATTGATTCAGAGTATGATGTTTGATAGGAAATCAGCTACTGTGCCTAGAATTTAGTAAACAATAACTAACACCTCTTATTACTGTATTGACGAAAACCTGGAATCAGAGTATGATATCTGATAGGAAATCAGCTACTGTGCCTTTAATTGTATAAACAATAACTAACAACTCGTATTACAGTATTGACCAAAATCTGGATTTTCAGAGTAAGATATATGATAGAAAATCAGCTATTCTGACTAGAATTGTAGTAAACAATAACAAACAATTCTTATTACTGTATTGACAAAAATCTGGATTTAGAGTATGATATCTGACAAGAAAACAGCTAATTTGGCTACAATTTAAGTAAACAATAACTAACAACTCATATTTCTGTTTTGACCAAAATCTGGATTCAGAGTATGCTATCTGATAGGAAATCAGCTACTGTGGCTAGAATTTTAGTAGACAATAAATACTACTCTTGTCAAGTGATACCCCACCGTGTTAATTCTGCCTTGTTTCTATTTTGATTTCACTATTTTATTATTTTGAATATATTAAAATGCCGATAAAAACGCAAATTGCAAAGGAAATTTTAGTAAACAAAAATTGAAAATGTAATGTTGATATTTAGATAAAAGTTTTGAACAAGGTAATTATTTGCTCCATATAGCATATAAATGTTGAGACAAAAGAAGACAATTTTGATTATCAGCATTATCTCCTTTTATCTCAACATTGTCTTAAACCCTTTCCATCAAGGACGTTAAAACAATGTCACGTTTAGGAAAAGGATAGCCAGGAGAAGACATACCACGATGGATAATCACGTGATACAATATTCTTTAGAAAATCTTCAATAATTTTGTTAATACTTGACCGATTTGAATTCGGTTTGAAGCAGAGAATGTGGACAGACGCTACGGATTAGAAAGATGTGGTGGATTTTTAAAATATCAACTGACAAAAAGTTATTGAAGATCAACCAAAATTTTGGTTGATCATCAATAACTTTTTTGTCATTTTTTTTTAAATCCATCACGTCCAAGTTATTCCTAATATTTTTCCACCTTCTCTGCTTCAAACCGAATTCAAATTGGTCAAGTATTGACAAAGTTATTTAAGGCCATTGGAAATTCTAAGTCACGTGATTATAGCTTAAAGACTTAAAGACTATGTGAATATTTATCCTTTCCGATAGACAATCTAGTTTTAAATTGACGCAACTTAAAAATCATTTATCGAGGCAACATAGAAATAATTTAAACCAGAAATTTATTCCATTTCACCAATATCGACTATGCTATGGTAAACTACTTTTCTTGGGTTTGTAACTTGGTTTTGTAGCATGCATTTTCGTCGTCTATTATTCAAATGGTGTCGTTGGAAAAAGGTTAGAACATATGTTAATACTTTAAAGACATTCAAAGTTAATTAATAAATCACGTTCACTCTAAACCTATTTTGTAAATACACAAATCAAGCATTAAGATTAATAAATGGCAATAAATTGCTTCAAAATTAACTTCAATGGGGCGGGGAATAAGATAACAAACGCAAGAAATTGTCAGTAATTTTCTTAATACTTGTCCAATATGAATTCGGTTTAAAACAGAGATCATGGGAAATTAGCTGGAAGTGGTAGATCTTTTAACCCTTTCCCAAACGACAAACTTTAGAGGGGTCCAATTCGAAAGCTGCTGCAAACGACAAACGACAAAATGAATGTTAATAAAGATTGGAATTGTGTGTGATATAGCCAAGAAAATATTGTGGCAAAAGAAGAAACTGCTGGTTATCAGCAGTTTCTTCTTTTGTCTCAATGTTTTCACAAGCCTATTCTATCAGGGACGTCAAAACCAGGGGCCCGTATTACTAACGATCGTACGTTTGGTTTTTGCATAATTACTTGTAACAACAGCCCTGATTGGCTCAGTCGGATTTGTCGTGCAATCAGATGTCTTGTTACACAATTTACACAAAAACTTGATCGTAAGATGTATAGTAATACGGGGCCCTGGTCTTGTTTGTATTTCTTACCACTGTAGACATCTCGTATGTAGGCAACGTCTGCCTTTCTTGATGCTTTATGATGCTTTGTTTGGGAAAGGATTAAAGATCAGCAGACGAAATCAATATTTTTTATAACCTGACTTTCAAAAAGTTCATTCGCATTCAGTAAATCCCTGGCGTTTGCCCGTCTTCACTTTTTTTTCTAAATTAGCCATATAATATTCGAATAATTGATAAAAAAAACACATCGAAACTTTTTGTGTCACGTTATTCACGGTGGATAATCACGTGATACCATATTTTTAGAAAATTTTCAATATTTTTGTAATTACTGGACCGATTTGAATTCGGTTTGAAACAGAGAATGTGGACAGACGTCACGCATTAGATGGACGTGGTTGATTTTAGAACAATCAACTGATAAAAATGTTATTGAAGATAAACCAACATTTTGGTTTATCTTCAATAACTTTTTATCAGTTGATTTTTCAAAAAAAAATCCAACACGTCCAGCTTATTCCTGACATTTTCCCACCTTCTCTGCTTCAAACCGAATTCAAATTGGTCAAGTTTTAAAAAAGATATAGAAGATTATCGGAAATTCTGAGTCACGTGATTATACACCGTGTTATTTTCTGCCATGTTCAACATTGTTCTATAAAATTTAATTTTTTCGCAAAACAATGATTGATTGTAATGACAACGTCTTACAAATCTATATAAAGCAATTGAGAGAAAAGAGAAAACAATGGTTACCAGCATTTCCCACTCCCTCACAATGCTTTATATTTTTTCTTATATATTATGTAGCATTTTTGCTTCCCATGGTTATCAGTAATTTCATCTTTTGTCTAAATGTTTTCCCATTTATATATCTATGGTCGGAAAGGGGCGAAATTAAAATGGATTATCTTGAAAATAATTAGAAAATCATTTGACTAATTTGTATAAATTAAGCGCGGGATCTAGAAATAGTTTCCTTAGCCCATTACCAAACGACAAATCTTTTGACTGTTCCAATTTGAAAGGTGTTGCAGATGACAATTTCAAGTGCCTGGAATTTTACATTTTAGGTGATTTTGTTTAGAAAACATCGTGGGAAATGAAGAAATTGCTTGTCACAAGCAAATTGTTCATTTCCCACAATGTTTTCTAAAGCGTATTAAATTTTCTTCATGGGTGTCAAAAGGTGTCAATGTTTGGTAATGGGTTAAGGCTTTTTGAAAAAAAAAAACAACATGAATCCAGATCAGCCTGCGTTTACACGCAGTCTGATCAGGAACCATGAGTTCATCTTTGTAGCTTCTTCGTGACATGTATAACAACTAAAAGAGAGCATCATGAGTGCTGATCAGCCTGAATTAACCCTTTCCCAAATGGTAAAGATTTGGACTGTTCCAATTTGACAGCCCGTTTAGACGGAAAACTTGATAGCGAAAGACATTGCATTTTTTTAATTTGGAGCATGGAAAACATTGAGGCAAAAGAAGAAAATGCTGATAACCAGCATTTTCTTCTTTTGCCTCAATGTTTTTCCCAAACCTGTTCTACTAGAGACGACAAAATAAGGTAATGTTTTTTGGGAAAGGTTTAAGGCACAGTCAGGTATTGAAACACGGTAGCCTCAACTGGTATAATGGCCCCTTTCTTCAGAAACTGGGGACCGCGGCCTTGGCGCAGTTGGTAGCGCTTCGGACTCTCACTCGTGAGGTCCAGTGTTCGATCCACGGACGCCGAAAATATCCTTTGACCCTTTCCCAAACAAGACCTGGTTTTGACGTCCGTAATAGAAAAGGCTTAGGAAAATATTGAAACAAAACAAGAAACTGCTGATAACCAGCAGTTTCTCCTTTTGTCTCAATATTTTCTGTGCAATATTTTACACAAATCCTATCTTTAATAACTTCCATTATGCCATTTGTGGCTCTTTTTAAGCGGGTCACCAAAAAAAATTGTCGTTTGGAAAAGGGTTAAGACAAAATTGGCTTCCACCAATGCCTTGATAATCGTTAACATATGTGGGCGAGCAGCTGGAGGCTCGGCTAGGATGTTGTGGTAGTACTGGTATAAGAAACAACATGAATCCTTAGTTAGGTGGTCAAGTCTCCGCGATATGACCATAGCAGTTGAAACGACGTTAAACCCTTATTAATCAAATCTTCAGAACTTTGCTCGATTATCTATTTCAACTGCGATTACTGGTGGCCAAACCAGGTACTCTACATTTCTCTCAAATCGTCTGCGTTATTGTTAAACCTCGTAACTCCAGCTTGATTAAAGCTGGAGTTATGAGGTTTTGCAATAACATCGACGAACTATCTCTTAGATGAATAAGTCAAAATGAATACATTTCCCCTTCTCCTTGAAAACAATGAAAGAAAGTAATATGAGAAAGACTAGCCCACACACCTCGAACGTTATTTCGTATGTCGCAACTCTCAACAAAAAGTAGAGGGGAAATTTTCCTCGTGTGCCAAAATCGCAGCTGGCAAGCGTCTGATGCAAATTAGAGAGGAAACCCCTGATTTAACATATTATCATTATTAACATTTTTATGACCAATTATGCAATCATAAATATTATCTTTTTGTTTGCGTGTGCATTTTAATCATTGTAAACTTGGAGCATTCAACTCCGGTTTATTCCTGGTATTAAGGGGGAATGCTCCAGTTTCCTAAATTTTCTCACAATAATAGAATTTATTCATATTTTGTATGTTGAAATTACATGTTATTACTAGTTGAAAAATAAAATAAAAATGGATGGTCAGCGATCTTGTTTGTATTTTATATGCATTCGTATCACATACCCCTACAGTGGAAAAAATGCATGATTTCTTGCACCTATCCAAGGTCACTAAAATGCTCTTACATTTAATAAGAACAGAAAACAAAATATGTGTTATTATAAACGTGCAAATGTATAAAACAGCATGCTCACGTGTTCAGTTCGATCAACGAAACTGAAGTATTTTATGTCAAATTTTGCATATTTTTGGAAATATTTCAAGAACTACTTAATAGAATTTGATAAAACTCCATCATTGTATTAAGCAACATGTCCTGGTAATAATTCAAAAAGAAAATGTATAGGTCAGCGCACTTATTAGTGAATTACAGCATTTTTTATCAGCTACACACGAATAATATGACGCAAAATAGTGGTAACTGCGTGCACACTTACAACTGTCTTGCTCTAATAATCGATTTCCATCTTGAGGAAATCAGTTTCGCATAATAGATACGCTTTTACCATCGAAAATTGTAAATTGTAACGACGTGTTATATTATTGAAAATATGGTAGCGAAACATATATGGTACGAAACGTTTAATTTTCTACAGTAATGACCGAGTGTTCCGAAAAACTGGAGCATTCCCCCTTATAATATGGTTACATTGTCTCCTTTTCCAAACAATTCCTGTTCCTGAGTTTTTGTTTCACAGAGAGTCGCTGCACACGGCACATTTTGTATTATTACACCGAAAATAAATTGTGAACATTAAAGCATAGGTAATAATGAGATAGAAAGGGAAATCGTCGGTGTAAATGCATAACCTCGTATGTCGATTTTTGCGATTTTCAAAGTACAAACTTGTATGTCCAGTTAAGACAATTCACGCAGTTTTGGGGATATTTCTACTTGTCAGTATCAATGATATATTATATGTGAACCATATGTCTGAATTTCAGGTAAAACCCCTCAGTTTCGGAAAAGTCATTATAATTTTCTTCCCTTCTAAACTCAAAAAACGAGATACAAGGTTTTGCATTAACACCGACGAAATGCTGCTTGCTATCATTACGTTATTGTCTCAATATTTTTTCTGAACTTTCTGTAAAAGGGACGTCTATAGGCTTGTTTTATTTATTGAGCAAAAACTGTAAGTCTTCGTCAACAACTGTCATCGCAGAATCATGGGAATAATGTGGCCCGAGAGGATATCAAATGAAGAGTATTGGAGGAAGACAAAGCAAAAGCCCATTATGCACACCATCAAGGAAAGAAAGTGGAGATGGATTGGCCAGATTCTACGACGAGAACCAGCAAACATCACAAGACAAGCTCTTGACTGAAGGAAAGAGGAAGCCAGGAAGGCCTGCATTGACATAAAAACGAACCCTTGCTGCCCAGCCTCGAGAGGTCAGACTGTGATGGAGCGAGGCGAAAAAGAAGGCCGAGGATAGAACCGACTGGAGAGCTGTAGTGAAGGCTCTATGCCTAACCATGGGCGAAGAAGAAAAAGTAAGTAAGAAAACATTGGCTTGTTTTTGGAGAACGATAGAAGCACGCGGTATTAATTAAGGTAAGAATGCCTCGTCAAGTAGATGACATAAAAATAGAGAGTCTTAAGTGCTGCTTAACAAGTGGTTTATTTATGGGATGAGCATTTTGGAAACACGCAATTCTTCGACGAAAGCGAGTTTCGGATAGTTCCGAGTAGGCGTGTCACGGTGGTTAAGCATGTGACTTAGAATTTCAGAAAATCAACATTTTTTTTAAATTTTTGACCAATTTAAATTTGTTTTGAAGCAGAGAAGGTGGGAAATGCCAAGAATAAGCTGAACGTGGTGAATCTTTGAAAAGTCAACTGATGAAAAAAGTTATTGAAGATCTTGGTTGATGTTTAATAACGTTCTTATCAGCTGATTTTTTTTAAAAGCACCACGTCTATCTAATGCGTGACGTCTCTCCACATTCAGTGCTTCAAAACGAATTCAAGTCTGTCTCGTATTAACAAAATAACTGAAGATTTTCTGAAATTGTTGTATCACATGATTTTCCACCATTGGCGTTGATGGTTTAAACTTAATTTGTCGCTGCTGCCCATAATTTGCCATCTACCACTAGGTAGCGTCCAAATATAGGCTACCAAACTATCTAGTTTGGGCGTTCTGTGATAGATTTACGTCCAACTGCTTTGAATATGTCAGCGCCATTAAATAGAACAAAACAGGCGATTTCTACATCTTGAAACTAGTGAAATCGTCTGATTGATAAAATAAATAAACACTCTGATATAAACTAATTATTTTATCCAATAAATTTGCGGCGAAAAGTGAGATTGATTTGTCAATTAATGTAGTTTTTAATGCAATTTTCTGCTTGCTACCTTTGGCGACAGAATGTTAGAATTATGCGCACTGCATAGTAATTTGCCAAATGGATAAAGTGATGCGTCAAAGCATAGGCCGTTGCAAACCTCGTTCAGTATCATCGATAATTATCCATTTTTCTTTTGTGTTAAGGGGGAATGCTCCAGTTTTTCGGAACACTCGGTCTTTACTGTAGTAAATTAATTGTTTCGTACCAATATGTTTCGCTACCATATTTTCAATAATATAACACATCATTACAATTTACCATTTTCGATGGTTAAAATGTATTTATTATGCGAAACTGATTTCCTCAAGACGGAAATCGATTATTTCGAGCAAGACTGTCGTAAGTGTGTATGCAGTTACCACTGTTTTGCGTCATTTTATTCATGTGTAGCTGATAAAAATTGCTGTAATTCACTAATAAGAGCGCTGACCTATACATTTTCTTTTTGAATTATTACCAGGACATGTTGCTTAATACAATGAGGAAGTTTTATCAAATTCTATTATGTAGAACTTGAAATATTTCCAAAAATATGCAAATTTTGACATAAAACACTCCAGCTTCGTTGATCTAAACGAACACGTGAACATGCTGTTTTATACATTTACGCGTTTATAGAAGCACATGTTTTGGGTTTTCTTTTCTTATTAAATGTAAGACATTACTTTAAATCCGTTTTCGGGCCTAAACGATGAATATATGTAGCATTTTATTAGCATTTTAGTGACCTTGGACAGGTGACAGAAATTGTGCATTATTTCCCTGTAGGGGTATGTGATACGAATGCCTATAAAATTCAAACAAGATCGCTGACCATCCATTTTTAATTTATTTTTCAATTGATAATAACATGTAATTTCATCATACAAAATATAAATAAATTCTATTATTGGGGAAAAAAATTAGGAAACTGGAGCATTCCCCCTTAAAACGCTTCTCAGCTATATTTTGTAGTGTACTAGGCTGGCCATATATTTGAGTACCTATAACAAATGTCGATCCTATTGCCTTTATTTATTTTAAATTATTTCCGAAAACACAAAAAGAAGACAACGTTGATAGCCAACCATTCGTTTTCTACCGTCACTTTACGTGATATAATTCTTACACCGTTACGCTGTGCACAGCATTTTCCAAATCTGATCAGTCTAAATGGGGATTATATTTTCTTCAGTAATTGAAAGGGTAATCTAATATTACAAACAGATGTTCCTGATCGAATGTATTAAATTACTCAACTATCTGTCAAGTTTTTGGAACACTGATTGAAATTTATTGCGCATTAACGTATTGTTCCATATAATGTTCTAGCCCAATTAACGATTTTGATTGTGCCAAAAATATGTTTCACTTAGTTTTGATATTTCTTCAAAAAATTGTTTTCGATATGAGATATAAATAAAATGTCTTGGTACACCACAAACAAATCCAATCTGCCTTCCCTGTGTAAATAGTAGTAACTTGTTCATGAATTGTTTTACGATTCTAACCTTTTTAGCATATTTTACAGGAAAATGCTATGTTTTGCCAGGTAGTCCTAATGAAAATCACGCTACGTTGTAATTAATCGGGCGACGTCGTAAACATTCGGTGGTGGAACGTTCCACCGCTGAATAATTACGACGTCGCACGAATAGGTTCGGATACGTAACGAATGTTAACGACAAAAATAAAAAATGAAAAGAAAAATTCTAATCAATGCGAATATCAAACCGAATTTCCTGCTTATTTTTTTCTTTTTATAATCTACATTATTAGGTATGAGGTTTCATAAATATGATAATAATAATCATTTTGCAAAAATACGCAGCTTTTATATCAGTTATGCTATATCTGATTCTATGTTTGAATTCACCTAATTTCACACAAAACACGTGTAATCGAGATTGATGGAAAAGCTATCAGAAGATTTTAAGAATTGTTAAACCTTTCCAAACGGCAAGAAAAACGGACTGTTTCAAATTCAAAATTGCTGCAGAGGACAAAATCTATGTTGACAAAGAAACGAGATAATACAGTGAAATTAGTTATTATCTAAGCTTATTCCCCAATGCTTCGTTACCACAGCTTCCTTAAGGTAAGACCTGGGTAATGGGTTATGTGACCAAACATGGAACGAAATCTATATGGTGCGAATAGACGATTTCAAGGGAAGTAATTTTCATTGCTTTCAAATTTTGATTTTTTTTTAACTTTTGTTGGTTATTTTGCCTACTGTTCATACAATTTAGAAAAATTTTCACAAATATTGTTAAGAATATTCCCCGGAAATCTGAGCACGCTCAGTTATTTCCATTATTACGAAAACAGACGATATATAATACTTCATCTAACGGTGCTTTTAAATTGCTCGGACTTACGGACGTCCTGAAATACGTCGAAATATAACGACAATATCGGGAAGTGCATTACTCATGTCTTACGTTAGATAATCTCGCTGCTTTTCTGCAAAAACCTCGTATCTGCAGCTTAAAACAAGCTTCAGATACGAGGTTTTTGCAGAAAAGCGACGATATGTAGTCACTAGGTTCTGGAAGAAAAGCAACGACATACCTTTCTTACTTTCGGTCTAATACAGTCGACACTCGTAGTGTCGAATTCGGAGGGGCCGTCAAAATACCTCAACATATCCAGAGTTCGAGTCATCTGATTTTGTTCGGCTTCGATAAAGTTGATATTTGACCGTTTTTTTAAACTAATCAAGTACGATTATTATTGAAATACAGTAGGAAAAGGAGAGAAATTGCTCGTTTCGAGCAATTTCTATCCTTTTCCTACTATATTTCAATAGCTATATTCAGCTCGAAATTATTTTGTTTGAAAAAATTATGTCCATTGATGAGGAGGGGACAAGATTTAAACCTCGACTTAAGCGAAAAATCGACTTATTCGATGTCGACATAACGAGTGTCGACTGTATAGCTCAAGATAAATGACCTGGTAGAACATCCTCGGCTTACCAGTAGAGATGTTCTGTCAGGTTATTTATCGCAAAACAGGTCCGTAGGAACAGGGGAGGGGGGGCTAGGGGGCTAAGCCCCCTCAAAGTTGGTCAAAATGCTAAAATTTCTTAATTTTACACTGAAATTTTTGGGAAAATCCAAATTACCCCCCCCCCCCCCAATATTCAGGACAAGGGCTTTAGTCCCCCCCCCTATGAAATTGCTTCCTACGGGCCTGAGTAAATGATACAAAATATGTACAAAATCTAGTTCATTAGGGAAAATCAGTGTAATCAGGTGGGCGTTTAAATATTTTTGGACTGCGGAAATAATTAATCCTTTTCATACTATTCGCCTCATATTCTTATTGTGAATAAAACTTTAGTTTTACATGCAGTATAGACTAAGATCAGCCTGCACAGACGTGCAGTCTGATCTTAGTCTACACTTCCTACTTTCCACTCAGATATTGTAGCAAAAACTTGAGACTAACTAACTGAAATGATAATTTGTTTTAAACAAAATCCAATTGCATTAGGACAAGTGTTACAATGTAAGAGTGCAGATTGTTTTAGTTCTGGTAAAAGGCTATGTCTGTTTTATTATCCAAAGATTATTTAGAAGTGGGGAACCATGTTATGCAACAAAGTGTCTGCAATAATTGATTTAGTTGTCGAAATGTAGTAATGGATTAATTTGCTTATTTTGTCATTAACATGGGCGGATCTGGAGGGGGTCGGGGGGAGGGATCCGGACCCCCTGGCATCGGCCGAAAATTAAATTTTGACTATATAAATTTAGTTTAACGTTCCATATTTAATACGTTTCAAGCCATACTTTGAGCTTGGACCCCCCCCCCCCTCCCCCTGGAAACAAATCATGGGCTTGGAACACACCCCCCCGGAAAAAATCATGGATCCTCCCTTGATTAAAATACGTAGGCTACGAGGGACGGTCGAAAATTATCCGGACTTTGGCTAATTCTCGAAAACCATTTAACAGTTAACAAAAATTCTTTCTACGCTCTTTGAACATATTGTCCAGCTATGTCTATGTACTTTTGTCATCTTCGTGGGAGCTTTTTTATTCCCACTGTTGACCATGACATAAACCACTGTTTTTAGCCAGGTTTTAAGATCAGGCTGTGCCTAGATGCAGTATAGCCAACAGCCATGTTACTCTCAAATAGTTGCTACAGACCATGAGGAAGCTTTTGGAAAACAGCATAGTTCCTGATCATCTGCGTGCATACGCAGGCTGATCTGGAACCATTGTTGTTCTCAAATGCTATAAGGGACGTTTTTCCAGATTCTGGCTTTTTTTTGGGGGGTGGGGGGGGGGTCAACTATCTTCCAAGGATTTTCGATATAGGCCAAATTCTAACAAAATGAAACTGATTGCTTATTTTTTCATACCAAGATATCCCAACAAACTAATACCGAAACTGAGACCATTTGTGAAATGTGATTCACATCAATTGATGAAAATGCATTATATTTGTTTCCGCAGTTATTATCACGACCATGCAGACGTATTAATATCGATGCTTTTCAACGAAAACATCGTAACTGCAGCTTGTTTTAAGCTGCAGTTACGAGGTTTTCGGTGAAAAGCGACGATTATAATGTGTAGATGTAAAAGGAAACAGACATTTAACATTTCGCTAACTTTGTATATGAAGCATAGTATTATGAATAAACAAATAAGAGTAAAGGAATTGCACTTTAGTTGAACTTAACAATTATATTGTTCACGTATAGGTACTAAAACCGTTTTATAATTATACGAAATACTCGTATATGGTTATAATTATTGGCATATCGCCGTAA
The DNA here is from genome assembly GCA_963680895.1 of Fragum sueziense. Lineage (NCBI taxonomy): Eukaryota > Metazoa > Mollusca > Bivalvia > Cardiida > Cardiidae > Fragum > Fragum sueziense. The sequence goes on from OY804602.1 coordinate 35,123,930, forward strand.
CAAAAAATGTTTCTTTTCAATCTGAACGGGAAATGGTGTGAGAAAGGAAGCAGCTCTCTGAGTTTTGTATATCTAGATTTGAAAAGTGTTAGCGTTTTGGCAAACGTCATGAAATTTTACTGTTTCCAATTCAAAGCTGCTGCAGACGAAAAACTTGGTAGTATTAAAATGACATTTCACAATTATTTTTACATAAATTTTACTTTTATCTTAACTTAAAGAGTATCTATTTTTATGGAAATTCTGAAAATTTCAAGTCAAAATACTGAACCGTTTACGAGAAATATATATTTTTGTGCTAAAATTAGACAAATTGTTGTGGACAACAGTTCAGATTTATATAGAATTTGTCATTTCTGTGAAATAAATGTGAAATGTCACTTTAAAGGTAACATTTGTGTACACCATAGCACTGAAAGGAAATATTGTGGTAACAATGCTGATTCTCGGCATTTTTTTTTCTAATTCCAAAATGTTTTCCAAAGATATTTGTGTTAGGGACTTCAAAACCACATATTGCTTTGGAAACAAAACATATTGACTCCTTCTGACTCCTCAAATGAAAGCAACTTTAGAAAACATTGTGGAAAATGAAGAAATTTCTCATGACAATCATTTGCTTCATTTCCCACAATTCCTCCTACCCAAAGAAGACTAAATTTCATTCATCTGAAAGATCTTTAAATTTGGAACAGTCCAAAATTTTGCCGTTTGGTAATGGGTTAAATGGCGCGAGACACATTTATGCAGAATGATAAAGAGTATTTTGACAGCGTAGACTGAAGTTGAAAAGCCCACCCGCCGGTATATTTAACACTGATATGACAAAAATGTTTTATTAAAGAAATATGATCTTAAAACTACAATGTCGCAAGAGATTGCATGATACCCAGTTGGTTGAATAAAATACATTTTTAAACACTTTTTCATGATAATAAGTTCTTTCCGCTACGCTCTTCACAAATAGAAACTATTCTCTCTTCAAATAAAATGTCTAACAGAAAACGCATTATCTACCGCTTGGTTGCATCCAAGTCTATTCCAACTCATCTAGTTTGGGCATTCTGGGATATATTTTCGTCGAACTACTTTCAAAATTTCACATCCCTTACATCTAGCGGTTATGACGTTATAGGACGCCAAGTAAGCATTACGACAATAAATTGAAAAAAAGTCTGATTGAAACTAATGCTTGCACACAATAAATTGAGACGAAAAGTTAACTTTGAACATTGTGTAATAAAATTATATTATTGCAATTTCCTACATGGTACTTTTTGACGACATATTTTTTAATCATGTGCACTGCGTAGTTATTTGCCACATTTTTGGATAAAGTGGTACGTCAAAGCAGACAGTCGATACCGGAGAATTGGTCTGGAAGAAGGCAATGACAGAAAAGTCTGTCACAAGAAACTTAGAACTACATAATTATGCAGTTGGTAGCTCAGCATCCCACAGCACTCATCATAACATACACCTTATTCAAAATAGAACAGCCGCATAGACAATTTACACCATGTACAAAAACAACATATTCGCCAAATAACTATCCATATCATTTCGGAATACCCTGATTCCTTTTATTATAACTTGAGGACTGATCTTAAATTATAATTTTGCTATCGGAATGCAAAATGACGTTTATTGTTATTATAAGTTTTAGTGGTCGCATGGAATATTTGAAAAACGATTTGTCATTTATTGACGTTCATTATAAGCTAACAATTCCAAAGGGGGTTCTTAAATGTTAGATTTGGTATTGCTAATTATCAATCTGCGTAGAATTATAAATGTTTGTGCATCCAATCTTATACGTCAGAACCACTTGTGACTTGCAAAATTGATAAATAGACCAAAACATACGATTTCTTAACATTAACAAGATACTTGTCACATCTAAAAGCGTCACTGTGTGTGAATTGGAAATACTAAAACGATGTCGTCTGGTAATGGGTAACAAAATTCCCGCGTGACGAAACAAAATGTATGGCTGATTAATTGAAGCACTTCATTCCGATATCAACATGATATGGCCGTATTGTTGTTAAACACCCGAGATATTATGCAGCCATTAAAAACTCGTTAAAAACCTACTATCAATGTCAGCCTCCTAATGGTTACAGGACGCGCCGTCACTAAAAAAAGCCAAAGTTAGACAAAAAATATCAGTAATTCGATTCCCTATATAGGACGCGCTTTTACATGCCAAATTACTAAGCAATTGCATATTTCAAAATTAATGTTCATAGTGATATTATAAAGGAGCATTGAAAGTAGATCTACGTTCACTGTATTGTTTTCCTTCTCACATTAATTTCAAAGGCTTTCTTTATTATATATACGTGTAAATTGCCGATGATTTATATTCGGAAAGGGTGAATTCTTGAGGTTTTTGGAGGTTGTAGAACGAACTAGGTACAACATGTAGACAGGTAGTTTGAGCAAAATTAAATACAATTCAGCCGGTGATTCGGAAAGGGTTTCTTATGTCATTTTAGGTGACCACATATCGTCGTTGTAAATGCAAAACCTCGTATCTCGTTTTCGAAAAATTTTAAAGGGGGGGGGGGAGTGTAATAACTGAAAGGTTTTACTTGAAATTTGGACATATTGTTCACAAATAATATGTCATTGATACTGATAAGTAAAATTACCCCAAAACCTGCAAGAATCGTCTTAACCGGGCACTCAAAATTTTACTTTGAAAATTGCGACAATCAACATACGAGTTTTTGCATTTACAACGACGATATGTTTCCATATCAGCCTGTACCTGAGCGTAGCCTGAAGTGTAAGACCCGTGATTTTCTCGTATAGTTTATACTGGTCGTGGAACTGCTATTACAAAACAGCATGTACATGTATCTTGACCAGACTGTGCACATTTGGATAAAAAGAACGGAAAAACAAGGGCATTATTATTTAAAACAATTATCTATTGTCCAAAAACACTGTGCTACTTTGTCAAATGCCCAGATTGCAGGAAATGGCGTCTTAGATTTCAAATATTTCTGGGGAGTATGCCCCAGACCCCATTGCTCGGGTTCCATTCAATTAAACAATTCCGCCTCCCAATATTATAAACCTTCCCACGCCTGTGAAGGAAAAAAACACAACAAAACATAATGAACATAAATTGTGAATATATAAATATAGAGACATTATAACCCCATCATGGCCATGTACCAAGTTCACCGAGGGCAGTATATATGTAGGTCAAAATGTAGACATGGGTGACTTACCTAAACAGCCTTTGAAAGTGAAAAGCTACGTATCTACCTTCCCCACCTAGACAACTCGTTCTCCTCCCAAATTATGAAATGAGCAATATGTTTGGTCGTAACAACAGCGAACTGTCTCGTCCAACCAGATTTTTCCTTATGTAATAAAGCATATATGGTTTGAGTTAAGATATTCAGAATCCGCTGAACAGTGAAATGTGCCTAAGCTTACGCTGATAGTTCACATATAGATCTCGTATACGCAAATTCAAATTTTAGTCTATTATCATTATTATTAATATCATTATTATCATTATTATTATTTTTGTTTTTTTTTATACATCTATTGTTGTCTCGAATTCAAAGATGTTTCAATTCCTCAAAATATCGATAGGCCTGGTTCAAAGTCAAATTATCTACATTAATACTTCAAAATCAATTTTGTCGTCGTTTGTAGATGAGCGAAGTAGAAACATTGCTAGAGTTGAGCAATTCCCCCTGTGTTGTCTTCAATATTTTATTGTAAGATAGCTTGCAAAAGACTTTGTTAGCAAAATTTACCCTCATTGATGAAAACGGACAAGTGACCAGATTTACCGAGGCAGGTAAGACGTATTTTGTCTCAAAAATGTCCTTTGACTCACCAATTTCTCAAGACATGGGAAGTGCATTTTTGACTGTAATATTTTGTATGACATTCATTCGAAGGACAAAAATGTCCTAAATGCTAAGATAAAACCATCTTCACAAGCCAGAGTTTTTCCATCCACTTTTTTGACTGTAATATTTTGTATGACATTCATTCGAAGGACAAAAATGTCCTAAATGCTAAGATAAAACCATCTTCACAAGCCAGAGTTTTTCCATCCACTTTTTTGACTGTAATATTTTGTATGACATTCATTCGAAAGACAAAAATGTCCTAAATGCTAAGATAAAACCATCTTCACAAGCCAGAGTTTTCCCATCCACTTTGCACCTAGTTCGTAGAACCATTGGCTTGCGAAGATGAAACTGTCCCCGTATTTTCCGTGTACATATGTAGTAATTCGAGTTAACCGATTTTGAAATAACGAGTGTCAACTATATTTAGAATATCCGGGGTAACGCCGTGTTTTATCTTCATCATAATCGACATATATCAAGGCAGGTCGGGATTCAAAAACTCGTAACTACAGCTTGAATAAGCTGGAGCTACGAGGTTTTGACTTCCCACCGACATATATCAAGGCAGGTCGGGTTTTAATTGCTTTATTATACAAGTTTTATATCAATGGTGACTCTCGCATACTAGCAACTTGTAAAAGGAATTTTATTTTACCCTACAAATTATTCACATTAATTTTTTTCTGAAATAATGTAGCTGGGTATTTACACATAATTATCTAGATGCACAATTCAGGTCCGTATGAAGCTATTTTATAAGGAGGAGTGGGGGCAGGGAGGGGGAGGGGGCAAAGCCTCTGTTTGGGCCAGTGTCTGAATATTAGAGGGGCTTCAGTGAATTTTCCCTACATGTTCAGTGTACAATAGGGAAAATGCAGCATTTTGTGCAACTTTTGGGAGCCTTGCCCCTGTGTCTGATCTGATTTTTTAGTAGTGTCAAAATCAACAAGATGCCCATTTTCTATATCCCGGCACAATAATTTATAGCGTTTCAACAACTATCTTTTTTTAACATCACTTGCATCTACCTAACTATACCTATTATGACCTATATTACCAACAAGGAAAAGGTTTTGGAAAATATCGTGGAAAATGAAGAAATTGTTTGTGATAAGCATTTTCTTCATTTTCCACAATGTTTTCCACGAAGAATGTCATAAAACCTTAAATTTTTATCAACTTAATCATCATCTCTGAATTTGGACTAGTCTAAAATGATTGGAACGGTTTATTATTGATGTTTGGGAAGTACATCGTTGGTGTTATTGCATAACCTCGTAGCTCCAGCTTTAATCAAGCTGGAGGTACGATGTTTTACAATAACACCGACGACATGTGATTATACTTACCTCGACTCTTCGTCTTATCTTTCCTACTATCGACCAATATCACGGACATACACATGAACACCATGAAACAATAAAATCCTTTTCTCACAATAATTAACATGTTCCGTCCAGGAATTAATCCGGTAAAATATTATCAATGTAATTCCAAGTAACAATAACGATAATATTTCCACGTTAATCCGTTTTTCTGTTTTTGTTTTTCTTCGTTTTGTTTTTCTTCGATAATTCCACTTAACTTGCAGGCAGACCTGCGGAAGATATTAACGACCGTCGAGGGACGATATTCGCGAGAAATAATTTTCCACTAATAACTAAAATCCGAGCTAGCTTTTAGTTTTACATCTTAAATCAATTAATCGGTGAAGCTCCTTAATAGTTTACAATATTTTACCACGCAGGGGTTTTTCGGGGATGATTTTTCTCTATTTTTTGGACGATGGTGATACGCTGTCATAAATATATTACATATGTTTTTGTACCGTATCTTGAATACCCTAAAATTATTTACAATATAAATTGTCTGCAAAAACGATGTTCTACAAACGAAAATTAACTTTCCCTTTTTCTTCAATTACTCGATTTGTTTGTCTAAGCCAAAATACCGTGGCATTTTGATATTTGCATCGGATGAGTAGAAAAGGGGGCTTCAAGAAAATTCGAAAGTTATCTCTTCTGATCGGCCTTCGAAATGCTTGAAATCTGGCCATTGTGGAGCGTCCCTCTTACAGGGCAAGGAATCACATTACATCACTACAACGACACAAACAACAACAACAGCAACAGAATTTGACCGTATTCAAATCTATTGATATATGATCGATTTTAATTTGAAGTACAGAAGAAAAAGCGCGACAGTTTCGTGGTATAACTTTTAATCAGGTGTTGTTTGAAAGAAGCACTGCATCCTTATATTCCTTACGTTTTTCGTTTTCTCTGCTTCAAACCAGTTTCAGGGTCATGTACTAACACGTCTTTGAAGATTTTCTGCAATTGTTGTAGTAGTTTTCGTTGTTGTGTTACGTGATTGTTTTGGAATGGGTTAAGCTTTTGTATTAACATTATTTCATATTAAAGGGTCCATTTTGTGGTGCCGCACAACATCTTGTTTACCCTTTCCCAAACGACAAACGACAATATTTTGGGGAGGTCTAATTTAAAAGCTGTTGCAGACGAAAAAAAATGATAATGAAAAAGTGAGGATTTGTGCAGCATAAAGCTGAGAAAATATTGAAGCAAAGAGAGAAATTGCTGATTATCAGAAGTATTTTTCAAATCAATGTTTTCAAAGCCATTTCTACTAGGCACGTCAAAACCCGATCTTGTTTTGGGGGAAAGGGTGAAGCAGACGAAGGTTTTCCCCTCGATGAACTTTTCTCCACAATTCGTAATGGGTGGCTTGACTTTTTCTTTGCCAAAAAATTCAATTATGAAGTTAGAAATGGTGATGGAATACTTAGCAAAATGATGACTTATTGGCGGATTATTTAACCCTTACAAAACAAATTTTAGTTTGGATGTCCCTGATAGAAAAAGGCTTGGCAGAATAATCCGCAAAATTTTCTTTGATATATTGTACATAATCACATTCTGTTTTGTCGTCTGCAGCAACTTTCAAATAGGAACGTCCATGTTTCGGCATTTGGGAAAGGCTTAACTCAATACCATACTACAACGCTTCTAAAATGACGCAAAATGATATGATTTAACCCTTTCCTAAATAAGACCTTGTTTTGACTTCCATAGAAAAATTGTTTTGGGAAAACTTAAAGGCAAAAGAAGAACATGCTGATAACCGGCATTTTTTACCTCAAGTTTTCTTTGCTATGATATTCACTAATTTTCCCTTTAGTAACAATCGTTTTGTTGTTTGTCTGCACAACATTTCAAATACGACAGCCGAAGTGGCGCAGTGGTAAGCGCACTAGACTTGTAGCCCGGTGGTTACAGGAAAAGGGTCATGTAATGTCCACCTTTACTTAGCTTTCCGTTCCTTTCCGTAGCTTTCACACTGTTTCTCTAGGAACATGCGTTGGTTTGCATTTAACCCTTTCCCGAACAAGTCTTTGTTTTCAGTTGCCTCATACAAAACGTTTGTTGGAAAACGTAGAATATTACCATTTAGGAAATGATCAATACTTTTAAGGTAAGACCTGGCTGCACTTCCTACATAAATTTATATCATTATGATCGTTATATTTTGTCTTATTCCGCGATGTTCGTATGTCCCAGCATTTTTAAAGGGACATTTCATTCCAATTTCAATTTTTTAAAGTATATCTTGATGCCAAGGTTGGTTATTCTAATGAGTATAAATACTATTGGTTTTTTGAAGTTGTTGCCAATAAGCGAGAAACACGCATTCAAAGTTGAGACATAATCGATAAATTGCAAACTGTTGTCCGAACTGTTGTCCACAACAATTTGTTCAATTTTAACACAAAAATATAAATTTCTCGTAAACGACGCAATATTTTGGCTCGAAATTTTCAGAATTTTCATAAGGAAATATGCTCTTTCAGATAAAAATAAAAGTAAAATTTATGACAAAAAAATTCTGAAATGTCACTTTAAAGTATCGTTACATGCAATATCGCCTGTTTTCGTACCAACGGAAATAATTGAGCGTGCTAAGATTTCCGGGGAATATTCAATTTCTGTGAAAATGTTTCTAAATTGTATGAAGAGTAGGCAAAAAAAACAACAATAGTTAAAAATACAAATTTTAATAGCAATGAAAATTGACTCCCTTGGAATCGTCTATTCGCACCATACAGAGTTCGTTCCATAACTGGTCACATAGCCCATTACCCAGGTCTTACATAAACAGTTGAAAACAAACCTGGCCCGAATCCCAAGGAATTGCATACTATGAAATAAAGTAAAACTTGGAAATGCTGGATTTTATTCTTATCATATTCTATTTCGCGAATTCCAATTGATTTTTTAAAAAAATGAAATCTAGAAATAATTCTGAGAAGGGTTAATCCTTTCCCAAACGGCAAAACTTTTGGGTGATCCAGATTGAAAGCTGCTACAATCGATGAAATAGATGCTAATAGTGATATGAAGCAACAGAAATGATAAGGCAAAAGGAGAAAATGCTGATTTTCTCCTTCTGCCTTGAGCAATGTTTTCTCAAGTATTTCCAATTAGGGCAAAGAAAACCAGGTCTTGTTTGGAAAAGGGTTAAGAAGTAGTTGAACAAGATATTTTACTTCCCTCCACTTGTTTCTTTGTATTCGCGATAATTGTTAATTTGTTAATGTGATTAACACAAACCGCGCGTGACGTCACGTGAACGCGATCACTTTTTCAGCTGTTTTCTGTCGGAACACTTCGACTTAATCGGGTACTCTCGGTAATTTTACGGAAATAACTTTTCAACGCTTTTCAGGAAAAACCTCGTAACTGCAGTTTGAAACAAACTGCAGTTATGGGGTTTTCTTGAAAAGCAGGGTTATTTGATTAAGAAAATGGTCGAGCGATGGTCAGAACGAATTGCGTTTTGTAATGATAAAGAGAGCTCACGAAAACTAGTTGCGGCGAGTGAAGGGCTTTCCCCACATTTCGTCGTCATATTTCGTAAAGTTTTGTATGATCATCGTAGGTACCAAGAATCATTTCTCATCCGTCAAAGTTCTTAGCATCTGCATGATGCCGATCTTGGCGTATGAAACATCTAAACAAAATCATTCTTATAAACACTTTAGTCAAATTCGAGAGGGGGTCAAGACCCCTGATCCATCTCTGAACCCGCAAATGATTATGATTACGAAACAGTAAGATCGATTGCATTCAATTAACGATTTGAAATTATTTACTCTGGGGAATAATTATAATTATGTCACAAAAATAACACCAATCGCGGAAAATTAGTTGCTTTGCTTTTTTCTAACGATTTTAAAAGTTTTGTTTTAGTCAGGAATTTCAATTCCATGTTTTGTGTTGAGAAATGTTTGCGATAATAAAGCATCGTTGATTAATGGCGTTCTCCGCCTATTATATATCATATTCCAACCTTCTCACTCAATGATAAGATAATCTACTCTCTGCATCATTACTCATATCCTTTCTATTAGAGATGCAGACGTGGTGAAAGTTAGGAAAGCAAAAGCTCTTACAAATAGGCCGAGTTAACCTTGGTGGTTAATATTTCTATTTTAATAGGACTGTTTTGGGGTCATATTGACGGCGAGATTTGACCCGGCAGAGCAGACCAAGCGGAAAGGTCAACAGACGTATCGTCCAGGGGTGATAGGTTCTCGTGATTTGCCGAACACTTCGCATGCTTCGCTATTTACAGCTAACAATCATACTATTCAACGACTTAACAGTATTTGCACGTGCATACATTTGTCGCGTCATCTTAAAATGGTAATTGGTTAACTGAATATGCAAATGCCGATCCTTGTCAGCCTGTGCCATCTGTACGGTATGACCAGGATGTGAACTGTATTCAAATATTTTCAATTTTTGGAAATTACGCCTATTTTAATGATAGGCTTTACTAAAAATTTCGATCCAAACGGACCACGAAAGCTTAACACTTTTATTTGACTAGATAAAATAAAATCTTATTTTCACATGGCGGCACAATAAATGTTGTATAACGATACAGTGCACGCTTTTACGTAAATTAACTACGGACCATTCCCATCTAAACTGGAAAATAAACTTTTCCACTTTTGTGAACAGTTAAGGTCACTCTGCCGGGTCAATTATTTTCCTCTATAACTGTACCATAGCCGTTATTTAGCATTATACGACGGAAGCCTTAATTGATAGCAATCACGCATTGTCTAGACATCCAAAGAATTATAATCTTCTAATGAAATATTTTCTGCTCAATTTCGCTCATATGTTAATTCAAATACACTGATTTAATTTGTAAACGATGTCATGGGATTCTTAATATCAATGTATGGCATTTACCACCGATGATTAGATGTCGAAACTTTAAAGCCGAGAGAATAGACGAGAATTGACATTGTGATTACTCGTTAGCAAGTAAATGGTGGGAAAGTGTAATGTTGTACACACTAATTATCTCTTTCACAGCCATTTATAGCCGTCTTCACTGGAGTTTATATTAGACCAATCTTTTTTTTTTTTTCTTTTGGGAAAGGGTTTAAATGCCTATATGCCTGCAGACAGTAAGGGTTTTCGCGATGCACGCGCGTGCTCAGACCACACATTATGAAATTAATAAATAAAGAGTATCACGATGAAAAATCAAACCATTTCACACCGATGTAAAATCGCTTTACACCCTAGGGAGATGGCTAGGTGAATCGTCAGCGGCTGATCGCTATCTGCTTTAAAATTCATCATCTTTTGTACCGACATCATTTTATACTGATATTATAAAATACGAAACCGCGGCACTAGAAAATGAGCCTATTTGTGGTCATCGAGCAAAGCTATTGATCAATTTGTTAGCCTTACATTCGAGATTCATTAGTTCACCGTTGTCTTTGTCTTACCGGTTAGATCTATTTCAGCCAAGCCCTGGAAAAGGCCCTTTTGGTACTTGAGACTGCCGTGGAATCATATTAGCCTGTAACTGAGTGCGCATTCTGATCCGGACTCAAACTGTTCTCTTACATTTGCTGCAAGTGAAGATGAAAGGTTTTGATTGACAACCGGCGTTTGGTCAATTACTGGAATGTGTGACCTAGTTCTTGGTCGAATTCGGCGTATATCTTCATCGTCTGAAGCTTATAACTAACTATGACGCGTTGATGACTTCAAAATAGCAGCATTTTTGTTTGTTTGTTTGTTTATTAACTTTGTTTGTTTAATTGAACGACATAAGTTAAATTGATCATGTGATACGACGTAAGAATGACAGACTCTGTGGTGCCTTCTTGTCCATATGACGCGGAAGAATCGATCAAACTTCGTTTGGATGGGTCTTCATAATATATACATATCGTCGCTTTTCAACAAAAACTTCGTAATGGCAGCTTGCTCTAAGCTGCAGTTACCAGGTTTTTGTTGAAAAGCGATAATTTCCCATCCTTTAAAACCACCAAATGCTTTAATGGTTGAATTTCCATACTATATAGTTATGTGAATTAGTGCGAAATTGCGACAAAATATTTAGCCAAACTACTGCGACCGAGTATTCTTCTATTTACCCGTATCTGCCTCTCATTCGGGAGGTTCGATACCCGGCCGCGGCTAATACCCTTTCTGACAAAATTGTCACCCACCAATGGGTTTGAAATCGTTAACCTAAGTGGGCGAGCAGCTGGAGGCTCGGTAAGGGTGTTGTGGTAGTACTGGTTTGAGAAACAACAGGAATCCATGAGTAGGTGCTCCAGCCGCCGCGATATGACCCTGGTAGTTGAAAACGGCGTAAAACCCCAATAAACTCAAACTCTTCTATTTACCATTTTTCCAACTGATTAAATCTCCCAAACGACACATTTCAAGAGAGGTTCCATTTAAAAGCTGACACAGACAACAAAACAAATTTTGGTAAACATACGATTTGTGCATTAAATAGTAAAATATTAAGGCAAATGAAAAAATACTGTTTTCAAAACTATATATTTGCAAACGCCTATTATGAATGTTTGACCATTCCCCAATTGTCAAAAGTAGGGAATGGTGTGTACATGTGTGCTATTACAAAGAAACTATTGATGGAATAGGAAGGAATAGTTAATGGTCAATAATTTCTCGTTTCCCCCAATGTTTCCTAAAGTATGTTACTCGAGACACAATGACAAGATCGTTTTGGGAACAAGTTATTAATACTAGTATGTCTTCGTCTTTCTTATGCACTGGCTCGATGTAAATACGTGCACAGGGAGGCAATTACAAGTGAATTGAAGTAAGTCAAAAGTTACCTACCTTAAATATCTACACATCGCTGCTTTTCAACGAAAATCTCGTAACTGCAGCTTAAAACAAGCTGCAGTTACCAGGTTTTCGTTGAAAAGCGACATTTTTATTTCCAAATCAACAAAATCGGTGACTAGCAAAAAAAAAAACAGTTTCTAATAAAAATAAATCAAAACATGCCACCTAAACGTCCCTTTTCCAGATCGAAAATACTTAAAAAAAAAGAAAAAAGAAAAATCTAGAGAGATCTTGTAAAGGATCCTGGTAAGAACAGATTTGTCTGTGTACAATCTGATCCGGATCCATGTTATTCTCTCAAAGTTGCTACATATGACTAAAAGCTATATACATATGTCTAAGGTGGAATAACCGTAATGCGGTCATTTTGAGATTCATAAAACATCAGACTTTTTGAGTGGCGTCGTTAAGTATCCGAACTTATTCGGACACGGTCGTAAACATTCGGCGGTGGAAAGTTCCATCGCCGAATGTTATCGACGTCGCTCGAATAATTCCGACGTCGCGCGAATCTCATTATGGGGAGATTACCTCAACCCATTTCCTCACAAATACTATTTTTTTCACTTTCTACAAGAAAATAGCTTTGGATTTTTCTTTATGGGCGTCAAAAGGCAACAATGCGTAGGAATGGGTTAGGGGGGAATGACAGCGAGTGAGGCGACCAAAGGCCTGATGTTTTCACGTAATTCATCATTTCGCAAGTTGTATCTGATTATATAGAGAACTGAAGCCTTTAGAAAATCTTGAGAGAAAAGATGAAGAAAAATGAGCTGCATAACTAGCATTTTCCCTTTCATTTTGGGCGTTTATTTCAATTGTTATTTTGTCGTTAGCCACACTTTAAAATTCGCATTATGTTTAACCCTTTCCAAAAAATGATATGGATGTGTCGTCCCTATGAGAATAGGCATTGGAAAATCGTGAGGCAAAAGGAGAAAATGCTGATGATCAGCATTTTCTCGTTTTGTCTCAAGATTTTCCATGCTATATCATACAGCAATCCTATCCTTGATGTCATCCGCAGCAACTTTCGAAATGGACCACCCTAAAACGAGGGCGGATCTAGCGGGTCGAGGGTCCGAATCCCCCTGGAATTAGCCAAAAATTGAATTTTGACTTCAATAACGTTAGCATAACACATGCAATTCATTATTTGGGCTTACAAACTCCCCACCATCACTCCCAAATCATATCTCTGGAAAAAAATCCTACGTCCGTCCTTGCTAAAAGCTTGCCGTGTCGTTTGGGACGTGACGTTAACTTGACGTGATCAAGGACTATGAAATCTCGCGTAATTTCTGTCGAGTACCATTTTGGATCACCTTGGACAATTCTATAGAATCATACCTCGGAGGTAATTCTAGTGCCTACTTTTAGACTAAGTGACGAAGAACAACAACACAAAACATTTGTCCTTGACTAATGTTATGAAGTGTAACTACTTTTGGCTATGAAATCGCATTTTTTAAAACATTTCTTCATACACATACATCTAGGTTATGCGATGTGTTCCAAATGGTCGAGAACGTGATTTCATAAACGTCCTTCAAAATGGCGTTTACGAGAATTTGTCCAGACAAAAAGTGTCATAATTTACCACAATAGGTTAAAACTGTGCCCATAAAAATACTGTTAGTAGCTTTGTTCACTATTTGTTGAATGTTAATTGGTGTTTTTCATCTTAAAGACGATAAAAACAATGTTAATAATTTTCAAGACCTTAAATTGAAGCTTACATCTTAACGAGATGTTAAGTTTCTGCAATTAGCAAATAAAGTAGCAAATGTAAATTGAAAAGGTAATTACAAATTAATACATCCATACATTCAAAATATCATCGTCACTTTTCAACAAAAAATACTGTAATTACAGCTTGTTTTAATTTGTGGTTACAGGGGTTTATTCATTATTTCAATCTCCCATTCTTGAAATCTAGAATAAAAAAATAGGTATCTATTAAGATTCACTATTAAACGAGAATGGTTACAGCTGAATTGCTTTATCAAAACGATTGAAATTATTCTTGTTTAATAGTGAATCTATTCGAGAGGAAGATTGTTTACATCTTGTGCGTACCAAATAATGGTTAATATGAGAACATTAAATCTGTTCTCTGTCGTTGTAGAATGCCTCAGACTTAACTCCCTTTGAACTATTTAATGCGATTTTCTGATCGTCCTCAGGCAAATCTGATTATTGTCTGATGTTAACTTTTAGCTATAGTCTATCATTCTGATCTGGTTTTAATAATATTAGTCTTAAGACTCTCTTTTCCATATCGCTGCTTTTCAACAAAAACCTCGTGACTACAGCTTACAGCAAGCTTCAGTTACGAGGTTTTTGTTGAGAAGCGACGATGTTCTAGTTATTTCTTTTTCACTTACCTGGGAACGAAATCAGTTTAATGTTGACGGAGCACAGACCCGAACCATTTCTATAGCTGCCAGCAACGACCCGGTTAAATCCTATGTACACGTCATAATCTACGTCACCGTAATTCGTTTCCTGTCCGTTTAACGTAAACAAGAACTTAGACTGTAGAAAGTCTTTAATCTTTCCTCTAGCCCACTCCAGCTTCTCGTCGCTGATATTTATGACCGCTTTCGAGCCTTTAGTCACAAAACCGTCGATCGTCCGAATTAATAGTCCGCCATCACTAGTAGCGTCCATGTAACCAGGCAACGTGTTGCCATAGATACGCATCTGTCGGTTGTGTATTTGAACTTCCGCCATGTTGCTCGTTGTCCCATCATCCCCTCCATATCCGTCTCCGGTCTTCGAGTCGGAAATATCAAGCGTCCAGAGACGCGGACTTTTCCCATAATGCAGCACGAGTTCCGCCCCTTTATAAGGGCCGGAGAAGTCTATTTTTATCACAGCTTGACTGTCACAGCGGCCATTACTGAAGGATGGGTGTTTCACGAAGGAGATATATTTGCTGTATCCCCGCACGACACCACGCTGCAGGTCGATGTGCACATTTCTCGCATTGAATCCTGACTCCGTGACGGCAATCAACACTGAAATATATAGTACATGTATGTACTCGTTGGATAATCACGTGACTTAGATTTTCAGGAAATCATCAATATTTTTGTTAATATTTGACCAATTTTCGTTCAGTTTGAAACAGAAAAGGTGTGAAAATGGATTTTTGAAAAATCAACTGATAAAATAGTTATTGAAGATCAACCAAAACTGTGTTATCGGCTGGTTTTTTTTTTTTTTTTTTTTTTTTTTTGTTTTTTTTTTTTTCAAAAACCCACCACTTCCATCTACTGCTAGACGTCTGTCATCCTTCTCTGCTTCAAACCAAATTCAAATCAGTCGCGTATCAACTTTGTTGAAGATTTTCTGAAATTGCGGTATCACGTGATTTCCCAACGTGGTGTATCAGTCGTATGTATGTAATGTGCTGTTGCTATTTTGAGATTCTAACAGCACCGCAATGTTTCGGAAGATGTCATTACATTTAATAATCTGAGCCGAAAATTGTTTTTAATCGTCGCTTTTCAACAAAAGACCTCGTAACTGCAGCTTTAAACAAGGGTTTTGTTGAAAAGCAGCAACATTGTTGCTCTAATAGATTCTCTTCGTGACATCAATCCATGGTCAAACTGCAATTAGGGATAAGCTGATCTGGAACCATGTTGGCAAAATTGCTATTTCGGCCCTTTTCTTGCTAATTTATTTAATAATGTGATATTGAATGAATGTTGATTATATAGATTTTAATGATCAAAGTTTGATTGTTCTACTTCAATTCTCTTAAAAACTTACCATAGACTTACATCACAACGGGGAACCATGTTCCACAAGAATAACTGCAACAACAATTGCAGAAAATCTTAAATAAAGTTAAATTAAATATTGTTTCTCTCTCTTTATTTCAAAACAAAATCATATCGAAATTTTATTGCACTATAAGAAAGTATCATCTGATCTGTTGGTGTTCGGGTTTATTCTGTTGTTGTTGTTGGTGGTGGTGCTGCTGCTGCTGCTGTTGTTATTATTGTTTTACGTAATTACATAATGAACGTGACTGTATCTCGAATTTATCAATCAGATAGTCTAGGTTAAGTACTTAAGCTTTCATTACTGTCTGCGATAGGATGTTTATGATCGATTAATCCGTCATCGGTTTATTTAATTGGTGCAGTGTCATTTGAAGATGGGGCTTGTTAAATCAGCACATAGATCTGACGTACCTTTTGGAGACAGAATTCGAAAATATTGACGGAAAAAACAAAACGGACGAACATTTTTTTCTATCCAACTGAATTGATGTTTCTTGAAAGTCTTTAATTAAATAAATTCTGTTGGCTGCAACTACTTCGAATTTCCGAAAGCTTCGTAATGTCATTTTGTAAAGGTTCGACAGTTTGGCGCACAGAAGGGTTTCGAACTTTGTAAGGATGACAGAGAGAACAGTTGTTCGTCATTTTTCATGCATTCGACAAACCTCTTTTCACAAGAAGACACAGCCACTGGTGGTGAACTCGGCCAAAGCGAGGGACGTTTTTCGCTACAACAAGGTACAGATACTTTGCGTTTAAATGTGAGTGTAGAGATCTGATTGGATAGTTTTTCTAATAACAACGAATTTGTTCTAAAAATAGACCGGGTTTACTGATATATATTGACAAACCGTCTGTGTTGTTATAAAATCTCGTAACTACGGCTTTATCGAAGCCGTAGTTACGATATTTCATAACAACACCGACGGAATACTATGATCGCGAAAAAACGTCCCACGCTTTGGCCGAGTTCACCACCAGTGACGGCATCGCCTTATATCTTATTTCGTCTATGACAGAAATAAACAGTGGTTTTAAAATTATAATCATTTGTTCCAAGGCTTCGTTTTCTAAAACGAATGATTTCAATCATTTCTCGTGCAAGCAAGGCCTGTTTTTGGCGTCACTCTTCGGAAAGCTCAACTTTTTCTGAGCTATTTTGTACACAAATCTTTGGCAGCATACATTTTGTTTTCTGTAGAAGCTTTCAAATGGGACAAAAAAATTTGGTCGTTTGGGAAAGGGCTAATTCAATTGCACATGCTAATTAACCCCTTTTTGGCTGGGTTGTCTGATATATTTGGTCTAGACTCGTACTATCAGCAGCCTGTTGTAAAAGTTCGAAATTGTTTGAAATAAAAAGATCATTAACAGACGGTTGACCCTTCCCCAACAAGACCTGGTATTGACGTCCACAGCAGAAATGGTTAGGGAAACATTGAGGCAGAAGAAATTGCTGATCATCAGCAATTTCTCCTTTTGCCTCAATATATTCTGAGCCATATTTTACACATTATTATACTCTCTTTATCAAGATTCAATTTGCATTCTGCAAAAGCGTTCATATAGGACCTAGAACTTTGCTGTTTTCGGGAAAGGGTTGATGTAATAGAGGTTATACGTAATACGCAATTTAAGCTCTAGAAACTGAAGAAAAGGCTCAATATCAAAGTTTGGGAATCCAACATTATACTGAACAAAAGCTTTTTTAAAAGCACACTGTTTAAAGGGTCGTTTAACCATTTCCCAAACAACAGAACTTTGTGGTCATCCAATTTGAAAGCTGCTGCAGACAACAAAATTAATGTTGATAAAGGTAGTATTTGTGTAAAATATAGCATAGAAAATATTGAAGCAAAAGCAGAAACTGCTGATCATCAGCAGTTCTTCTTTTGTCTCAATATTTTCCAAGCTTTTTTATCATGAAAGTCAAAACCAGGTCTTGTTTGGGGGTTAATAGCAACTGACCTACACCATTATCAAGGATTACAACCTACAATTGACTACAAAACACTTCGCGCATCTTCGGGCGTCATCCGTATCAACGGAAATAGACAAAGGTAGCCCTCATCAATTTCTATTGTCACAGATGAAGCCCGGAAATTGACGAGGGTGTCTCTCGTTAATTTCCGTTGTTTTAAGTGGCGCCCGAAGATAAAAGAAATGTATGATGGTTTATAATAATTCTCTATTTTTGCACGTTAACATTTTATTAGGTTCGGCTATCGCCATAAATTTGAAAAGAAAGAAAAGATTGAAAGCAAAAAAAATCAAAAACTACTCCAAAGATTAACATGGCGCGTTAATTCACGTCAAACCAATAATCACGAAGTGGAAAAATGTTATAAAAATGTTGTCTGTTTAAACTTAAAAGTTTTAACTTTTGACCTAAGCCTGCTCAGATTTCTTACAGTACAAACGATATTTCGGTAGATTATTTATTTCGATATGTCACGAAATGAAATAATTTATCTTGTTCGTTTACAAGAGAAGAAAACAAGAAAAATGACAAAACAATATTATCATTTTTGAAGCAGCGGTCTGATCTAGATCCTTAATTTTCTTTTGGCGTCTTCGTTTTATTGCAAAACCTCGTATCTTGATTAAAGCTGTAGATGCGAGGTTCTGTAATAATATCGACGAAATGTAAAAAATCAGCATGGATGCTGATCAGATTGTATGTTTGCAAAATATATTTTGTTTCGCAGTATGATTATCTAACGGGTAACCAACGTGACTTTTGGGTAGAGTTAACATCAAAAAAAATCGTCCGCTTCAAGGTATGTTTTGTTTAATTTCTCAGCTTATACTCTACAGATTGTGACGACATATTAAAGTACACCGTGTGCGTCTTTGATAAGATCATTCCGGTTCTAACTCACTCTGCTCCGAATCCAGTGGTTTCTTCAGTCTTTTTTTTTTTTTTTTTTTTTTTTTTTTTCTTTTTTCAGTGCAAAACCAAAGTGGAAAACGTTCACGCGCACCGAAAAACACCCCATATGCCTTTGTTAAGATATTATTATTTTCATTTACTTTTGTCAACAAAAATGTATTTTTCTTGAAGTTTCAATGTAAATCTTTAATCCACACAATACAAGAATAATTGCACGATACGGGACCGATTTGAAAATAGTTTGAAGCGGAGAAGGCAGAACACATCAGGGATTTTCTGGATGTGTTACAAGTTATTGATGGACAAAACAATTGTATTTGCTAGTCAATAACATTTTTCATGGCTTGTTTAAAATATCCATCACATACAACAAAAAATCCTGACTTTTATTTTGCACATATTTGCTTTATATCAAATTAAAATATGTCACATATTGACATAATTATTGAAGATTTTCTGCAATTTTGTGTCACGTGATTCACCACCGAATTAATTTTTCAGCACCTGTTACAGTGAAATTATAGCTATATATCGATGCTTTTCAACAAAAACCTCGTATCTACAGCTTTTGAAAAGCTGTAGATACGCGGTTTTCTGTTGAGAAACGACTTTATTATTATATAAGGAAGGCACTTAGTGCAGAGAGGCGTGTCCAGGGTGGAGTCACAGATCGCTGTCCTTTGATCTGGTGTCATAAAGACGCGGCCAGGTGAAAAAACAATGGGTGTTGATTACATTATCGCTGCACGGATATCTGTTTGAAATATGCCGACAAAAACTTTGATTTATTTCAGCACTTTTGTGGAATGATTTGACAAAAATCAGCATGCGTGAATTCCAAAATTGGGACAAATAAGAAAAATAGGCCTACAGAATTCAACCTGTTCTACTTTTACGTCTATATTAATTTCCCAAAACCATTCTCTTGGGAGCGTCAAAACCAGGGATTGTTCGGGAAACGAGAACATGTCTTTCAGAAGACACTGAGTCGAGCCCAGATAGCTCAGTCGGTTACGTCGAAGTCAATCCAGGGGTCTCGAGTTCGGCTCGGCCAGTATCCATTCTGACATTTGACAAAAGTCATTTGTCTCTCACCAATGGGTGTGAATCATCTACATGTATGTGAGAGAGCAGCTGGAGGCTCGGTTTGGATATTGTGGTTGTACTGGTGCGAGAAATACAAGGAATCCACGGTTAGGTGCCCAAGCCGCCGCGATATGACCATAGAAGTTGAAAACGGCGTAAAACACCAATAGAATCAAATCAGAAGACACTGAACAAACTGTAACAATGCAACGCTTTTCCAGAAAAACCTCGAAACTGCAGCTTAAAACAAGCTGCAGTTATGAGGTTTTTGTTTAAAAGCGAGGAAAGTGTGATATCCTAAAATCGTTTCCAAGTAACGTCATATTTCTGCTATAAATCAAATGGTCGTACATTTATGGTCAGATATCACTGCTTTTCAACAAAAAACTTGTAACTGCAGCTTAATTTAAGCTGCACTTACGAGGTTTTCGTTGAAAAACGTCGATTTAAGTTATGGTCAGATATAAAAGCCTATGTTTTGCGTGTTCCGTCGTATTTTACGTCCCGGGGTAACCACGGAACCGTAATGAGTTTTCGCGCCTTTATGTCATACTTAAGAAAAACTGGGAGACTAGTGCTGTCTCAGGAATTCTGATTCTTGAGCCGTCACGACAAAGTGAGCAAATGTTGAAATTTGTAATGATTCTTTTAATCTAGCACATAGATATGATAATAAACAAGAATCATTCCATGATTCCATTATTCCGACATCATGTAGATTTATAGCTCACTTACAGTTTTCATGCAGTTTTAAAGCTTCTATATGCATTTTATTTCCTTTTTTAGAGAAGAGGCAGACAGGCAGTAAGATTTACCTCACTGCTACCCACTTTATACAGCTGGGTAGACTGGGGCTGACAATTAAGTGTCTTGCCCAAAGACAAACCTTATCCGAGTGGGGCTCGAATTCGTTAACACCGGGTTGCAAGTCGGGTGCGCCAACCAAACCATTGCACCACTCCGGTTGTCAAGGCAAAATGACTTGGTAGAGCATCTCTAGCTTTCAGCTAGGGATGCTGTGCCAGGTCATTTATCGTTATCTATATATCTCGACACGGCAAACTTATATTTATAAACATCACTTCTTCTTGTTGGTGAGTTTCTTTTTTGTATGCCTGGTCAAAATGACACTTGATAGATCTTTACGATGACCAGTCAGGAAAGTTTGTTATGATATAAACAGAACGATACAGTCTGACTCATAAACAGTTTATACCGCCAAAACAAAACTCGTTAAGCCCAATAAGGCCAGGTCACATACATCGCGTCCAAAGTTATACTGCACAGTGCCACTATTTTAGACGTGCTCCGGTCGTGATGTGGACGTGGAGTTGTGTATGTAACCAGGCCTATACTGTCGTACATCTAATGTAGTCTTCTGGGGCAAATTGGCAAATATGGTTTAATCAATTTAAACATATCTTATTTAATTTTCATAATATTACATTTCTTTACATGATATATTCAAAACTAGGTCTTGTTTGGGACTGGTCTGTTTTGATGTGCGTTACATATAAGGTACATACCATAAAGGCATAAAAGCGTTTGACCACAATTTCTTACAACTTAATTTTGGACAATTCCTTTATCAAATTTACATGAAAGTCAGTCTTCGACATACTGAGGTATCTCGACAAGAAATTAGACTGGAATAATTGAAGACAGCTGTGTTCCAGTTACGGAATGAATGCTGTTAATATGGTAGTAAAGCAATGCTGAGATACAGAAGGATTGGAATGAAATAATAGTTTAAGAATTTTAATGGTATGAGGGAAAATACACGGAAGATTATATAACAGAAGACGATGAAATGGGTGTTGATAGAGACACAATGTGTGAACAATACGCACAGAAAATATTAAGATATTTTAAAGCAGTACTGGTTATCGGCATTTTTCTTCTCTTGCCTCAATGTTTTCCCAACCTTGTTTCAACAAGGACCATCAAAATCAGGTCTTGTTTGGGAACAAGTATTGTTTTCATTTTTCACGATGTTTACTAGAGCCTTTTTCGTCCAGGGTGCCAAAATGCGTCAATGGGCAGGCCCGTAGGAACAGGGAGGGGGGGGGGGGGGCTAAGCCCCCAAAGTTGGCCAGAAATGCCGAATTTTGTTAATTTTACACTGAAAATTTAGGGAAAATCCAAATTAGCCCCCCCCCCAATATTCAGACACAGGGGCTTTAGCCCCCCCCCCATATGAAATTGCTTCCTATGTGCCTGATGGGTGTTAATGGGTGAGGAGAAACGTCAGACCTTATTCAAAAACAGATATATTATTGGTACAAAGTTTTATCGCGAAAAGGGTTTGAAATTTTAGCATTCCCCGACAGCTTATGATAAAGATGTTTTAAAATCAGCATTAAAAAGGGGATTAGCGCCCACGGTTGATGCGATTACAAGTTGTACCAATGGGTTCCGTTAGCTCAACTTGGTACAAACATTCACCCACAGATTTGCAACATGTTCGTAAAGATGTTTGGGAGATTAAGCCTTTCCCAAATGTAAAAAATAAGTTTGTTAAATTAGAAACATGACGCACACAACTAAATCGGTGCTAATGTATAAAGGATTTGTGGAAAATGTAGTGCAGAAAATATTGAGATAAAAGAAGAAAATGCTGATTTTCAGCATTTTCTTCTTTTGTCTGAATATTTTCCCAAACCTTTTCTTTTAGGCCAATAGAGATCTCAAAACTAGGTCTTGTTTAGGAAAGCAGAATAGGGTTAACCCTTTCCCAGACCACAAAATTTTTGGGGTGTTCTAATACAAATGGTGCTGCAGACAAGAGAATAGGCGATGATAAAGATCAAATTTGTGCAAAATATAGTGCAGAAAATATTGAGACAAGAGAAGAAAATGCTGATTATCAGCATTTTCTTCTTTTGTCTCAATGTTTTCCAAGCCTTATTCATTAGACACGTAAAAACTAGGTCTCGACTGGGAAAGTGGGAAATTGTTAAGTCATCAGCTGTCTGGCGACATATGAATTATGTAGCTTATTGAAACCTTGTGCTAATTGTTAATGAAGTCGTCCATATTGGACGAAAATACACAATATGCCTACATTGTACTATCATAAAAAGGACGGGTGCAGAATTTTAAGATTTAAATCTTTATTTTGTCTCGCCAAAAGGGCATAAATGACCGTTATATTTACTGATTAGAGAGTCAGTTTTACTTGCTTTCCTTGGAACAAAGTATACAAAAATAAACAAAAAAAAAAAACATTGTCACGCTACCAAAGTGGGATGGTCTTAAAAACAATTTTGGCTTGGGAAAGGGTTAAACATCATGGAGAATTTAACTGAATATAAAACTGAGCAAAGTTCGACTTTTTTATAATTTAGGTCTGAAAATTGATCCAGAAAAGGCTTTGAAAGATCTATTGGTTTCGTTTCTAGCAAACCTTGTTGTCATGTGCATTCTATGGGAAGCAATGTTTATTCTGGTAATTCTCGGGTCATATAGACTCTACAGCATTCGCTCATTTAATTTCGCATGTTTTCTTTTTTTATTGTTTCGTATATGCATGGAGGAATAATGAAATCGTTTGAAGTTGCAATATGGCGCTTCGTTTAACACCCAAGGTGAAAACTCCTCGACATGACTGCTGTTTTGTCTTGCAAAAACAGATCCATGTCTTTGTTCTTTTTAAACTTTACATGTGAAGTTATCGAATTTCTAAGAGACCGCCCAGAATTTGGACCTTTTTTTCATGCATATGGCTTCTTTTCAACAAAAAACCTAGTATCTACAGCTTGTTTAAAGCTGTAGATACGAGTTTTTTGTTGAAAAGCGAACGATATTTCTGATTACTTCGGATCTACAGGCAAGCGATTGGGTGTTCATCTCACAAGAACTTGTCCGGAAAATACATTTATATCAATGGTAAATGGAATACAATTTATAAAAGAAAAAAAGACGTTTTTGCATTCTTTGTCGTTTTGTGAAGATACGCCACTTACAAAAAAAGACCACACATCATTTCAAATCATATAAAACAATTTTAATTTTATTTAAATTCTGTAATTTATTAAGTGTTTTGTTATAATAATCATTGTACATGTTTATTTGTACAAATGACGCATTAAAGTGACATTTCACATTTATTTTTTATAAATTTGACTTTTATTCTATCTGAAAGAGCAACTTTTCTTATGAAAATTCTGAAAATTTCAAGCCAAAATATTGAACCGTTTACGAGAAATACATATTTTTGTGCTAAAATTAAACAAAATGTTGTGGACAACAGTTCAGATTTATATAGAATTTGCCATTTCTGTCATAACTTTAATGGCTTATTTTCCGCTTATAGATAACAACTTCAGAAAAGCGATAGCATTTCTATGCATTAGAATAAACAATATTTGCATCAAGACATACTTTTAAAAAATGAAATAAATGTGAAATGTCACTTTAAAGTGTTCTTCTTAGTTGAAGTTTTGTATATATCGTAGTAGTTTCAAGATTGCTAAAAAACAAGTTAAGACATCTTAGGTAAATTTTCAAATTATTCAAATGGTAGAAAGTTGCCAATTATTATTTCGCAAACAATAAAATAGTTCGTTTACCACACAAATTTTGTGTGAACTGATTTTTTGTGAGTCAAGGGCAGATAATTCACTAAAATTTATATCATAAGGGGAGATAATGCATTATATTCAAGTCAGATTTTTTACTGATTATTTAGCCTACTATTCACATCATAACGTATCAATTTGATTTTTGCCATACATATAATTGATACGTGATATTTTAAAAATATTTCCAGGCATATTTATTCCTTGCGTATACGGACCTTTTCGGCCGATGTCGTATAAATTCGGTGGTGGAAATATTTACGACATCGACCGAACAATTCCGACGTCGCGTGAATCTCATTAGGGGTGAACACTCTTCGGGTTTAGGGTTACAAAAGTATAATTTAGCGGTAACAGTTCACCTTCGTTGTGTTTAAGTAGGCTGTAAAATAACAATAAAAATATACACACGGTCAATTGATATCCTAAATGAGGAGTCTGCTTTTTTACCATGTCTTTAATATTTTTTCAAAAGTTATAATCCGCAATCAAAATTTAAGTCATGTAACCACAGTCCATTGATGCCTAAAATAGACTTTATTGTCGTCCTTGTTTGAAAAAAAAGAAAGTATTATGCATTTTACGGAAGAAAACAAAACACGATGATGTTGAGGAAATCTATAGATGAGCGCTTAAAGTGACATTTCACAGATATTGTCTTCACAAATTTTATTTTTATGTTTATCTGAGAGCAAATTTTCTTATGAAAGTTTTGAAAATTCTCAGCCAAAGTATTGCGCCGTTTACGAGAAAATTATATTCGTTTGTTAAAATTAAACAAATTGATGTATACTGCAGTTCAGATGTAAATGTTATTTGTCATTTCGATCTCAACTTTTATTAAATTTATGCGTGTTTTCGCTTATCAGCAGCCACTTAAAAGAACTGACATCATTTATTCGAATTAGAATCATGCCAAACTTGGCATCAAGACATATTTTAGAAAATGGAATAGGAATGTGATGTTTCTTTAGTAAAACGGAAATATTCCCAAATATGCTCATACTCGACCGCCAATAAAGCCAATTACAAAAACTTGCCGAAATTCTTAATCAGTGGCCAAATCGACACATTTTAGATGCACTATTTATGAAAAACAGTTGGGACTCGCTGTGCCTATGTGTTTGGGAACGCCTTGCTACCTCGAGATATCCGGAATTGGACTCATCCGACTATCGTTTATTTTTTTTTAAATTGTCATAATTTTTTATGCTCGTTAGTTAAGAGCATGAATGAAATATAGGAGAAAATGACAAGAAATTTCACCTCTAATTCAATTTCTTTTCGTAGGCTACTTAATTTCAATGGTTATATTTCTTGGGTTTTTTTTTCATTAGTGAGGAGAAAACTGTGTTTTCACTTTGACTTTATTAGTTATTTGACTTAAGCAATGTCGAGGTACCGAATGTCAACAATATAATCACGTTTTAAAATGTCTTATAATATATGTAGCACTTTAAGCCGTTCTCAAAACGACAAAATATTAGGTTGGTCTAATTTGAAAGCTGCTGCAGATTACAAAATGAAAGTTGACAACAGCAGTTTCTGTGTATAATACAGCTTAGAAAATTATTGAGGCAAAAAGAGAAAATGCGGGTTATCAGCATTTTCTTCTTTTGTCTCATTTTTTCGGGCCTTTTCTAATAGGGACGTCAAAACAAGGTCATGTTTGGAAAAGAACTAATTCTTTATGATCTATGCTGTTGACACGCATACCATCGTTTATGCTAAACAATCTCGTAATTACTGCTTATTTTAAGCTGCAGTTACGAGGTTTTTGGTGAAAAGGGGCGATATACGTTAGTTCAGTCAATGTCGTGTGCATTTTGAAGAGCAAAAATCTAAAATAGCTAATCATAAAGATAAGATGGACACAAATACTTTACATGAACATAGATTTCCCATTAATGGCATGAATATAACGTTGATGATTTTTATTTACATGTATGTCGTCGGTGGAAAATTAACCATTTCCCAAACAAGACTTGGCTTTGACATACCCTATAGAAAGGGCTTGGGAAAAGTTGAGACAAAAGAAGGAAATGCTGGTTTTTACTGTGCACAAAATACATCGTTATTTATAAACATCAGGGACCCGTATTATCAACGATCTTATGTCCACGTTTTTGTGTCAACTGTGTAAGAAGACGTATGATTGCACGAGAAATCAGATTGGACCGATCAGGTTTGTTATTACAAGTAATTACCCAAATAATAATCGTACGATCGTTGATAATATGGTTCCCTGTTCTGTCCTCAGCAGCAGTTTTCAAATTGGACTGCCCTGATATTTCATCGTATGGGAAACGTTGTGGCCAAGTGATTTGAAATATCCTTTTCTCAAATGATAACGCTCTTTAACGCATGGAGGAGTTAAAGCTTTGTAACATTTAGAAGAAATGGGGAACTTGCTGATTTTTCCCTCTCTTTTCGGTAAATATATCTTGATGGGGGTCAAACCATGGAACTGAATCGTCCTCTGAAAAGGAGTTTTGACCATTGGGGGAAAAAGATTGTGTTAAAAATGAAAGTCGTTGTAAAAAAAGATTGTGTTAAAAATGAAAGTGGTTGTAAACACAGTGTCAAACAGTGGTGAATGAATTTGCATTTTTGTCTTTCTGAATAGAAAACTTTGTGAAAGTAAATGAAGAAAGTGCTTGTCACAAGCAATTTCTTCATTTTCCACAAAGTTTTCAAAACGCTCTGTCTTGTCGGGTATCAAAACATTATTATGAAGAAACGGGTTTCGAAGCCAAAGACCATTTAAAAGCAATGTTGAAATAAACATCTGATTTTTTTTAAAGATATAGCGCGGAAAATATGGAGACAAAAAGATGTAACGTAACATTTTCTTCTTTTGTTTCGATGTTTTCCTTGGTCATTTGAATTAATAACCTATTGATTTCAATGGCATATGAAAAGATTGAGACAAAAGAAGAAAATCGGGACGTCGAAACATAGTTTTTATACAGATATATCATTTGAAAAAATAGCACTTTCGAGCTATACGAAATGCATCAAATTTTCACACTTGTAAATACACTTCACATAAGTTGATTCACCGTGCCGGATTTCAAGATTATGCTTCAGGAAGAAATAATCTACAAATATCATTTCACTCTATATTCATAATTATGCAAGGGAGGTAATTTTGAACATTTTTGTCAAATATTTTCATAAGCATGCATGAATTCAAAATTCTAAACCGTACAAAATGCTTATGTTTATATTTGGAATTGAAATGTAGCACAGTATAGGAATTATTTGCAATTTTCAAATTGCACCGCTGTGCTCATTATGGGTCGTCTACCTTAAGAAGGTAACAATTCTTTATGTAATAGAATGAAACAGCGACTATTCATTTGCACAGAAGTATCTGCAAGTATATTAGTTTAGTTGGTAACATTTACTTCAATTCACTATACATTTTGATAGTAAACTTTAATATGCGATTTCAAAACCATTCAATATTTTAATAAGATCCCTTTTGCTAGACAGGTAACAAATTTTCCCGTCTATCATCCATACAAAAGTGTGTACCTTTTTGTTTGGGAGAGAAATAATTTAATTGTAATTTCAATATTTGAAATAAGTTAACCCATTTCCACACAATGACTTTTTTAGACTATCCCAAGTATAATCGTTTTGGAAATAATTGTGTGACAAGCAATTTCTTCATTTTACACAAATGTTTTTACTCTTAAAAACCCAAAAATCAAAATTCACCTAAAGATGTCGTCTGCAACATTCTTGAATTCCAATGTTTTGCTGTCTGGTAATGGATTTAACCAGACATTATAAATAAGAACCACTTACCTATGCTATAGACTAAGACCGCTAAAAATTCCATGTCTTTTATTCATGGGTTTTCTGTTTTTAATCCAAAAACTTTGAATAAATCACAAAAAATATTAATTCCTTTTTCACAGATACTTTGATGATTAAATAGGTACATAAAGGGCTGTTGAAAGGCAACGAGGAAAAACTCACTTCACCACATTTATTTTTATTCCAAAATTCGTAAAAATTTTAAAACCACTAGCGAATGGTTTATGGTGCGAAAAATTGCACGTAGTCTTTCCATTCGTCCAGTCGACTTTCGTGTTTTTTCTGGTAATTTATTATAAATCGGCTTATAAATATCGCATGATGGCAAATCATTGTGGTGATTGTTATCGTTTTTTCACCACACATTTATCACAAGTACTTTTTTACTCTGAGTAATCGGTTAAATATAATTGTTGGTCACTTATTAGCGATAGATAATAACCTACATGTCGCCCTTCTCCGATTTGAGTTAGATCTATATATCGGTGCGGCGGATCCAGGATTTATGTGAAGGGGTTCGAAAATACAAAAAGGGTGTTGTTTTTCTAGTATAATACAATTTTGACTGAATTTCTGCATGAAAATGAAAAAAGGCTTCAGATTGAGGGGGGTGGGGGGAAGGGGTGGGGGGTGGGGGGGGGGGGTCCTTGAACCCCCTCCGGATACACCACTATGTCGTTGGTCAAGTTCAAAATGCCCTATCCAAGTTGAAGATGTAGTATTTTCGAACGTAGCCGTTGTTCAAGATATATCGTCACTTTTCATTAGAAACCTCGTAACTGCAGCTCAAAACACCTTATTTCTCTGCGTTCTGGATACACACGTACTTCGTAAACAGACTTTCAGGCTTGTTTTCATATTTTATCTTTTTCTGTCAATTACCATTCACCTATATGTGCTATATGAGCTATATATCCAATACGGTTATATGAGTTATTGCGGGTAAAAGTATGTCCACATTTCGCCCTGTTTCCGAAAGGAAAAAATGAGACTGGTGCAAATCTTTGGGTGCATTTTGCAGAATAAAAAAAAAGCATGCATCTAGAACTCAAATATTTGTAATAATAAAACTCTATCTGCTGGCCAAAATCATGCATTGTTTAGCGACAAGTAAATTCTTCAGAAAATTGTACTCAAGGGCTGTGGCGGTACGAGGTTTATGGGGGGGGGGGGGGGGCATGTTCGGGCATTAAAATATGGGGTTCGTTTTCCTAAATCTACACAACTATGACCGAATTTCTGAATGAAAATGAAATATTCAGACAACAGAGGGTGGTCGTAAAAAACCCCACCCCCTCTGATCCGCTGCTGAAGGGTATGAAGTTTATATATGGTAAAGCGCGAGTGAAAAAAATGTAAATGAAAATGTTGCAGCAAATGGGAGGTTGAAAATATACATGTATTTTATTATCCATCATATTGGTAGATATTCATCCGCATGCAGGATTTCGACTCTTTTCAATAAAAACTTCGTAACTGCAGCTTGTTTAAGCTGCAGTTAAGAGATTTTTGTTGAAAAGCGACAATTTCCATAACATGCTACTTTCTTCATTGAGGATATTTTTCACCTCCAGTATTAATTCGATTTGTAAAGCAAGCTCTAATTTTATTTGTGAGATATTTTTACCTTCGGGAAAACACATTTCTTTAATTTCTTTTTTCACAAATAAATACCGGAAATTTGTCACCAAATCATCCCCATCCCTTAGTAACCTTACGACAATAAAACTCGAGTAGAAAAGACGAAATTCTCGTAAATGTCCCTTTTCGACTAATCACTTTTGACAACGCGAGTTTGTCAACAATTCGTATGGCGAAGACTATGTACCAACCTGATTAAAATTCGGTGTTACCTTACAGTAGCATCGGAATGATATGTGGAAGCTTAGATTAAGATGAGCATGTGAATCAACGGTATGCAGTCTGACCTGACTGCTTATTTAATTCTAAGAGAACACGTATGACGGAGATTAGCCAAATGCTAGGTGGCAACATTTTAGATTGACCCAAATTCAAAGATGTTGTAAACGATTATTCAAAGTAATTGGACGAATTTTTCGGTCTTTAATGGTAGAAACATTGTGGAAAATGAAGAAATTGATTGTCACAAGCATTTTTCCATTTTCCACAGTGTTTTCCGATGCCTTTAATGTTTTGTCGCCAAAATGTTAGAATAGGTTAAGAAAGAAGCAGAGTTGTCGAAAGGATAAACCATATGATCGTGGGAATTCGAGATGGGAATAATTACGACATTTATAGTGAAATAACTGTTATATTTAGGTCCATGTTATATGTGTGCGAGGACTTAGATGAACTTTGTACTAATTTAGAACTTACCTTTACCTTCATGAAACACGACCTGCTCAGGATGCTATATCTACTGACAGATAAATCCTAGAAAATCATTGAGATAAAAGGAGAAAATATCCACTCCCCATTTTTCTGTGTTGCTGAAAAACATTTGTGTGTGTGTGTGTGTGTGTGTGTGTGTGTGTGTGTGTGTGTGTGTGTGTGTGTGTGTGTGTGTGTGTGTGTGTGTGTGTGTGTGTGTGTGTGTGTGTGTGTGTGTGTGTGTGTGTGTGTGTGTGTGTGTGTGTGTGTGTGTGTGTGTGTGTGTGTGTGTTTGTTTTGTTTTGTTTTGTTTTGTTTTGTAATACTGTCATTGTAGCAACTGCAGATAATTTAAGTTTGGGTAATACTACAATTTTGTCATTTAAGAATAATATATTTAAGGAACAATGCTCCAGTATTACTATTTCTTTTCCCAATGCTGGAATTTGATAATATTTTTTTTTATCGAAAGTACGAGTCATTACCAGCTGAAAAATGAAATAAAAAGGGTTGGTCATCGGTCGTGTTTGGATTTTATCGGTAATCGTATGGTATACCCCTACAGCTTAAAAACCGACATGGACAATTTCTTGTCCCTTTCAGAGGTCTCAAAACTACTCAGAAAGTGTTGAAAGAACAAATACGCCCCAACAGTTAAAAAATGGTGAATAGTTAAGACATGTCATATTAACGAAAATCTGGTAGCGAAACATTAATTTAAAGTTTCTACAGTAACGACCGAGTGTTCCGAAAAACTGAAGCACTGTCCCTTAACTGAGATGGCATTGCAAGAGCCTTTAGAGCAATATAACATTTAAAGAGGTACATGAGACCAAAAGCATTCTATCAGTATCAGAATATTTACTATTGTAAAAGACAATCACAATAATTTCTTTTGCTGAATGTTATCTTATAAGCGAGTAATTGGCCAAAATCTGATTATCTTACCTGTGGGGGATTTGCAAATAGTAGATAAAACCAGTGTGACATCACAAGTGTGAGATGCTTACTGAAATCCTTTGTCTCTACATTGTTTAATGGACTTTTTAGTGGATTTTTATTGATCTATAAATGTTTACAATTTAACCAATTTGTAAATAAAGGTTATGGTTGAGACTTAAAAACTAAATGTAGCCATTATAGATACTACATACAGACTAAATGGATCATCATCAATCCTCAATAATAAATACATGTAAATTTAATAGCTATTCATTCCTTTGAATGGAATAGAACATGCCCTTTTGCCATATAAGAATTAATAACCTATATACAAAGAAGCAGTTTTAACCAGTTTCTGTGTTCTTTGCTTTTAAATGGTATTCATTTTAGGCATATGTAGTGATTAATGAATTGAATATTATTTTTATATAGTTGTTTCAAATCAAAGGTCAGAGCTACGAGCGAAAAATAATTAAATTAATGATAATGAAATTAAATAAGATTTGTTACCAGAATCACACAATTGTGACAAGTTTCTGCCATTCTGATGTTTCAGATGCAATTCAAAAATCTTGTCCTATGGAAAAGGAAATATTTTTCAACAACTTCTGTATACTGTCATTTGAGAAAAATTGTGTCAATCTAAATTCTAAATATTTACACTTGTATTTGAAATACGGGAAATGTAGAGACAAAATTAATATTCATATACATTCTATGCAATACAATAATTTTGTTTTCTTTTTGCACAAAAAAAGCTGCAAAACGGATCATGAATGTAATTGAAATATATTCTACTTTACATCTTTTCTTCATTTCGTCAATGCAAAAAGTTAGGGAATAAATAAAAATAGTATGTATATTCTAAAGGATTGGTGTGAGAAAGTTCAGATTGCATAGGAGATGGAAAGCGGTTTCATTATTTTTTCTCAAGCTGTACATGAAATAAAGTGCAGAAAAACTTGGAGAGATGCAGTTACAAAGCAAAATTTATTGTTATAAAGAAAGTACATGCAGCGATGAATTACAAACTGCAGAACTATTCTTATCACAATCTAAAGAATTATACACAATTTATTACCTCTCTCTGATTTCTGAATATAGAATTATATTTTTAAGGCTTACATGTCTGCTGGAAAAACAGGGTGGAACGATTTCGGTAAAGTATTATAAAACATCCATCTGTATGCTTTATTTTGACATTTCTATTGAATTATTACTTGAGCATCTTATTTTAGTGTTGAGCCTAAACATTCTGTTCCACAAAAACCTTTGAATGTCTACTTATTTTCTGTACAAACAGATTGACTGCAATCTATGTTTGCACATTTATGACGTCACAGGCACACAGTCTTATTTACAGGATGTTGGCAAATCCCTAATTACATAGATTTATACAGGTAAATATTGGCTACTTTAGCAGCTTATATCTCTTAAAGTAAGATGTGTTTTAGAATGGGACTTTTTTAATTCCATTTGATTTGTAGAAGACTTTTGAATGAGTTGGGTGATGAAAAACGGTCATGCTCCTCTTTAAGACCATCGTGTTTTCATACCATTCTAAGCAAGACCCATGCTGTTCTTTTACAGTTGCTACAGGGCATGAAGTAGCTTCCAACTAAAGAACATCGTGGATCCTGATCAGACTGTGTGTAGCCTATTTATGTGTTTATGTACAGGCTGATCTGGATCCATGTCCTTATTTTGCCATTTGGGCCTCTATACCAGATACCCGATCATATATCTTTAACGATTAAGGTTGTAATAGTTCCATAGATAAGAAATCAAACTAAAACCGCAAGAAAATACAACAATTATCATTTTTGGACCATCGAAAATTAGTGGGTACGAATCGGTAAAGGGATCGGCCATTAATATTGAAGAAGTGCATTTTTTGACAGAAAACATCGTTCATAATTAAATCAATTGAAGTTGGCTAATTTCTCCGCGGTACTTGATTAATGCAAAACGTCAATCAAAAAGCTCTATTTGTAATTTCTGAGGCGGTCCTCGCTTATTAATGAGTAGATTAAGTTACACAAAAAAGTTCGACGGGGCACAAGAATATTGGCATTTTAAAAATATTTCAAGTTCTTTCAATGATAATGAAAAATTATTGATATCGTAAAATATATAAGTGGAAATTTCAAACTTATCAAGTTGTTCTACAAAAGAATAAAAATGACTCGCTTTACGTTACGCATTTTTATACTTACGGTTTCTTTTAGAATAAAACAGAAATGATTATTTCCGACTTTCTCTGGGTTTTATTCCATAGACATAATTCCCAACGTTTGTTCCAAATAATTTTCTTTTCGTTAAATTCTAAGTACATTTGGAGTTGAAAAACTTAAACTGCATGTGTTGTTGTTGCTGCTGCTGCTGTTGTGGTGGTGTGGGTGCTGGTGGTGTAATCAGATTGACTATCACGCACGAAAAGACGTATATTATCACTGGTGGTGAACTCGGCCAACGCGAGTGACGTTTTTTCGCGATCAATGTATTCCCTCGGTGTTGTTATAAAATATCGTAACTACGGCTTTATCGAAGCCGTATTTACGAGATTTTATAACAACACCGACAGTTTGTCAATACAAATCGGTAAACCTGGTCTGTTTTTAAAACAAGTTCATTGTCATTAGAAAAAAAATCTATAAACTCACATTTAAACGCAAAATATCTATACCTTGTTGTGGCGAAAATTGTTTAAGTTCACCACCAGCGATTATGACCTGCACAAATTCACAGGTATAACTATATTGAATGATCTAACGGCGCATAATTTCTTATTTTTAACATGCCGCCTCTAGTTCTTTTCAGGCGATCAGCTATTTTCTTTCGGTTTTAATACCTTAACATGGGAAAGCGAATTCATCAACAGTTAACAACCTAACGAAAGTTCAGTGAGGACTCTTGGCATACATACCTGTCTTACTATGATAATCTACACGAGAAAAGGGGGTCCTCGGGGTTTCCGAAAAGGCCCGATTCAAACGACTAAGTGGGCCGAGAACGGATAGCTCATTCTGTAAGACCTCGTCTCCACTAGGACGCGGAAGGGTTGCCGAAGGGTTCCCGATCGAAAAAATGACAGGAACGGGATGTTTCGGCACACCTTCGGGATGATCGGGAACCCTTCTTCAACCCTTCTGGAAGCCATCTTAATGCTTCGGGAATGCTTCGGGAACCCTTCGGCATCAAAATAGGTTCGGCATCCAAATTTCAAAAGTTTTAAAATTTGGACGCCGATCTTTTAGTTCGGGAAAGCTTCGGGAAGCCTTCGGGATCGTCGGCATCCCTTCCTGAAACCTTCGGGAACCTTTCTGAACCATCTGCAACCCATCGGGCCCTATCTAACTGCATTAAAGTCATCATATTACCCCGAACGGTCCAAGAAAGGTTGCCGAAGGTCGACGTATTACATATTGGTAATTACGCTCTCTGTCCGTCTTACTGTCCGTCTCTACGTACGTGTGTCCACATCATATGAACGCAGCTTCCACCACATTTATGGATAAATTCGGATTTACATAAGAAGTGTCAAGCCTCATCTTGTGATTATTTTCAGAGGTTTTGAAATCTTACAATGTCACAAAAGGGTGCTTAATTTAAGATATCTATGTACCGGTTTTATTGTGATCTTGGACCTCAAGATTGGCACAGAAATGATTCATCTGAACCGTTCTGTGTGATACAGGCCGCAGCCATAGCGGAGTTGGTAGCGCATCAGACTTCAAACATGGACTCCCAAATTCGATCCCCGACTGCTGCTAATATCCTTTCAGACATTTGTATCTCACCAAACGGGTGGATAACTGTAAACATATGTGACCTGTCGCGCTAAAAGGGACCTTATCCGAACTCTAAAAATCCAAATTTTGACAAACTTGTCAGGCCCAGCACATGTGAACCAGATCCTGTATGCGAAAATGAACATATAGTAAGATAGGGAAAACATTCTGCATTTAGAAAATTACATAAAAGTGAAAAGTGTCGGCCCTAGTCTGGCTGCGCGGACTGCGCAGACTGACTAGTGTCGATGTTTTTCACACATCCGATAGGGTCCCTTTTAACGCGACGGGTCACATATGTGAGCGAGCAGCTGAAGGCTCTGGAGCAATACAAGCACTGCCATCTAGAGAGCCGACAGTTGAGAACCTTTTTACTATGGCGGAGGTTGTGTCGCCTATATGGCTTCATTAGGTTGGTCCTCATCGTAGTTGTAACATCTGTAACTAGGTAGTAAGGCATGTCCCTGCCGTCATTGGTGATTGGCGAAAGTGGTAGGAGACAATCCGACATGTATTCCAACATCTAGATCACACCAGATGAACTTATTATTGGCATCAACCAACGCTAAAAGGATCAAACTGAAGAAGCCCTTGTTTTTATGGTACAGACTACCATAACCAAAAGGCTTCTTAATTGCCACATGTTTACCACCGAGGGCACCGAACGTATGGGGCATATTCCACTTTCTCTCGAACTGAGTGACCACTTGTCGCCATTCCTCAGGAGTACTTGGAAGAGCCATGTACTCGTCGTGATTTGTCATAATTTACGTGAACTGAAACTGTCCTATATATAGCTAGGAATTAACATCGGTAACATATCGGCATTGATTCTTAGAATCTTCCGGATGTTCTGCATGTGATCGGCAGCCATTCCGCGTGATCGGGAAACATTCGGCTAATAATACTGAACCGATCGGCAAACATCCGCATTGGATCTGCATACTTCGGTATAGTTTCGGCATGTCTTCGGCAACCATTCGCATACCGCTCCCCGTACCAATACCGAATGGATCCCGAAGGTCAAGCTACGGCCATTTTCATCCCGAAGGCTTCCCGAAGTTAGCTATTTTTTCATCTGCAACCCTTCGGCAAGTGATCGGCGTCCTAGTGGAGACAGGCCTTAACATCGGAGTCTGTCAATCCATGGGTCTTGAGTTCGAACCCCGACTCGGCCAGTATCCATTCTGACATTTGACAAAAGTCATTTGTCTCTGACCAGTAGGTGTGAACCATCTATGTGAGAGAGCAGCTGGAGCCTCGGTTTGAATATTGTAGTAGTATAGCTCAAGATAAATGACCTGGCAGAGCATCTCTATCGATGGGCTGCTCTGCCAGATCATTTATCGTGAGCTATACTAGTAAGATAAATACCAGAAATCCTCGGTTAGGTGTTCCGGCCGCCGCGATATGAACATGGAAGTTGAAAAACGGCGTTAAGGTTTACGAACTGAGAATGAAAACACCACTTTCTAGCCATACGAAATGCATCAAATTACACACATTTGTAAATACACTTCACATAAATTGATTCACCAGGCCCGATTTCAAGATTATGTTTTAAGAAGAAAATAATTGACAAATATTATTTTACTCTATTTTCATATGCAAGGGAGGTAATTTTGAACATTTTTGTCAAATATTTCCATAAGTATGCATTAATTCAAAATTCTAAACCATACAAAATGCTTATATTTGTATTTGGAATGGAAATGTAACGCAGATTAGGAATTACTGACACTTTTCAAATTTCGCCTCTGGCTCTGCATTTCATTCTCAGTTCGTAAACCTTAAACCCCAATAAAATAAATCAAGTCAATCGAGCCAGTGCAGCCAAAGAAAATGGTTACAGACTTGAAATTTCGAAAGACAACGGACTTTGCTTTCTAAGTAGCGAAAGCAAAGATGCTGATCAGCTTCACGATTAGGCCTACCGTCAAACTTATCTGCGTCTTTGTTTTCGCATATCGTCGGTGTTATTGCAAACCTGGTAACTCCAGCTTAATTAAAGCTGGAGTTACGAAGTTTTGCAATAACACCGACGATATGCTTAGTTCCGCTTTTCTCCTTATTAGTCAGGGCACGAATTTAGAAAAGTTATCACCTAAAGGCATTTTGTGAAGAAAAGGGTTTGAGATCGGTTCTAAGGGTATTTTGGTATGCTGAATCCGAAAAACAATGTTGCCAAGCTGAAAAATGGCTTCTTCATCATCTAATTTGCATATTTTCAAAATGGCCGCCAAAACCTCAATTATGCACTAATCATGTTGTTATGTATCATTTTTTCGTGATGTTTTGTTCTAAATATCGCAAATTTCATGTTAACAGACTAAAACTAAATGGTTTACCACGTGAATGAGGAAAAGAAATGACTCTTTCACCAACTAATTTGCATATTTTCAAAATGGCCACCAAAAACATAAAATCTTCTATATAGTATCAAAGTTTTGGGCATAATCTTAACCAAATTGTTGAGATATTTTGCTATTAATTGTTTAAAACTAATGAGTAATTAATTTCAAAAGTTAATAGAACCACGTTGACACTATTCTTAATCATCTTTTACGTATTACGGACAATAAAACATTTTAAACATACAGAATATTACTTTTAAGTTTCAAGTTTTTGGCATAATCTTAACGAAATTGTTGAGATGTTTTGCCATAAATTGTTTAAAACTAATGAGAAAATTATTTCAAAAGTAAATAGAACCGCATTGACACTATTTTTAATCATCTTTTACCGTATTACTGACAATAAAACATTTTTAAACATACAGAATATCACTTTCACATTGAATTTATTTATCATTTTTTTGTTATTATTATTTTTTGTTTTTGAAAAAATAAAGCGCGGTTAAAACACATAACTTTTACCAACAATACCAATTTAGACGTTTACATTATACATTTTGATTTTAAAAAACTTGGACATTTTAGATTTAGCCTTCATAAAATAATTTGGTTCATTTTCAAAATAATTCTAAGCTAAAATATTTCAACATGTTTTTGGTACTTATGGCTAGATCGAAATGAGCTCCGGAAAAATGTCATCTGAATTCATTTATACCAGAATTGATTTTATAACAGAAAATGTCATAAGAGCTAAGCACCGTATTTATTAAAAAAACCGATAACACACCCTATATACGGGTTTTTAATTGAGTTGCATGCCAAAAAACGTGAATGTGTCCAATTTTCAGATATAAGATTGCTATCTTCGTATAATCATACGTTTAGTGCAAGCGCATTACGATCCTGTACAAAATGTATGTTCTCGCTGGTGATTACTGTCTACTTAAAGGGGCCATGCTAGATATTTCAGGCATCAGAACAACATGGGGACAATTAGAGTGTACTTAGTGGTATGCACATCATATTTTCTGGGCAGAAAAGGGATTATGTCGTTAGTACCAAGGTTTTCATCAATGATTAGTTTCCTGTGAATATAATGAGAAACTAATAATGTGGTAGGTGAAGTTAGATACAAACTTCATATAGAAGGACTAAATGAATTTGATGCAATGTTTTATGATATAGTAAGTATCTACCCATGCAGGTTGACCAATCCATATGATATTTTTTACCTGTTTTGTATGTTTGACATATTAGCATAACCCCTCTCAGAACATCGAAAAGTTGTCTACAAACATGCATGAACAAATGACGACTACACTGATCTAAAGAAGTATTAAAATGAAACATTTGAATAGAAGATGTAAGCTGTCTTTATCAGAAATAACGTAGGCGTTGTGAACAAACACATGGTTTTTGATACATGTAGATAGGTTGGTTACTGTATTTTTTAGAATGCGAAAAGCGCATCTTAAAACCGACTACATTTAAATGACATTTTGCAAATCCTGGGTCAGCAACAAAGTGCAGCATTATCAAAGACATTAAACAAAATATTTGTATTCGGTATTATAGCATATTTTATCATATGAAACATGCGTAACGCTCTTTTCCAAAAAAAAGGTTATTACAATGATTCTTTCCATGTAACATAGTTTTATCTGATTTTTCGGCTATTCAATTTTTGATAAGTATACATACAAAGACAATGAACTTTCGTAACAGATGGAGCTGGATATTGAAACTTAGTGTGTTCCTTTTTGAGATTTTTCATACATGAGAACCGATGGAATTGATGTAAATATCTGCAGAGCATGGGTTAATTCTTGAACATGAGCTTCAGATTGTATTCTTCATACATAATTATATGTCAAAGCGAATTTGAAAGGATATCAGAATTTGATTCCTTCATGTCAATAATAATGAAGCTATTAATGTATATCTGTACAGTATCAGGCAAAAAGTCACTTCTCTTATCATAATCATTTCATTCTTACGTGCCTCGCAGGTACGGTTGCCTTGTGTGAAGAAATGTTGAGCATTGAAGACGCCAATGCCTCTGTCTAGGCTATTCTTATTAATGTCCTGGTGTGGCGTCCATATTTGAACCTTCATCTTAAACTTGTGTGAACTTTGAACGCATGGGGATATACACCAAGAAATCCATATTTTACATTTATAACAATTCATGACAAATGATATGGCCCTTGTCATGAGCACAGCTAAAAGGTATTTTATACAAATGTAAGTGCACAACCAATGATAGGGGCTGTGGATGAAACTGTCAATACTTTACGCATTATCATTAAATAGATGAAATAGTTCTAATGTATTTTCGGATAAAGCTGCAATAGCTCAACAAATAACAACAGAGACTATCTATCCAGGGCTTGTGGGTTCGAACCCATGGGTTTCAAATCTACATGTACGTGTGATAAGCAGCTATTGACTTTGAATGTTGTACCTGTTCGAAACATGTCAGGAACATGATGAATATATGCATCAGTCACTGTGATGTTACTGACAATTTAACCCCATTCAATCATTAAAGTTTATGTAACATGTATTTGTTGGCTAGAAAACCTGTATTATATAGTATATTAGTCACTATATCAAGTTTTTAGAACCGGGGTATTATCTATATTGTAGGTAGAGATCAATAAGTTGCATCTTTAAAATAGTGTCAAAATGAACAAATAATTTTTCTTCTGAAAAATTTAAGTTTAACATACTACAGTGAATTAGGTTTGCCACACTCAACCAATTTTGCAATCTAACGAAATTTGGAAATCTAAGATAATTGTACTTTCTAATACTGTCCAGTGCCTAAGTTGGTTACCTGTTTAATATGTGTTCAATTTCAAATAACCATACACAATTTAATTTCTAAGGATATCAAAATGTAATTTAAAACAATTTTTAGTACCTATATCTTCAGCAGTTTGGAAACATGAGTGTATATGAAAGTGCAAAAAATGGAATTTCCCACACTACACTATCCTTTATTAGAATGAATACGGTAAACTTTTTTCCAAAAGTTTTGGACATTTATTTATATTTCTAAGAATTTATTGTGGATATTTTGGCAACAGGTTTAACCAAATCACGTTTTCAATATAGTGGCTAGGATGTATCATTATTTTGGCAAAATTATGTGAATAATTACTTACATGGTTTTTGAATTGGCGTGTTTGAGGTAGATCTGCGTTAAAAACATTAATATATGGTCAAAGGGCAGCTGTGCTCAAATGTGTGATCTTTATCATATCTGCATTCGAAACTTTTACATCTAATACATAACATTTTCAAAATAGTACTTTGAACAATTTTACTGTATTTCACACAGAGGGAAAATAAAATGTAGATTAATGTTATTGTTTAAATAGGGGTTATTGCCATTTATACGGTAATATTCAAAAACGAATATAATTTTTTTCTCAATTACCAATTTCATCATTTAGTTTTGGTCTGTTAACAAGAAATTAGTGATATTCAGGAAAAAAGATGTCGAAAAAAGGATAAATAACAACATTATTGTTGCACATTTGAGGTTTTGGCGGCCATTTTGAAAATATGCAAATTAGATGATGAAGGAGCCATTTGTCAGCTTGGCAACATTGTTTTTCGGACTCAGCATACCCAAATACCCCTAGAATCGATCTCAAAGCCTTTTCTTCACAAAATGCCTATACCTTAAAAACTAAGCGACTTTTTCAGAATTTTGTCCTGACTATATGCGGCTAAAAATGGGTTGGTATCTGAGAAAGGGGCCTTTATGCCATTAGATACCAACATAGATCTAGATCAGCCTGTGTATCCACGCGGTCTGATCAAGATTAGTGCAACTGTCTTACAGTTATCACGGTGTATAATCACGTGATGCAATAATTACTGAATATCTTCAATAACTTTGTTAATACCGGACCGATTTGAATTCCGTTTGAAGCAGGGAATATGGACATACGTCACGCATTAGATGGACGTGGTCGATTTTTGACTGATAAAAAAGTTATTGAAGATAAAACAAAAGTTTGGTTTATCTTCAATAACTTTTTTATCAGATGATTTTTCAAAAATCCAACACGTCCAGCTTATTCCTGGCATTTTCCCACCTTCTCTGCTTCAAATCGAATACAAATTGGTCAAGAATTAAAAAAAGATATTGAAGATTATCGGAAATTCTGAGTCACGTGATTATACACCGTGGTTACTACAGGTCAAAACGAAACATTTTCTTTTATCTATTTGTCATAGATATGTCCCAAGTTTTTTTTAATAATGGGAACGTCAAAACT
Source organism: Fragum sueziense (assembly GCA_963680895.1). Lineage (NCBI taxonomy): Eukaryota > Metazoa > Mollusca > Bivalvia > Cardiida > Cardiidae > Fragum > Fragum sueziense. The sequence continues at coordinate 35,165,939 of OY804602.1, forward strand.
GGGACTTGTTTTGACGAGGGTTGATATTCTACTTAAAGTGACATTTCACATTTATTTCATATTTAAAAAATAGGTCTTGATGCAAAGATTGTTTATTCTAATGCGTAGAAATGCTATCAGTTTTTTGAAGTTGTTATTTATAAGGGAAAAATACGCCTGTCAAGTTGAGACAGAAATGACGAATTCTATATAAATCTGAACTGTTGTCCACAACAATTTGTTTAATTTTAGCAGACAAATATATATTTCTCGTAAACGGTTCAATATTTTGGCTTGAAATTTTCAGATTTTTCATAAGATAAGATGCTCTTTCAAATAGAATAAAAGTAAAATTTATGTAACAATAGTTGTGAGATGTCACTTTAACTTTGGTTTGTATGGCAAATGTTCTTCTTGATTGATGTAACGGTATTAATTTTGTTGTCATTACTTTTCGTCTGCAATAGGGATGAATTTTGTGTGAAAAATAGATCAGTTGTATCTGTATAAATTAATAAATATTCGGTATTATTGTGAATTCTCGTAACTATCGCTTCAATCAAGCTGTAGTTACGAGGTTATAAATGGATTGTGCACCTGGTCAAATGTTCCTGGTATTACTTGGATCAGTTTTTGTACAAACACAGCTCCAACAACCAATGATATATTCATAAAATAATTGATAACATGTGCAATATTATGATGTCAACAAAAACAATAGTATAAATGATTCAATTTTTTACTAATGAGGGACTAGACCGATAACGGAAAATAGGGGTGGCAGGACGTATTATGTGACTATTTATAGTAACAACCTATACACACGGATACCTGTCCAACCTTAAATAAACCAAAATATTTGTATCGATTCTCGTTTAACTTTGAACACATACAATGGTGGTGAACTCGGCCGAAGCAATGGACGTTTTTCGCTACAACAAGGTAAAGATATTTTGCGTTTAAACGTGAGTTTAAAGATCTGATTGGATAGTTTTTCTAATAACAATGAATTTGTTCTAAAAATAGACGGGGTTTACCGATATGTATTGACAAACCGTCGGTGTTGTTATAAAATCTCGTATCTACGGCTTTATCGAAGCCGTAGTTACGATATTTTATAACAACACCAACGGAATACATATGATCGCGAAAAAACGTCCCACGCTTTGGCCGAGTTCACCACCAGTGATATAGTAGCACAACAAACAACTACAAGCTTAACCCTTTTCCAGACAGCAACATTTTATCGTGGTTGAATTTGGAAGGTGCTGCAGATGACAAAATCGATGTTTATAAAGACATTATTTGTGCAAAATAAAGCACGGAACTGGTTGGGACCAAAGAACAAAATGCTGATTTTGCGTCAATCTTTTCCAAATGCTTTTCTATAGGGGAATGTCCCTTAATCTTCACTTCTTCAAAAATAGTCCACTAAATGACATTCTGGGGTATTTCATGTCAAAAACTGATAAATTACACATGTAGCCTACTTTTATAATTGTGAGTGTATAAAACATCATGAGAAAAGAACCATGTTCATCTATTCTCGAATGTTTATTATCGACTCAAACTTTTCTCTTACCCCTTTCCCAAACAAGACCTGATTATAACGTCCCTAGAAGTAACAGTAATTTGGAAAAAACATTTTCAAAAAAGAAGGAATTGCGGATAATCACCAGTTGCCCCCTTTTCTCAATTTTTTTTCTTTGCAATAACAGCAATAACATGTTTGCAGCTTTTGGCATTCTCCTTCGCAAATAACTTATAATTTCGAGCATTCTAAAATTAGACACACGTCGTCTGGAAAGAGTATACCCTCATCAATATCCCAATTTGTAGTCTGCAGCATGTATATACTTCAATTCGGAACAATCTAAAAAATGTTTTTGAAAAACAGTCCGGCCTAAAAACGATACATCGATGGTTTCAACAAAAACATCGTAACTGCAGCTTGTTTTGAGCTGCAGTTACGAGGTTTTTGTTGAAAAGAGACTACATATTACAAGACCTGTTCATGAGTCTGTGAATCCTTAGTTTTAGATATTGCGATAGGCTTATACATGTATAGACGGCAAAAGCAGACAAAGTTTTGGAGAGAAAAAAAGTTAATTAAACCAGATTCTTTCCCTAACAGAGTAACGGGTCGTTAAGTTTAGTTTATTGTTGTATATCGTCGGTCACGTTCAAAAATGCCGTAACTACAGCTTATTCAAGCTGTAGTTACGACAATTTCGAACATTACCAACGATATTTAGGTGCATGTTTAATAGACGTGCCCAGTCAAACTATTTCTCACGTATTTGCGAAAACCACCCGAGACAACGAAATCATCCCAAACCCAGCTTTTTACACCCAACCGGGACTTCGCACTGACGCGAGAATTTGTTTAAAATTCATTGAAAATCGTTAAAAAACCATTGATGAGAAATGTTGATACCCTACTCCGCTATACTTTTAACCCATTATCAAACACAGAAATTTTGGACTTGTCTAAATTCAAAGATGTTGCAGAAGACAATTCCTGGTGAATGGTTTTCAAAACATTTCTGTCTTTCAGGATAGACAACATTGTAGAAAAGGAAGAAATTGCTTGCCACAAGCAATTTCTTTCTTTTCCACGAGGTTTTCCGAAGCCATTATCTTATGGGGAGTAAAAAAGTCACTGTGTGGTAATGGGTTAACGCTTTCGCAGACTGTAAAATATACATAATATATATCTATTTGGCCTGATTAAACCCTTTCCGAAATAAATCCTGAATGTGACTTCCATTATGGAAAACGTTCAATGGAAAATATAATCTAAGATCTATCGAAAGGAGAGAAATTTTAGAGGTGATAATCCATATCATTTTGTGTCTAAAACAGTCTGATCATGATCTATACTACATTCGAGCTGTTCCTACAGGTTTTAAAGAAGCTATTAGAGAAAAGCACGACTCTTCATCAGACAGTGTGTTTACGCTGGATCTGGACCTGGATCCTGGCTGGTCCCAAATGTCAATGGGAAGGTTTTTTTTAACCAAATCCTGACTAAACGCGATCTGTCTGGTCTTTCTCCTCGTGTTTGTCTCTAAATTAGCCCTTTCCCATACTGGTTTTCATGTCCGCAATAGAAATGGTTTGGAAAGCATTGAGACAAAAGAAGAAAATCTTCCTTTTCCTTAATATTTGCTAGGCTATATTGCACACGAATCCAACCTTTATTAACATTCATTTTGTCGTCTACCGCATCTTTTCGTGGTCGTAAAAAATCACGGATTTCTTGTAAATGACTTTTTTAAATAGTACCCGATGAAAAAAGTTAATGTCAAGCAAATCAAGTTTTTTTTTCTTTTAAACAATGATGGTTTCTGTCATACGTACACCTAATAAATAATTGAAAGAGATTAAAATAAGACAAAACATTCACGAATAGACTGATAACAATCAATAAATTTCGCTCCTTTTGTCTCATTATTTTAGGTGCTATATCGCACATAAATTATATCTCTATCAATATACATTCTGTCATCTAAATAAGCATTCAAGACATGGTTGTCTAAATTTTAACAGTTTATGAAATGGTTAAATAGATGATAATAAATTCCGGTGGATTGGTAAGAAAATGTTTTAGACAAGCGAGGTAATTCGTAGCTTGCATGATGCAAATATATGGAAGAGTTATTTGACTTTGCCAATCTGTATATTACCAAGCCAATCTGGTTTAACCCTTTCCCAAACAAGGCCTGGTTTTGACGTCCCTGATAGAGAAGGTTTGGGAAAACATTGAGACAAAAGAAGAAACTGCTGATAACCAGCAGTTTCTCCTTTTGCCTCAATATTTTCTTTGCAATATTTTACAACTTTACCAACTTACATTTTGCCGTTTGTAGCAGCTTTCAAACAGGATCAGCCTTACATTTTGCGATTTGGGAAAGGGTTAAATCAGATTGATTACCGACCAAATGGCAAAGGGACGGATCATACGGTAGGGAATCATTACAATTGCAGGAAATCTTCAATGATTTCTGTTACGTGACCGATTTAGATGTGGCTTGAAGCAGGGAAGCTAGAAAACACGTTAGGAATTAGATGTATTTGGTTCTACAGTTGTTATTGTTGTTGTTGTGTTATGTTTTAAACCCACACCACGAGACCGCGTCAAAGTTAACGATGAATTATGTCCATTACTAGTTCAAGATACCAGTCGAAAATATTTATCCAGAATAATATGCCATATGACTTTGATGCATTCGGGTAAATTTCTCGAAAAAAAAAAAGTACATCAAAAGTACATCAGGCTAGTAGTCAAGGGCAGATAACTCTGACACAAAAACGAGCATAGAAAGGTACCCTGATTTTTATATACAGTTTGTTCAGTGCATGTTAATTGAAATCACATGAAAATAAACAATGAGCTGTAAAAAAGTTAATATTCTGTCTATGATTATCTTAATGAAGCCAGCCAAGAAGATGCTTATAACCAACATAGTAACATTTCGTTAAATCATTTTCTATTACAAAATACTAAAAATTTCTATCTAGTAAAATATGAATATAGGACGTTTTGGCCACGGACGTTTTGGCCAGGACGTTTTTGCCACGGACGTTTTGGCCACATTTTATTTCAAGGTAGGACCTTTTGGCCAAATCTAAATTAAATTGAAATATTAATAATTGATACCATTTATTCTTATTTTTTCTTCATAATGAACGTGTGTCAACTTTCAAAAGTGCAATTACAAAATAAAATAATATTATGTAAATTTAATGAGTTCCATTCCTATTTTCCTTATTTATTTTTTTTTATTATTTATTTTATTTATTTATTATTTTTTGCCAAAAGGTCCTACCTTGTAAAATATTGTGGCCAAAACGTCCGTCCACCGTAAAATATATGTGACCAGTCATACTAAACGGGATCTTCTGGGAAGTGTGAAAAGTATCGATCCTAGTCAATCTGCACAGTTCGAGCCGCCTGACTAGGATCGAAACTTTTCACTCTAATATAATTTTTAGAATGTAGAATGTTCCCTTATCCTATTCATTTTTCCAAATACAGTCGACACTCGTTATCTCGACATCGGATAAGTCACAATTCCGCTTAAGTCGAAGTGAAAGTCATGCCCCATCCTCAACATATGGATATCAAAATGAATTCCGAAACATATACAGCCATTGAAATTTAGTAGGAAAATGATAGAAATTGCTCGTTTCGAGCAATTTCTTTCCTTTTCCTACTATATTTAAATCATGGGCACATATCATGCCCATCAAAAATGGTTAAATATCCTTTTCATCGAAAATAACCAAAATCAGATTAGTCGAACTCCGTATATGTCGAGGTATTTTGACGGCCCCTCTGACTTCGACACAACGAGTGTCGACTGAATATCTGTCTGACCTCTGCTGAGTCTGATCCTTTTCTTCAAGTTAAATGGGCTTCCAATAAGGCCCCTTTTGCCTGACGGGCCACATTTTTAAATCGGTAGCGGGGAAAGAAGCACCACTAGTCCAATGGATACTTCAACAAACATCAAACAGTTCCTACAACATCAAAAAAGATACATAGGCCTAACTGCCGCGTTACCTTCTTTTCAGTATCGGCATGTAAGAACACATAGATCTTCGCTAGCCAAGGTTGAACCCACCTACGTTTGTATTCACCCTTGGCGGATTTAGTCCGATTTTCTTGAAATCGCGAAGCGCCGCCTAGCGGTTGTTCCGCTGGTTGTTTACGTCCATTATTGATGACGTAATAAACGCGCGTTGTCTTTCGCGTCATACGTCATGCGGATTATGTAAAAGTTAGCTGCTTTTTTGGTTGAATTGTCGAATGTATAATAATTCGTCGATTAAAGTTAGGGAATTCCTGTCTATTAATAGCAGTGAAATTCTTAGGAAAAATCGCCCATCTTCGCGTTTTTGAGTTGCAAATGAAATGCTTTTTCCCGCCCGTTGTCATGATTTGGTTACTCATAACAAAAGCATCAGTCGACAATCTGATTGGTTCCAGCGAGACCTCGCTGGAACCAATGAAAACGCTTTCCAGGAGACCAAGAAAACCGGACTAAATCCGCCAAGGATGAATACAGAAACGACGTTACGTCGTAGATGTCACCCTTGGCTTGCGAAGATGGTAAGAACAGGACTGAAAAAAAAATAAGAATTACATCCCATCATTAGCTACCAACCACTTCGTGCATCTTCGGGAGTTCGGGTGTCATCCGTGTCAAGTGAAATTAACGAGAGATAAACTCGTCGGAGAGATAGCCTCGCCAATTTCCCGGCGTCATGTCCGTTGTAACGTAAATTTATGAGGGATTTCCCTCGTCAATGTCCGTTGCTACGGATGACGCCCGAAAATGTATGAATTATTTTGTAGATAATGATGGGTTGTAAACCTTAATTAAAATGTCCATGTTTAACGTGCCTTAAATGACAAAAGGCACAAACTAGTTCTAAACCAATGGAGCTACAAACGGACCGTTACCTAGGACTTTATATGGCATTTTCTTGTTTGTATTCTTCTACTGGAATGTGTTTCACAAATTAAAGTATTCCACCAATTATTAGATACTAAACACTTCGTGCAACTTCGACCGTCTTCCGTGGTAACGGAAATTGACGATTGTTTATGCTTTGTCAACTTCCAAAGCCACAGAGGATATATAAAGATGCTCAAATTGTTTAGTATTTAATGATGGATAGAATACATTGACAAGAAAACCAACTTTAATGTGACACGACTGATAAAGGCGTGATACGGAAGTTACTCATCAAAGTGGTTCGACCTGTTTATTGTATTGCGGTGTTTGGAGGATTTTTAATGGTATATTAGATACAAATAGTAAATTCTACTAAATTGTATGTAGGTATACTAGTATAAATTATGAGCCTACATATTTCACCATATTGCAAATATCAAAAAGGTACAAAAAAACTAATTGAATGTATACCAATAAAGTTTTGACATTTGAACGCACAAATGATGGAGACATGTGATAAATTTGGCAAAATAAGTATTTCACATTGAAAAACAATTTTTTATTGTGATTGTCCAATTATGGGATACAAAATTATGAATCTATATTACGTAAACATGTTTATATTTTTAGACGTTTGCACCGAAATCGTAATGTATAGGCATGTTCGATTTGCACGTTAATGCGTGCTAATGTATGACAAACTGTTCACTGAACAAGGAAATGTTTACTTCAAAATTTCTTACTTTCATACTACATGTCGTCGCTTTTCATTGAAAACCTCGTAACTACAGCTTGCTTAAAGCTGTAGTTCCTTGGTTTTGGAGAAAAGCGGAGTTGAATATAACTTAACATGTACCAGGAAATTGTAACTCCGGTCGGAACGTTTGGCTTTTGGTCAGATTCAAATACTGGCAAATTGATCGTTCTATACGAATATAATATTATGTCTTTATATATATATATAGTTGCCCTGATTGGCAAACACTAGTTTTTTTTCACACGTGGAATTTCATTGAAAAGTGTCTCCTTTTGCGTCAATATTTTCTGTGCTTTAAAATATATACAAAACCCCATATCTATCAATATCCGTTTCCTAATCTGAATCACCTTACAAAAGGGGTCATCTTAACTTTTGCAAATTTGGGAATGAGTTACGGATGCTTCGAATAATTATTATTATTTTTTTTTCAATATCAAATACTTATATAATTTTTGTAACGACTTCTAATCATTTCAGAAAAATGGCGTTGATAATCCGAAACTTACAGTAGAACACTACTGTTGGAGGTAAACAAATAACAGAAAATTTAAAAGCCAAAAATGGAGCAGGAATTTAAATTAATTAAACTGGACTTCGTGGCGTTTGGCTTGACAATTTTAGCCCTTATATTCATGAATGTTGGATTTTTGCTGCCAAAATGGTGGATGAATGGAAATAGTCACCTAGGAATGTGGTCGTTCACGATCTGTGAGATTTCATGTGTGGATAAATCCGTGCTGGACCTGGAAGGTGGAAGAGGTAAATAAAATTTGACGCTTTTCAGCAAAAACCTCGTAACTGCAGATTGTATTAAGCTGCAGTTACGAGGTTTTTGTTGAAATGCAGAGATATATCACGATAGTTCACGATCTGCGAAATTTCCTGCGTGGATAAACCGGTTTTGGACCTGGAAGGTGGAGGGGGTAAATAATCAATATTTCGTTGCTTTTTCAACTAAAACCGCCTAACTGCAGCTTGTTTAAAGCTGCTGTTACGAGTTTTTGTTGGAAAGCAAAAATATAATTACTACGATATGTGAGATTTCTTGCGTGGATAAATTGGTACTGGACCTGGAAGGTGGAAGGGGTAAATATACTGACGTCCAAAAGAAACGCCCCAGTCCTAATAAATGTCCGATTATTCAGTAAATCTTACTTGAAATTACACATACTTATTTTCATCTGTAAATTTGATTATCTGTTGTTGAAAAATGATGATAAAGAAATTATCAAACTGTTAAAGTTTAGAAAAAACGGCGCATTTAAACAGGGCGGTATCAGAATTTCCATTTGAAAATCAGTAGCGCGTGGCTCAAACTTTATTTGCGACGACAAAAGATACCGTAAAACGTCTTATGTGGTGACCGCAGTTAATGAATACTAAACCCGACGTCGATTTCAACGTCTCAAACCTAAAACGCATATGACGTTAACGTATGACAGCTTCTTGTATAACGGGTGTTACATGAGGTCTATATGACTTTGGCCGATTGGCAAATGTTTCCGTAACTCTAACTCGTCGACCAAGATGCGAAATCGTGCAATACAAGACGTCAAAACGTCAGGCGACTTGTTCTTGATTTTTCCGTATTCGAAAATTGCTTATCTACAAGCTCTGTTTTCCGAGCAGTGTGTCTATTTCAAACGTTACTTGCAACAACAACAGTTGCTAGAAAAACACTTATTTGGCCACCACATTTACAAACTATTCAACAGAACGTCGATCCCAACGTCACAAACCTGAAACGTACATGACGTTAACGTGGAGAATTATCTTGCTTTACAGGCATTACGTGAGGTCTAGTTGAGCGTGGCCGGTCAATAACGTTTGCAGAAATCTAACGCGTCGATCAAGTCATCGAATCGAGAAACACAATATGTTTTACTGTCCTGCGACTTGTTTGTGCATTCGTGGCATTCAAAAATGGCTAAATTACGAGCTCCTTTTTCAGAATTTAGTCTCGGAATCCTTCAATTCGGATGATTCATAAGAAAATCTTTGAATTCGTGGTTGAATATCCACTAACACATGTTACTGTGTAAAATGTGACCAATTTCATCGTGTGATGAACATACACGTAGCGCACGTAGAAAACGTGACCAGTCACCGGATATGGACATGTTAATGAATAGAAACGCATATTTTTTCATTTGCTGTAATTGTCGGTCAAAATGATAATATTCAGTATACATTTCACTAACACTGTAATAGGAATAAGAAAAAAATTGACAAATTTCATTGGGGCGTTTCTTTTGGACGTCAGTTTAGTTAATATTTTGTTGCTTTTTCAGCAAAAACCTCGTAGCTGCAGCTTTACACAAGCAGTTACGGGGGTTTTGTTGAAAAGCGTTGATAGGCTATATTATACTATTTAAGGAAAAAAGAAACGCAACAAAAAATAAATTTGATCATGCGTTTTGTCTTTGTCTTTCTCAAAATCACCATAATTCCAGTACTTTTTTCAATGCATAGTAAAACTTCATCATTTGACTTTCTAGTGTCAAAATTTCATCGAAGTCACAGGTTTTACGTGCCATAAATATGCGTTTAAATGAGAGCGATTTGACGTCAACGTCAAATGCGTTCTTGCATGCAATCCAATTTGACGTTAACGATTCCTAGCTGAAATTTGATTGCTGTACTGTCCATGAATAGCATAAACAGTTTTTCTCGATAAGAGAATTCGTTTCCGTAGGTAAAATAAACGAACGTTATGGTCCTGACGTCAGACGTTGACGACCGTTTTTCGGGCGACCGTCAGTTGTTCCGTACGTTCTAAGACGTTATGTCAATCAATTTTTTGTCAACCGATGTACACCAAAGTCAGCAGCAATTGCTGGTTGAGATGTTCCATTAGTAAACATCACATTTGCTACCGGATGACGTCTTTGAATAAGTCGTAAATTGATATGAGGGATTAAATCCAAACACAAATCATTGCCTTTTGTCGAGACGACGTGCATCTACACAAATCAAAAGAGTTTTATGTAAAGTTTGGCATAAAGGTTTGAACGTGAAAAACGTTTAAACGTCTATTTTGACGTTATCTCACATGTAAGACAGGTTCTAACGTAAACAAAAAGATCAATATCAAGATACAGTTCCTTGTAATTATCAGTAACAATTTTGACTCAATAACATAAAAGATTTAAGAGAAATAAGAAAAAATAGTTTTTGCCTTTCTTCTTTCCTCTAGTATATGTAAGTAGGGATTGAGATGTTTTATCAAAATAAATTTATTATTTATCAAATCCTATGCTGTGGGTGCTCATTTTAATCGTCTCATCGAAACAATTAAAATGAGTACTCACAACATAGGGGTTGGATTTACCATAAAGAAGTAATTTCTTATTTTCGTTAAGTTTTCCCCACGAACCTTTGTGAAATATGGACGTCAAAATCAGAGGTCGTTTGTGAAAAGGGTTAAATATAAAATAATTATATTATGATGTATGCATGTAGAAAAAAGTATCATAGTGACTGAGATACATTAGTAGGCCTTCCTATTGTATTACTCGGCTTCGTATATATCCGGAACAAACTTCCGTAAGTCGAGTGGTCAGTCCAAAAATATTGTATCTTCATAAAATTCTCTATGTACTTACAATGGTTTTGAGCTATATTATTGATGTGTACTACTTATCATTTTTCATCAACCTAACCCTTTCCCAAACAATTCCTGCGTTAGATAACTTGGAAAAACATTAGAGAAAAAAAAGGCTTATTGCCAGCGATTTCCGTGTTCTCACAAAGCTACATGTATAGTCTAGTCCCCCTCTCTGATACACTACCTTGTAAGGAGTCTGGTAAAAGCTAATCCCCACGGTCAAAATCCTGACCGTAAACGAGCGGCTCTGATTGGTCGAGGCGTTTCATCGGTTGTGTATATTAACTAATCAATGAATTGTAAGGGCTACCAGTTGCAATACATCGTATACAACAGGTACCAGTTTAACAAAGTTTTAGACTATGTAGGCCTATAGCCTATTTCTCATTCTGATAATGCTTGTTTTGTCGTATGCATGACCTTTGAATTTTGACAGATAAAGAAAAAAATCGCCGTATGGGCAAGGATGATCTGTTTCGATTTTTTTTTTCGTTTTAACTTTTTTTCGCCAAGCGAAAAAGCCATATAATTTTATCAGATAGAGCTTACAATAATAAGGCATATTAATCATTATAATTTACATAAAATTACATAGATCTATTGGTTATTCAAGTGGGAAAAACCCTTGCAAAATGCTTTATTTCTGTGACCTGTCACAATAATCTTGTACATAAGCTTTCTAAAAGGCAAAATTTTAGGGTAGGCCCCTACATGTAGTTCAATTTCCAATTAGCTTATTTCCACTAAGACCCCCCCCCCCCCCCCACACACACACCAGCCAACGGAAGTCGTCATTTGATGGCAATCATGGCCAATCACCGTTCGTTGCCATTGCACGTGGAAGGCTTTGCTCGGAATGGGATCAGAGCCACGATCTGGCATAACGAAACCGGCTGATGTGTTGCTATTATTAGTAACAAATTGGAACCGTGTCTGTGTGTATACACTGTAAATTTCCCATAAATCCACTGTTTGCCACCGGAAGCGGCTCATAGTTACGGACTAAAACGATAATTGAAAGGGGTCAATGTTTCCAATAGTTCTCCAATAACATTACATGTACAAGGTGTATAATCACGTGACCCAGAATTTCAGATAATCGTCAATATTTTTGTAAATACGTGACCAATTTGAATTCGATTTGAAGCAGAGAATGTAGGAAAAAGCCAGAAATTAGCTGGACGTGGTGGATTTCTTTCAAAAATCAGATGATAAAAAGTTATTGACGATCAACCAACAATTTGGTTGATCGTCAATATTTTTCATCCCATAAGTTTTAAAAAAAATCAACCACAACCATCTAATGCCTGACGTCTGCCCACCTTCTCTGCTTCAAACAGAATTCAAATCGGTTTCGTATCAACAGAATCGTTGAAGATTTTCTCTTGAAAATTGTTTTGTCACGTGAATATCCACCGTGCTGTAGCAAAAGTAAGAGAACAGACTGGATCGTGCTAGGACTGCAATTCAATACAGAATGGTCTTCTTGTAATTATGTTTGCTTCAAACGCTCAATGTTATATGGCATTTACGTATTTCAGATCAAGACTTATACCATCTATTTTAGAGAGGAATTCATGGTGCGTTTTGTGTCCATCCTAATGTTGGTGTTACGGCGTAATATTGTCCACAAAGCTCCTCTTATCTTTATACATGTAGCTGTGAGTCAACTATTTACTTGTCTTCAATTTTTCAGAATGGATATTCGCCGTGCGTGTTTTTGAGACATTCGGTGATTTTTTCCTGGTAGTAGCACTGGTGGTGTCCATCCTAATGCTGGTGTTACGTCGTAAAACTGTCCATACGTCTCTCATCTATATACACGGAGCGGCAGGTCAGTTGTTTATTTGATTACTTCATTGGTGTCCTCAACATTCTGGCTAAAATTCACATTATTTTATCAACTTATTCGAGTCGCTTTGTCCAAACATTCATTTTTGCTTGGTTAGCGCTCCCCAAAACGGGCAGGTAAAAATATAGGACAATTAGCTTATTTCCACTAAGACCCCCCCCCCCCACACACACACACACACAACAGCCACCGGAAGTCGTCCTTAGAGGCAAAAGGCGAAATTCATCCCTGTTTCATGCTCTGCGCTTGCGTTGATCTGTGGAAATCGGAAAAAGTGAAGATTTTTTTTTTACTTCCGTCATTCATCTTCCGATTCTTGCATTGATAAACGATGCAGTTTAAAACCATTTCGATTCCCTATAGATCTAATACAATGTTAATTTCCCATAAACCCATTGTTTTCCACCGGAAGTTAATCCGAGTCTTCTCTGATTAAAATTCACGCGACATAATTTGTGTCGGATTTTTTGTTTTGTTTTTGAATGGGACAGCGCTCTGATGTAAATAGCGACATCCAAATATCAGCGAGCGAATTTTCATCAGAGAAGTTCGGATTACCGGAAGTGTTCTGTGGGTACGGTCTAAAACGATAATGGAAAGGGGTCAATTATGTTAATTAGGCCCCTGTGTTGCCTATTTAATTTCACAGAGATAGAAAAAGAAGGGATGAAGTTGACAAGACCTGGGGGTAAATTTTTACGTAAATGTTATTTCTGTTTCAGCTTTATTCATCTGGGTGGGCGTTATCATATTTCTGGCGTGTTACTCTAGACTGGACGAGAAGTTAGAGGGGTCAGGGTCTCCAAGCTACCCGTTTGTTCTGTGTTTATTGGGCGGCGTCTTGTGTATAGGCGCCTCTATATCGGCGGGATTCGCGCTCCGGAAACACCTGCTCGAGTGGAACGACGACGACGGAGAATACTCGGCAGATCTCGTAGAACATTAGACCATTGCCACACAGTGACTTTTTTTTTATTATCCACAAGCAAATGGCTTAGAAAAACATTGTGGAAATTGGAGAAATTGTTTGAAAAAAACAATTTCTACATTTCCTACAACATTTTCAATAAAAAAGACCAAAAATATAAAATTTCATTCCTTTTACAAGGTCGTCTGCAACGTCTTTGAATTTGGACCAGTCTAATAGTTATGTTGCCGTATGGTAATGGGTTTATGAATCTCGGTGGACTTCGTGTGTTTCGGACTGTTTCCGTATTTTTAAAGGATTACAATCCATCATTAAAAACAAAATATTTCGTGCATCTTCGGGCGTCGTCCGTAGCAGCGGAAATAAACGAGGGTATCCCTTGTCAATTTCAGTTGCTACTGATGACGCCCGAAAATTGGCGTGGGTATCTTTCGTTAAATTCCGCTAACACGTACTTGTTGTCTGGTATCCACATTGAGAATTCGATAATTTGATTAGGCGCTGCAATTGGTGAATGAGTTCCTAAATGATGTAATTTTAGGTGGTCTAAATTCAAAGATATTGCAGATGACAATTGCAAGTGAATTAAACTTTCCATTTTGGTCTCTCCGGGTAACATTGCGGGAAATGAAGAAATTGCTTGTCAAAAGCAATTTCTTCATTTTCCACAATATTTTCCAGTCTTTTTCTTGAGGGGCGTCAACAATGTGTTGGGGATGAGTAAAGCAAATTTGATGCAACACGATCACAAACTATTGTAGGTATTTGTACAATGTACATGTATTTGGTCATTAATGGTTCATGTAAACATACTCATATCATTATTTCAATAAATAAACTTTTTAAAAACATCTTTTCGCGAAGAATGACATGCTTGTAGATCTAGTGCGGGCATGGATGAGAACAGTCTCCGTAACTTAGTGACAAATGACAATATCCGAATCTGTAAATGAAAGAATTTGAGTCAGGATCATGTGGAAAAGTGACTATTGCAGTATTTGAGACCAACATGGATCCAGCACAGCCTGTGCAGATGCACAGTCTGATCAAGATCCATGCTGTTCTCCGATAGATTCCTCATGGCCTGTGGCATTTTTTTATGAAATATCGACCCATGTCAGACCGCATTTAAGTTCGGACTGATCTTGAAATAAGCGGTTCTGAAATACTACATGTATAAAAGACATTGTTCCTTGTCCTGACGTCCCATATACAAAAGGCATAGGAAAACATTAAGGCAAAGCAAGAAACTGTTGATAACCAGCATTTTCTCCTTTTGTCTCAATGTTTCTGTGGTATTTTATAAACAAATTCTCTCTTTATTAACATGCATTTTGTCGTCTTGAGCGACTTTCAAATTGGAACACCTTAAAAATCTATTATTTAGTTAAGGTTATGTCAAAAGACTTGGTTCTTACATCAAAGAAGAAAAAGAAGGATTTAGTTAAACGATTTAACCGTTGAAGAAGCCACATTTCTTCAGATATTACATGGTTAATGGCTATGAATTTTGTGCTAAAAATAGACTTGGTTTACGTTTTTTATGTTTTGATAAACCTTTGGCGTTGTTAAAAAATACCGTAACTGCGGCTTCAATCAAGCCGTAGTTACGGAATTCTTTTACAAAAAATAGGAAATACTATTGTTTGTCTGAAATTACATCACGTTTAACTTGATAAAATCGTTCCCTATTACCGAAATATCGTCGCTTTTTCTTCAAAAACTTCGTAACTACAGCTAAAACAAGCCTCTCGTCCTCTTGAATTTGTTTGATCATTCAATTGTTTATTTCCTTGTGATAAACCCTTACAAACAATGATTTCTTTGTTATCCCTTCCCCAAACAACAAAATCTTATGGTGGTTAAATTCAAAATTTGTTGCGGACGACAAAATGGATGTTGACATTAACAAGGAATTGGTGCAAAATATGGCACAGAAAATATTGAGGCAAAAGCAGAAAATGCTGATTATCAGCATTTTCTTCTTTTGTCTATATTTTTCCCAACCCTTTTCTAAAAGGAATGACAAACCAGGTCTTGTTTGGGAAAGGGTTAAACAATGACTTCTTTGTTGTGATAAATTTGAATCGAACATCCTTAGTAAAACTTATTTCCAAACGACACAGTTTTGCTAGTGGTACAAATTGAAAACAAGAGGGCCAGAATGGCCCTATATTGCTCACCTGAAAGAAGTTTGTGACACACCCACTTTTTTTACAAATCAAAAATTCGTGAACAAATTTTGAAAAGGGTCACTCAAGGAACATTGTTGCCAAGTTTGGTTCAAATTGGCCCGATGCTTGATTTTTAAAGAGTTTTCTTATGATTTCTCTAAGTCCGATAACCCTGCCCTGCCAAACCCACATCTTTAGACGACTAAGAAAATTTGTGTACGCATTTTTAAAAGAGTCACTCAAGGAAAATTCTTGCTATATTTCGTTCAAATTGGCCCATTGTGTTTTTTATTAAAGAATTTTCTGACGGTGTCTCTAACTTCGATAAGCCACGCCTTGCCACGCCCGCTTTATCTGACGAATCAAAATTCGCAAACATATTTTAAAAAGAGTCACCCAAAGAACATTTTTGTAAAGTTTGGTTCAAATTGGGCCAATGGCTGATTTTTAAAGAATTTTCTTCGGATTTCTCTAAGTCCGATAAGACATGTCCTGCCACGCCCACTTTTTCTGACGAATCAAAAATTTGCGAACAAGTTTTGAAGAGTCACCAAGGGAACATTACTGCAAAGTTCTGTTCAAATTGGGCTTATGGTTGATTTTTAAGGAATTTTCTTAGAATTTCTCTAAGCCTGAGAAGCCACGCCCACTTTTTCTGACGAATCAAAAATTCGCAAACAATTTTGAAGAGAGTCACCAAAGGAACATTTCTGCCAAGTTTGGTCAAAATTGACCAAATGGTTGATTTTTAAGGAATTTCTCTAAGTCCAATAAGTCACGCCCTGCCACGCCCACTTTTCCTGCCGAATCAAAAATTCACGAACAAATTTTGAAGAGAGTCACCTAAGGAACATTTCTGCCAAGTTTGGTTCAAATTGGGCCAATGGTTGATTTTTAAAGAATTTTCTTAGAATTTGTCTACGTCCGATAAGCCACGCCCTGCCACGCCCACTTTTTTTGACGAATCAAAAATTTGCGAACAAGTTTTTAAAAGGGTCACCCAAGGAACATTTCTGCCAAGTTAAGTTCAAATTGGGCCAACGGTTGATTTTTAAAGAATTTTCTTAGGATTTCTCTAAGTCCGATAAGCCACGCCCTGCCACGCCCACATTTTTTGACGAATCAAAAATCAACAAACAAGTTTTGAAAAGGGTCACCCAAGGAACATTCCTGCCAAGTTTGGTTGAAATTGACCAAATGGTTTAGGAGGAGAAGATGTTTAAAGAAATATGAACGGACAGACGGACGGACGGACGGACGGACGACGGACGGTGAGTGACCACAATAGCTCCCCATGAGCACTTCGTGCTCAGGTGAGCTAAAACATACGATAAAATGGTGTTGTTAAAGGTGGATTTTTTTTTACACACTTTTTTTTGTACAGAAAATGTTTCAAGAAAAGGAGAGAATATCAGTTATGAGCATTTTCTTGGAGTCTCTCAATATGTATCAGGGACAGAATTCCTACGGTACGCCAAAAGCAGGTGTTATTTGGGAAAAGGTTAAATCTGGCTAAAACTTGTATGGACGTATGTGCAGACATGGTGAAACCAATATAGCCCCTCTAACCATTTTCTATTCTATCCTCTCCACACTAAATAAAGAGAATTCTTTTATTGGAGAAATGACTAAATGTACATGCATCACCAAAACCAATCAAGCCATTTAACCCTTTCCCAAATGCATGAATTTAGACTGTTCAAAATGTGAAAACTGCAGCAAATGACAAAGTAGATGTTGATAAATTAAAAATTTGTAAATGAAATAGACTAGTATACAGACAATAATGCAGGAACCTTAAAAGAATATGAGCAATAAAATGTCATGATTTTGAGAAAGGATTAAAACAAGGGATTGCCCAGGTTGCAAACAGCATCTCTTAGCTATCCCTTACCGATATATATATCGATGCTTTTCAACAAAAACCTCGTCACTGCGGCTTATTTTAAGATAGAGTTACGAGGTTTTTGTTGAAAAGCGGCGATATGGGCTCCAACACCAAAACAAGCCCTAGCCAGGAAGGATATAATAATTAACCCTTTCCAATACAAAACTAAATGCTTTATACATGAACTATTCTCATTTCAAAGCTATTGCAAACGATAAAATATATGTGAAGTATAATGCGCTCTTGTATTCACTTTAGCACAGAAAATATTGATGGAAAAGAAGAAAATCCTGGTTACCACCAGCATTTTCTTCTTTTCCCTCAATGTTTTCTGTGATTGTCTTTCTTAAGAACGCAAGTCTTGTTTGAGAAAGGGAAAGGATCTTACTTACTCATTACGCCATATCATATTTGAATTATATCTTTTATGGAATCATATCGGAAAGGGTTTAGACAACAAAGCTGAAGAAATCACAAGAGCCATCAGAGACGGACAATGCTCCCCGAATAAGGCATTGTCACAATAAATGTATGCCATGCAGAGCTAACATAAAGCTAGCAAATGTTCAGCCCCCTTTTTGCATGACATAATTTTTATAACCAAATTTCACATAGTTTATTGTCAAGGGCATCTGATTTACTACTCAAATATGAAATTTCATCAAATTCTAACCATTAGACTAGGAGAAATTAGAGAAAAACAATATTTGACCTTAAGTCCCCTTTTCCCATGACGAGGCCTCAAATCCAAAAACCGGGAAAAGTACATCGGCATTATGTCATAGGGAGTTCACATGGTAAGTTTCATTTGATTTGGCCCAAGGGTTATGGAGAAATCACTTCGGACGGACGGACGGACGGACGGACGGAATGACGGACAGACAGGACGGACGGACGGACAGACAAAGCGGCGACTATATGCTCTCCCTTCGGGGAGCATAAAAACCATTTTATCGCCCTATACTTTGTAGGTAGGGGTATAAAACAGTATGTATTCAATCCTAGAATTCTAAAACGATAAGGGGAAAGAAGAAATTGCTCAGTTGTAATCTGATAGCCTTTACGTTCATAGTCAAACGGGTAAAAATAAATCTAAAAGTATTCAATATCAGTGATAATTTTAATGACATGAGGCTTTATTTACAAATGTAAGCACTTATGGCATATTATAACTTAATCCATGTCATGAAGGGCAAAATTGAGTCGGGATCTCAAAAAGGGGCCTAACTGCCTTTATCTAAATTCAACCAATTACGAGACTACAAAATTTTTAGACTTGTCCAAATTGAAAGATGGTACAGATGACAATTTCAAGTGAATACAATTTTATCTGCTTTGGTCTTTTGAGTAGAAATTATTATGGGAAATGAAGAAATTGCTTGTCATAAGCAATTTCATCATTTTCCACAATGTTTTCCAAAACTTTTATATTGTGTTGCCTGTCACAATACAAGAGCTGTCCGAAGACAGCGCGCTCGACTTTCTAAGTTGCTTAGTATAAAGGGGGCATAACTCCAAATATAGTGGAGCCAGGGTCATAGGCCCTGGTAGTAAGGTAGAGGGTGTGATGGTGAATAAGTATTCCAAGTTTGGGGTGAATCCCTTTGATAGTATGTAAGTTATTGATGTTTGAAAAAACTTTAACCTTTGTTGCAACGCCGACGCCAACGCCGACGCCCGGGTGACAGTATAAGCTCTCATTTTCTTTGAAAAGTCGAGCTAATAAAATGTTCTATTGCCAGCACAATAAAATGTTCTATCAGAGAAGACCACACAAGTGAAAGAAAATCTGGTCAGACTCAGCAAGAAAAACATTGTACATTCAGAAAAGTTTTGAACAATCCCAGTAAGCCTGCACAGTTCACACAGACTGACTAGACTTTGGTTGATACATGTATTACCACCCTTAAAAGATAAATCCCTTTATGCATAACAGGTAGTCTAATATTAATTTGTAATGAATCAATGTGCAGAATCATCAAAATATTGGTGAGCAAACCCACTCCCTGATTTTGACATCCCTGTAAGAAAATACTAGGGAAATCATTGAGCGAAAAGAAGAAAATGCTGATAATCAGCATATTCTTCATTTTCCACAACATTTTCTCTGCAATATAGTATATACAAATCTTATTTTTATCAACCTGCACTTTGATGCATGTAGCATCATTTGAAGTGGACCACCCTAATATCTTGCAGTTTAGGAAAAGGTTAAAATCAAACTGTTGTTAGCACATTTGGAATACATGTACATGTATTTATACCAGTTTTGCATTAACCATTGACAAATAAAAGCATCACATAATGCCATTGAAAAGGTAGAAAATGCTTATTACCATTTTCTTCATCTTTTCAAACAATGTTTCCTTTCAATCTCAAATTTCACATTTTTCATATTCAGCTTGTCTTGCACTATTTATGATCAACTTTGGTTTTGAATTATTTGTGAATAAATGACAATATCCATAAAGAATGTCACAGTCACAATATATGCAGCTTTTTTGCTTTTTGCCCTTTCCCAAACCGCGAAAATGTCAATTGCGCCAATCTAAAAGCTGCTACAGACAACAAAAATATGCTGATCATCAGCAATTTCTTTATTCTCCTCAAAATTTCCCAAGTGTCTTATACCAGGGATATCAAAACCATATGTCTTGTTTGGGAAAAGGTTGAGCCAATTTTCAGTGATGCAGCATAACATGGTCAAACCCTAACATTATGTCTATGGTCGGGTGACCAAGAATATTCCATGAAAATTACATCCAAATCTGTCCAAAAATATAGGAGTTACGTTTACAACATTTGTATGGACATCAGTCCGCACAGATAGACAGAAGATGATGTCAATACACATCCACCTCATGCAGGTGTATAAAAACATAAGACATGCATGCAAAATACACAAACTTGATTGCCATAAAGTATAATCTCCTTCTCTTATTCTTGTTCAGGCCTACAAATATAAGAATTACAAACAATTTTGAGTAATTTCCTGTGGTCAAGATCATATCATCTTAACCCTTTCCAAAACTACACATAACAAGAGTTGTCTGCAGACAATGTAGCTTGAAAAAACTTTAACCTGGTTTAACCTTTAACTTTAACCTCAGGCACTATTTGATATACAGCCTTGATATTTCACAAATGGATATCTCCTGCCAAGACCTTTCATTTGGAACTATGACCTTTGACCTAGTGATCTTGACATTTGAGTTTGAACTACTTTTAAAAAACTTTAACCTGGCCTATATCTCATGCACTATTAATGATAGAGCCTTGATAATTCACACATGGATACCTCCTACCAAGGCCTTTCATTTGGAACCATGACATTTGACCTTAAGACCTCGACCTTGAAATTTGACCTACTTTTAAAAAACTTTAAACTGGCCTATATCTCATGCACTATCAATGATAGAGCCTTGATATTTCACATATGGATACCGCATGCAATGACCTTGACCGTGAGATCATGACCTTTGACCTTGGACTCCTTTTTTGCGACAAGCTATCGTATAGGCGGACTTTGTTGTCTACAGACAACTCTTGTTAATATATACAATTACAAAAGTACTTTTATACCCCAAGTTTCTTAATTTCACGGTTGAATTTATTGCATTGTGAATTGTATTTTACATTACATATACAAACCGACAGTATGGTACGCACACAATGTATCACACATTGATATTAAAATTAAGGTAGTCCACCCCCTTCAAAATTCGCATGACGTGACTTTTTTGTGCAATGTCGTAAACATTTGTGATGTATCCAATCGATACAGACATGTTACGAGTAAGAAAAAATATCAGCTTTTTCCATCTCGAATGTTTACAATGTCGCCGCAAAATTCCAATGGTGCATAAAAATCATTACAAAGGGGTGGACTATCTTGACTGAATAACAAAATATGCTTAATTAGTTTGTGAATAAAATGGGCTTGGGCAGTATTTATGTGTTTCCTTAAAAGGTAGCAAGATTAACCCATCACCAGATGGCAAAATATCAGACCAGTCAAAATTAAAAGATGTTGCAGACGACAATTTTACATTTATGGTCTTTCTTGGAAGAAAACATCTATCTTTCTTTGAAGAAAAAATTATGGGACATCAAGAAATTGCTTCTCACAAGCAATTTCTTCATTTTCCACACAGTTTTCCAAAGCTTTTATCTTTCAGAAAGTCAAAAAGAGTCAATATCATCATAATATATGGGAATGGGTTGAAACTTGGAATAGTTTGATCACAGAGTAAGTTAGTAATTTAAAAATAGTATTGTTTAGACAAGAATAAATCTGTTATACCATAGAATTGGATTCTCCTATTCGATCAGCCACCTGAAAAACACAGAGGAGTACATTGATTTATTAATTGTTAACCACTTCAAAACAGTGAAATTTCAGCGTGATCATATTATTTAAAACAAGAGCTGTCCGAAGACAGCGCGCTCGACTTTCTAAGTTGCTTAGTATAAAGGGGGCATAACTCCAAAAATAGTGGAGCCGGGGTCATGGGCCCTGGTAGTAAGGTAGAGGGTGTGATGGTGAATAAGTATTCCAAGTTTGGGTTGAATCCCTTTGATAGTATGGAAGTCATTGATGTTTGAAAAAACTTTAACCTTTGTTGCAACGCCAACGCCGACGCCCGGGTGACAGTATAAGCTCTCATTTTCTTCGAAAAGTCGACGCCTGGGTGACAGTATAAGCTCTCATTTTCTTCGAAAAGTCGAGCTAATGATGCTAGAATTGCCGAAATGGATGTCAACAAGAGTCGTCATAGACGGTTATGCTCCCCAAACAAATGTTTGTCATTAACTTCTACATTGAGACCACTTTATCCTTGACACAGCCCCAAATTGAGAAACGGAGAAAAAGATCTCTAGGAAATATTCTAGGAGGTTCACATGTGAAGTTTCACTGAATTTGGTCCAAGGGTTGTTGAGATGACTGTGGACGGAATGACTGAAGGGCGGGCGGACAGTGTGGCGACTATATTATGCTCCCACTACAAGTAATATTATGAATTTTATGGAGCCAAAAATATTTCAGGGTTTTCCATGACAAACAAGTAATGGGTCATTGTCGCAATTTCAAAACAAATGACCCTTAAAATGTAACAGAGAGTAATAATTTACCCAAGTTTTAAAATACAGATTTTCGCATGAATGCATGATCCCTGTGTGCAAAGGCATTTACAAAGTTTAAAAGCAAGGCGATGACAATGACCCCCAAATTCTTATGCTCAGGGAAAACCCTGATGGTTGATATAGAAATGTGACCCGTCACGCTAAAAGGGACTTTATCCGAACTCCAAAAATCCAAATTTTGACAAACTTGTCAGACCCAGCACAGGTCAACCAGGTCCCGTATGCGAAAAATGATCATATAGTAAGATTTCCCGATTCAGAAAATTACATAAAAGTGAAAAGTGTCGGCCCTAGTCTGGCTGTGCGGACTGCGCAGACTGACTAGGGTCAATATTTTTCACACATCCAATAAGGTCCCTTTTAGCGTGATGGGTCACAAATAATACAGATAAAAGAGCTTTGTTACTCACAGATCTAATTCCAGGTAGATTTAAAATATTTCCTATAACTGGTACTCGTCGTAAAAAGTTTACTGCAACTGGGAAAAATCCACTGAAAATTCAAACGCAAAAATTTATTTAAAAGCACATCCTTGGGATAAAATGTTGAGACTCTTTTTCATAAGACAAAAAAAAACAGGACTGTTCAAAATTAAAAGCTGTTGCGTTATCGATGTTCATATGGCTAGGATTTGTGCATAATTCAAGCATAGAAAATACTGATGCAAAAGGAAAGGATACTATTCATCAAATATGATCTAACAAATTCTATAGAGCGTATTCTTTATTTTCAAAATAAAAATAAAAGCAGTTTTAAAACATTTTACATGTTAAGCTGAAAGGGACCATCTGGAAAGTAAACTTACTAAAAGCATTTAAATTTACCATATTTTTTTAATATTTGACTTTATTTCTTATCTTTTTCTCAAAATTATATACATAAATTATGTTTTCAGACTTTCTAGACAGTCCTTTCTCCCCAGATATAACACATATTTAAATACTCAGTTACTCACCTAAATAATAAAAAGAATCCATAAATTTCTAAAACCATTCCAATCACAGGCCATCCAATCAGCACAACCAATATACCTCCCATAAAGAAACCTGTCGCTTTTAATTTGTGTCTTTGAAAAAAGAATCTGAAAGTTCTTTCTAAACCTATCACAAATGCTAAACCAGCAAGGAAGAGAATCTGAAATACATAGAGAGAGAGCAACAGGTAAGGGGGCATAATGGCATCCCATGTTAACCCTTTCCCAAACAAGACCTGGTTTTGACGTCCCTAAGAGAAAAGGCTTGGGAAAACATTGAGACAAAAGAAGAAACTGCTGATAATCAGCAGTTTCTCATTTTCTGTGCCATGTTACGCACAATTCCTATCTTTAATAACATCCATTTTGTCTGCAACTCCTTTGAATTTGGAAAACCCTAAAATTTTGTTGTTTGGGAAAGGATTAAAGTGACATTTCATTACATTTTTTCTTATGAAAATTCTGAAAATTACAAGCCAAAATATAGCGCCGTTTACGAGAAATATATATTTTTGTGCTAAATATCAAATTGTTGTCTACAACAGTTCGGATTTATATGTAATTTGCCATTTCTGTCTCAATTTTAAAGGCATATTTTTGCATTAAGACAAACTTTAAAAAAAAACAACAGTATGTGTGTTTGGATATAATTTTCGGAAACAACCGAAGATTCCCGAAAAAACTATATTTCCAAATCGTACCATGATATGTATCGTCGGCGAAGCCGGAAGGACATCGGAATATAATAGTGTTAATTCCGCACAACACTTTTAATAAGCATGCATTGCAAATTACACATATATCATTGATTAATTGGTTTTTACCCCTATTTTCTGTCACATACCCCCATTTTTCAATGACAGTGCGTGCAAAACCCCTAGATAAAAACCCGAGTGGAAACACTGGTTTAACACTATTTTCTCGGGATTGAAAATTGAAAGGGACATGGGCGCACTTGATCAAGGCTCACCAAAGCGGGCGACTTGAGCGACTTCTTCGCTCAAAGTCATTAACCCTTTCCCAAACGGCAAATTTTCAAAATTTTCGATTTCAAAAGCTGCTGCAGACGACAAATGGGTGTTGTTTAAGATAGAATTTGTGTACAATATAGCACAGAAAATATTGAGACATAAGGAGAAACTGCTGGTCATCAGCAGTTTCTTCTTATGTCACAATGTTTTCCCAAACTATTTCTATAAGGGACGTCAAAACCAGGTCTTGTTTGGGAAAGGGTTAAACTTCGCCTGAACCGCCGATAAAAGCGAAATCAGAGTCGCCCGAAAATATCGGGATGTCGCCTGGTCAAGGGTTATTAAAATGATAGTGAATGCTATCTTACTGTTTACAATTAATCGCTAATTGGCAGTTGCAATTGTCTCGACTCATCTATTGAAACTCCGGTAAACAATCACATGTTATAAATACTGTTTAATATTCCTTTGTTATCTCGCTGGCCATTGCAAAAAGTCAGTGGTAAAACCCTCTATCATAAGCGTATAAACAAGACAGATAATACACATTCAGTTCAGTATGTCAGTCATTGAATTTTAGAAAAAATGTTACTAGACATTCGGGCTAGTAATCTTGGAATTTTTACTAGCCCGAAACAAGAATTACTAGCCCGAATCAAGGTTACATTATTTTCAAATCAGAAGCATTTACTGATTATTTACTGAAAATGCCATTCTGAATTGATGTTCCAAATAAATTCTTCAACTTTTGAACAATATTCAGATAAACAGATGTTGGATTTTTTCTGATAATTTTCTACACTATCGACTGAAATAAGGTCTGTGCTTAAAGTAGTCTCTATTTTGAGGGTTTTTCAATTTCACTTCAAAATTGGTACAAAAGTCGAATACATGTGGTCTAAAATACATTAAAGTTCCTACTCATTAGGTAGTAAAAGGATTCACTGGTGGTGATAGGTAAGGGTCATGACGTCATGTAAACTCAACCATCCATGAGATCAAAGGAAAATCTATTTATGGAAAACTAAATGTTTTATCTGTGTTGTAATTTATACAGTTGTTTTCGGAGGCTAATGATAATTTTTGTAGTGACGAAGGAACTGACTCTTTTTGTGCTTATATGTGATCAAATTCTAGACAAAGGATATGCATGCAAACTGCTTTTGACTTGCAAACAATTTTGCAGGATTTGCCGTCATTGCAGGAAAAGTAAGCTTTATTGTGCAATTTTGTTACATCAGAAAAAAATTCTTACAAGTGTCCTTTACTCGGTATTTACGAATGTGAATGATAATCAATTTCTATAATTTCTGAGAGGGAATTATGCACATACACAGAAGTGCGTGAAAGGAAAAGAATTGCAGAAAATCGGATAAAGGTTTGTGTAAATTAAACCTCGATTTTAACTTCACTTTGTTGACCATTTTCATTTTCTTGATTTAGAGCTAAAACTTATAAAACTCACATAGAAAGGCTTGAGTTCAGTTTTTTGATCTCCCACAAACAAAATGCTTTCGTGATTACTCGAACCTTTCCGACAGGGTTATATTACAACCCATAGTCTAGAATTAAGACTTCTATTTTTAGCTTGTGGGATTTCACGGGGCAGGACCTTGGTATTTTGTATTTTCTGTTTCATCTTTTGTTTCAAACAATTTTAAGTGTTTTGCTGGGATATTTTTCTACTAGACAGTCGGGCTAGTGATCTTGGAATTTCTACTAGCCCGAAATGATTTTTACTAGACATTCACTATCGGACTAGTGCTAATTTCGAAGACTGCATAGTATGTATGCGCAACCTGTCTATTACATGTACAACATTGAAGTCGGGTAGACAAAGGCGGCAGGCGTGGCATTAAAGAACGCTTACAGCCAATCCCAAGCAGTTATTCATAACGTAGGCGGAGTCCAACAGAAAGACGAAACACAACTGACAAAGCGCAAGAAAACTCTTGGTGCCGTGCGCATTAAGCATAACCAGGTTAATAGGTCGATCGTCTTAATATTGCTGCTTTTCAACAAATACTGTAAAATCAGAAATGTTCGCTAGGGATTAATCTTCCCTATGTTCGCGAATCCAATAAATTCGTAAACATTTGGCCATGGTGAACATATTGCCTGTGGTCAAATGCAATGATTAATTCGTAAACATTTAGCCACGTGAACATATTTCCTGGAGCAAATGCAATGATCCTACAAGAACGCACCGTCCGTCCGCCATT